>VZSZ01002584.1:86279-107094 GCA_013398815.1 Ibidorhyncha struthersii | reverse complement strand
CCGCGGGCGCGGTAACTCCGCCGGTGTGCGGAGGATAAACAGAGGGAAAAGAGCCCCCCCCACACCTCCAGAAGGATAAACCACATTTTCCGTGGCCCTTCTCTTCTGTCGGCGGTTGTTAAGTAGGTGCTTGATAGGGCATAACCCAAACAAGCCCTCCGCGCCCTCCTGGGGCCGCCGTGGGAACGATTAACCGCCAGCGCCCGGCGCCCACCCTGGCTGCCTCATTAATATGCCTTTCCCCGCTTGCCCATTGGCACAGTCTAATTGAAATGCAGAGAGACGAAAAGTCTGTCATTTAAAGTGAGCTCGGGATGCAGGCAGCCAAGACAACAAACCTTGCTTGCTTTTTTTTTTTTTTTTTTTTTTTTTTTTCTCCTTTTTTTTTTTCTTTTTTCTTCCTCTCAGATTGCGTTACTTTGTGTTGCACTGCTCTTCCAAAGCACGTTGCCCTCCTTTCTTACAGCCGGTTCTTCTGTGGGAGTAACTGGACCGCTGCTGGGATTCATTCCCACTGATTCTAGGTTTTCCAGCGCAAGTAGATCAGGACAGGCTTGAAATTTAAAGATAAGGGCTTATATTTAGTGTACCCTCATTTTGCATTGTTAACTTGGAAATAATTAAATAACACCAGCCATAACATCACAGGGTTGGAGGGTTTTTTTGTTGTTGTTTTTAAACCAAGCTCCATCTATCTCCTTTCCTTTCAGTGTTAATTGCCAAAAACACAGCTCTCAGTTATCCTCTTAACATCACTGGCCTACCTGCTTATTGTGTTTTGGTTGAGGTTGTTTTGCTGAAGTTTGTTTCTGAATCATTAGCAGTTCCAAAATGAACATGTGAAGTTGTATGCACAGATATGGTGAAAAAAAAGGGGGCGGGGGGGGGAGAAAAAATACACAGTTAACTATAGAATCAACTACAAAAATGGGGGGACTCTTTCTTCCTACTTTCCTTTCTGCTGTTTTTCCTCTGTTTCCTGCTTCCTAAGCATTGCTGCTTGCAACTGGAGGTCCCCTTGTTTTCCTTCTCCTGTAGTGTCTTAATGACTCCACAGCAGAGCATGAGAGACAAAGGAAGAAAAGTGCTTGTGTTGTCAAGACGATCTGTTACTTCCAACTTTGAGACATTTCATAACTTGCAGTAAGACTGGGAAGAGAGAGCGAACAAGCTGGATTGCCTTGTTTTTAAATAGCCAGTAAAATGACAGCCCAGATTGTGGGAAATGACAAAGATAAGGACATGAGTGCACAAACTGAAATCCGACAAACATTCCTTCAGCAGCCATCTAACCCCGGCCATGTCTAAGGCACAAGGCCCTCGTCTTTCCCTGTCCAGATGTGAAAAAGCGCTGTGCTCACAATTCTTCATTGTCTGACCGGTTAAGCATCTATGGCCAATCTAAAGTCTGCTTTGGATCTGCCTGTAAGTCCCCACGTATTAGGAATTAACCTCTGGCAGAATCAGCTCTCACAGTAAAGAAAACTAGTTTTAACTACTTGTCCTAAGGAAGGGTGACTTCACAAATATCAATATGCAGGGGGGAAAAATCATTAAAAATGAAGAACCTTCATGATTTATTCTTATGTGAAATGCATTACATAATAGAGGCAGAATAATTTTTTCCACAGGTATTCGCAACATTTCTTCCCAAAAGACGCTTCAAGTAACCATAATACCAAAACTAGAATCTAACCTTCGTATGTGAGTTGCATCAAAAAATAGAAAAACACAGTTGTTAAGGAAAGCAGTCACAGTGGCTCCTTGTTGCTGTGATAGCATGTTGTCATTCTTCAAAAGCCACATGGGGTAGGTATGTATTTATAATGAGCTTTTGCTCAAAGCCTTCCCCCAGAAAAATGTGCTGGGTTTTGGGCTCTAATCACAATTATTACCTGTGATGTTCTTTGAGATTTACCGTAGCTTCATGCATTGAAGTCAGACTTCAGATAAACCACACACCTTAAAAGTATCAAAAACTTGAAAATAACTCCTCATTCCCATTCTCAGACAAGTTGGACAGCCCTTGGCATCCCAAATCACAGGGAAGCTGAGTACAGGGACAGATTACTGAGGCAGCGTGTGAGATATCAGAGGCGATATAATTACTACCAGAGAGGATGTTCTTTGTGATGTGGGAATGTCACACCCTTATAACCTGCTCTGCTGATGAACTGGAAGGCATTTGAGGAGAAAAGTGTGGCATAGCTGGGTTTTTATTGTTTTTGTCGGGTTACGTGCATGCATGGCTCCCAAACGCTAGATGTGTTAGCTCTTGTTGGTTAGAAATGGGGTACCTGAGCCCCCTTGGGTGTGTGGTCAACAGGGAGCTCTCTCTTCCCTCCTGCCTTATTATTTGCAGAGTGGTATTGACTGCTGTCATTCATTATTGAATTCCAGTGAGCTCTGACTCATGTGTAGCGTCCAACACATCCCCTGTGTTTGTGAGACTCTCCCGAGTCCTGATGCAGGTGCTCTAGCAGGCGGGGGGCAGGTGTGGCTGGGGCTCGAAACGGTCCCCTGGAAGGCAGCAGGTCTACAAGTTGTTATTTTCAGAGTATAATCAAATTATTCCACTTAGAAGGTTTTATTTCTTTTCTGCTGTATCTGCTGACGTACATAACTAGAATTCAATCCCTATTTTGATATTTAAAAATATCTTTAGCAGAAGGACCTTACAATGCTATTGTTCCCCCTCGCCAAGGATCTCAAAGCTCTGCACAGGCTGATAAATGGTGTTTCACGATACCTCTGTGAGACTGGAACGACTTCCTCTGTGAGGACAAGTTGAACAGCAGGGCAGGTATGTGACATCTCGTAAGCACTTCTTCCAGTTTAGAGGTAGCAGAATCACCCAAGAGGTTAAGCCCAGGCAAGTCATTCTCCATACTGCAAAATACTGGATCAAACGGTTCCCTCCCCATTTTGCTTAAAAGAATCGTTTAGATGACAAAACTTACTCCATCCTTCAGGCAGAATAAATCACTCCAAAATGATACCTCCATTTTGTAGCCATTAGGGAGGTGGCAGTAAACATTTTCTGTCATGGACATAATCAAGCAATGCCAAACAGAACTTAACACAGTATGCTGATCCAGGGTACATTCTGCAGTGTACTTGTTCCAGACAAAAATTTTGGCAGATTGAGGTAATCATTATATACTTCGTGCTGCTTGAGAATCATCCTCGCCCTTATATCTAGGCCAGCAACACTCTTAGCTGTAAGAATAAAAACAATAATCATTTGGGTTCAGTAAAGTGAAACATATGTGTGCAAATTTAAGTGATATTTACGAATAGCAGTGGACTTTTTTTTACTATAAAGTATGCTTTTTATAAATACTTTATTCTCTAAAAAGGCATAAACCACACCTCAATCAATACGGTATTCATTATTTGGAAGACTGTTTTATTTATCCTTTTAAAATTGATAATTAAATAGTTAACCATTCATGTATTAATGCAAGTGTTTGAGATACATAACCAAGATACAATGCCTATGTAATTTTAAACATATTTTATTTTATTTTATTTTATTTTATTTTATTTTATTTTATTTTATTTTATTTTATTTTATTTTATTTTATTTTATTTTATGTGAATAACGACAAAATAAAAAGTTGAAGGGAGATTTAGTTTTTGACCAAGTCAGTCCCTAGACTGGTTCATCATGCAGCTCCATGAATGCTAATCTGACCAAAAGCAAGGACGAGCTGGCTCTTTTCAGGAGCAGCTCCACGTTATGCCCCATTGAACTGGTGATGGAAAAAGATTTCTGTAAGAAAAGAAGACTTATGTCTTCAAAACCCCTGCAGTCACTGACTTTCTGCAAGATTTCACCCCAAATCCCTCAGAGAGGTGAAATTATTTTGAAATGCACCATTCAACAATAGATGCTAGAACCATAAACAAGGAAGCAAGAAAAATCTCAGGGCCTTATGGGGTACCCACTGTTGTAAGTACCTGAGCAACTTTTAATCTTTAGGATATTCTACCTAACTGTGATGCTCCAGGATTGGGAAGAGTTATTGTGCTTATTCAAAAGCTCTAACTATCATACAGACTGCCTGATTGGAGAGCAGAAGTAAATGGCCAGTGCTAGTTTTATTTCAACTGTGTGTAATCAGCTTTAAGGCACTTCCCGAAGCAGCCTGGGAAGTTCAGCAGAACAGAAAATTGAAACGAGCTTTCCCATGTTACGTATTGATGAGGTTCTCAGGATTACCCTTCCCCTGATTTGAGCCTTAAAACCCACGTGAGGATTTTTAGTCTTCTCCAAATACACCGAGGTCTACAGAATGAATGAGCAGAGAGTCTTTGCTATCCGTCAGGAGTAGTGAGACTCACATTGTCCTTTTAGAGTAGGTCTTCCTTGATGGGACTGCAAGCAGCAGAGGGCAATGCAACACACACACCAGCTGGGATGGGAAAGCTCAGATAAACTGAACTGGCTCATAACTTTTGATTTGAGCAAGTGGAAGGGGAGATCTGCTTTTGTAAAGAGCGGTAGTTTTCTTCAGCTACAAATTCCTGTTTTCACGTCTATGGTGAGCTCACGTATCACAGCAGGCTGAAAGTAAGTTTACAACAAAACAAAACCTTTGCTCTGGGTAGACAAGACAGAATGCAGAAAACGCAAATATATGTTAGATAATTTCATTAATGTCTTTACATTTGTGTTACTTGTACAAATTCAGTCTGGTTTATCTTTCAGCTGTTCACTTAAGTATTCCTTGGACTTTGAAGATGTTTTTCATGTAAAGCAACACAGATTTGTGACGTTTCATGTTCCAGGTGTCCAGCTTGGGGCAAGTAGAGCTTGTTTATTAGAGGGATAGAAACATTCAGCATTCCTAAATATCAGCACAACACGGAACTCCTTTCAGGTTCATTTTGTTTGAATGTATTTTGAAGTTCAAAGACAAATGCTCTTCTATTGTTACAACGAGATTGATATTCAGAGAAAATTTTACAGACGTAGGGCTAGGTACGATCAACCTTTTTTTCCAGAGATACAAAGAAAGCAGAGACGCTAGACTTCTGCCCCCTTGTGTTGCCCACAAAATTGCCATGCGGTGACTTTGCAATCTGAAAATGCCAGGAATCATTCATTAATAGCTGTCTTTGCTTTTGCAAAGGCCTCACCTGCCCACTTCAGTGGCTAATATTGGCCATCCTAAACAATGTTCAATGCAGACAAATTTATCAGTGCCCAATGGACTTGCCGAAGCCTCAAGGCCCCAGATGGTTTCCGAGAGGATGTGCTTCTGCATGTCTTTTTCCCCCACCATAATGCAGTCTGTAGACAGACGACACATCTAAGCAGTGATACTTCTATGCCTAAAATATTTAATTAACTAGTTAAGTTCTGCTTTTAGAGAGTCAGTAGCACGAAAGATTAGTAAAAACAAGCAGAAAGGTAAACGGAATATAGCATGACAAAGGGATTACTGAGGGAAGAGTTTTCCGGACAAACTGGTTTAAAAGATACTGTCTTCTGTGAACAAGCACAAGTCACTCTAGAACAAAAAACCTGATACAGACCTTCAGAGTGCTTGAAAACTGCTGTAATTGCCAGTTCTGGCAGTACAGATTTTGAGCAGAAAAAAAACGTTTTGTTTCTTTTTTGTTATTTTTTTTAATTCCTACTAAGAGGGCATTGAAATTTTGATTTTTTTTAAAAAAAGGATGCTTTTCTGAAGTCCTGATAAAAAATTTCAGCCTTTGCCCTAATTTCAGTGCTGCTTAAAAGAATGGCCGTAATTCATTTAGCAGTCTGTCCAATAACTGCTCCTAGTCAGGAAAGCTTTTGTTGCTGATCCAAGAATACCTTATCTTGGGTGGCAAAAAAATCTGCATTTTAAAAATGATTCTGCCTCCCGGGACTTCAAAGAGTTTCCTCCTGTCTGTGACTAATGTTAGCTAAAACACATGCGAAGGTGTTCTTCTATCACTAACAACAAATAATCCAAAGACAGTTCTAACATGAAATGTCTTGCCTAGATTCAACAAGAACAACAAAAATATCACACTGCTCCCTACAGAGTCAACACAAACGTAGCTTCTTTGTCTACGGAGTCTAGATGGTAAGATTTAGGAGGAAGAGTGTTGTGCCATGTCCCATGTTTGTTAGAAAAAAACGTAAACCACATAATTGCTTATGGATGTAGCTGTAGCCTGTGACAGTTTGCTCACATTTTGCAAAAACATCGAGCTATTTATAAACATATCTGGGTTAAGTAATTGTCATTATAGTATTTTTAAACATTTAAAAGAAGAATTTAGCCTTTCTGCACAATGCAGATGACATGTTATGCAGGAGAAAAATTAAATCATAGTAGAGACATTTGCATAAACAAACGGCTAGATTTCAGTACTTGCTCCATGTATTGCTGTTTCCTAAATTGCCCCTTGCTGTACCAACAGACAGAGAGATCAGGATGGTCCCTAGCTGAGCAGGTGAGAACCACCCCAGGTCCCGAGGAGCAGGCTGGATGGACCCTCAGCCAGCCCTGCTGGAGGAGGCTGAAGTACCCAAGGATGCACGAATCCAAACCACTCCTAAGCTGGTGGCATGAATCCTTCCCCCACTCTTCCATGCTTCAGTACGAGAGATCTTTACGTGAATGAAGGTTCTCCATTTCATCTCTACTCACTTCCATACACGCAGGGGCCAAGCACAGCCCAGGACCCAAGAAAAAGCATCAGACTTTAGCAGCTGTCAGTCCAGCCGCATACCATTGCTTTGAAAGTGCCCTGGGCTAAAACAAATAAATAACCAGATAAATGGATGACACTTGGTGTAAACAGGCCTCGTTTGCCTTCCTCTCCTTTCAAGCAATGAATCACCAGTGAAACAGAGGTGACTCACTAAGGGAATCCAAAGCACGCTTTCTCTTTCACATGTGAGTCCGCTGTGGCTGTCCGTGCTCTAAAGGGGGAGAAAACTAGGCTGCGTTTTAATATTCATTTCCATGACACTGAGTCAAAACTGCCTGTGAGCACAAAGGGGTTTTTAAGGAAAAACAGAGCTGCCCTCATCTCTCACTAACATAGTGATAATGTACAAATAGTTGCACATGGCAGATAGTTTGAGTCAACACAGTATTGAACTTGCGAGCGTTTGGGTAGCAACTGCTTGACACGAGAGAGCAACTGAGCGGCTGCTAGCAAAATATTATGCTGCTGTCTGCAAAGTAAGCTCTGTGTTACCCAAAAGCTCTGGATGGTGTTATTCAAATCTGCCACACAAAAGGGGGTGCCCAGGGCAAGAGTCTATTAAACATCACCAAGATTGTTTCTGAAGAGAGAACTCGTTGTGTCCTTTCTAATTGAATCATAGAATCATAGAATCGTTAAGGTTGGAAGGGACCTTTAAGATCATCGAGTCCAACCATTAACCTAAACTGACAAAAACACTTCTAAACCATATCCCCATGTACCACATCTACCCTTTTTTTAAACACCTCCAGGGATGGCAAATCCACCACCTCCCTGGGCAGCCTATTCCAATGCTGGATAAACCTTTCAGTGAAAAAAATTTTCCTAATATCCAATCTAAACCTCGCCTGGCTTAACTTGAACGCATTTCCTCTCATCCTATCACTTGTCCCTAGGGAGAAGAGGTCAGTCCCCATCTCTCTACAACCTCCTTTCGGGTACTTGTAGAGAGTGATAAAGTCTCCCCTCAGCCTCCTCTTCTCCAGGCTAAACAACCCCAGTTCCCTCAGCTGCTCCTCATAAGACTTGTCCCCCAGACCCCTCACCAGCTTCGTTGCCCTTCTCTGGACACGCTCCAGCACCTCAAAGTCTTTCTTGTAGTGAGGGGCCCAGAACTGAACACAGTACTCAAGGTGGGGTCTCAAGTACCTTTCTAATTGTGGTACCTGGCTTTGTGCTCTGAGTTCTTGCTGAGGGTCCCGACTGTGTAAGAATGTGGACAGGTCCTCACCGCGGCTTGGCCAGTCCTTGGCATGGGTGGACAAAGTTGCCTGACACATTTTGGGAACATGGTGACAGGCTCTCCCCTCTTCCCTGGCGGCTCTCCACAGAATTTTCTCACTGCAGAGTCGAGGTTCAGCAGCTTGATCTGGTGCCTTGCAAGTCCCTTTTTTTCCTGGGAAGCTCGAAGGGATGCTGTGGGGGCACAGGGACAGCTCCTCCCTCTGCCTGCCTGGGGTGCCGTACCACATCTGGTGAACGAAGCTTTTAACTAACCCCAAATTGCCGCTGTATTGAAAAGCAGGCATGAGCACAGCCGGAGAAAAAAACGTCTTTTTTAATCTAATTTGCTAAGTCACGTATCTTCGACTTCCAACTCCACACTCTTCACAGAATTCCCACTCCTCTCTTTCGCTTCTCATTTATTACAGGCAATGGTTTAACAGGAACCTCCTATCATCATATCCTTGACTATTTGTGGGTTTTCTGAATTATGTATTTGCCCAGCAGGATTACTTCCACAGACAAGTGTTAGATGGTTGTTATGATTCCCAATCACAGTTCCTCTTCAAGGAAAAAAATGTAGCTGAATGGAATCTTATTTAATTTTTGAAATTTTAAAGGACTAGCAGGGGGCTGTGTTTGCATAAGGACCTTTCTATTGCTCTGAGCCTAAAGACTACATTATAATAAGTATTCAACTAAGAGATCAGTCTACCAAAAAACACCAACAGCCTACATGCAAAAAATTGAAGAAAATAGGCAAAGTAGTCTTTGTGCACTGTTTATATGACTCTGTTAGAGATGTACCTGCAGCCCAATTTGGCACACTTGTAGCTTTCATACATTTTCACTCGAGTAGTTTGGATTGCAGAGAACAGCTTGCTTCCCTGGTTTTGTGTTGCTTAATCCAGGCCCTCATGAGCACATTCTGGAAATGTGGGATATTAAATTCATTTTTTCTGCACAGCAGCAGGTCTATCTTTAATTCAGGTATAAACACAGTATTTCCTCAAATTCATTCTTATCATGTATTAAAACAAAACAAAAAAAAGAAAAAAAACAACCCCAAACCAAAAATCAAATAGATCAAGCTATTCAAAGAATCCATAAAGAATTTTTTTCTTTAAATATGTCTCTCTCATCCAACTGCCTTCTTTCTTCAGGGGGAGTTTATTCTCAGCTTCCTGCATTTTCTACCAGCCTGTTCCATCTTAAGAAAGAAACCACAGGCTTCAAGTTTCTCCTCTGTTACATCATAAATACCTTGGAAAAATGAATATTTCAAAGTTAAATGTTATTCCATACTTTTCATTTAATTTTTGTGTACATTATTTTAAATGGAAAATGAGTCTTTGGTGTTCCATCACTTAAAAGAAACTGAAAAAATATTCTTGCAATGAAGAATTTTGTACTTCACTAATACACCAACAGTGCTGAAAACATATGTCTCAAAAGGCGTGAACAGTACTTGTAAAGCCATATAACTCCCCCCAAATGACACAACATGGTTTATTTGGCTGAAAATGAAAGAGTAAACGTAAGTTGATCCCGGATACTGTTCCAACACATTATTTAAACAAACTCTGCTTGTTTGCAGTTTTCATGACTTTATATGTTTTGTACTTCAACTCTCTCATAAATGCACTGTAAAATGTTAATCTTAAATCACATGCATCCAATTGCACATTGTTACTACTCCTCAAGTTCTTATGTATCTCTGCACTCCAGTCATCTGGCAAGCCAGGCTGTAGGGTACCCCACTGAAATCAGTGCTCTTGACTTCCACAGGAGCCATAATTCTTTCCAAGACTTTTCACTTCAGCGACTGATTTGAAGGTGAGTCCTTTGGATATCTTTCACAGAAGAATGGCAGGGACTAGCACGTTATTCCACCCAAGTACTTGTGCCATATTTGAATGAAGTTATGCTTCAGAGAAAGCATCCCTATACTGCAGTTATTTGGGAGAGAAATGTGAGGAAGCTTTGAAGTAGCTCAGATTCTGTTAATAGTGTAGAATTTGGAAGTATGATTTACAAAAGTTGCTCAATAAAATTGGCACGTTTGAGATGGCAGGTTGAACACATGATAGCAGGTAACTTCAGCTAACCATGGCTTTCGTGCTATTAATTCAGGTTTGTAGATTACTCTATACAGGCTGTATCAAGATGAGTCCCCGTAAAAATGTTATGGTGCTTATATAGTTTTTACGAAACATATTGCAAATCCAAAGTTTTGCCTATGCTCCACAATCTCTCTCCTATACCTGTTATCTGATGGACTATGTAGAGGAAAATTAATACAGTACCAATTTAAAAAAATGGGATTTTCTACATGTATTGGTTTTGGAATAATCCTGAAGTATTATAAGATCATGGAAGGACTATTAACATAATATATTTATACAAGGACAATGTATATTTAATCAGTACTTAATGGTGATATAATAATAGGTTTCCCCACAGAGAATGACAATATGATTTTCAACTTCCTGAATTAATAATCTTGCAGAATGCTGAAGACCATTATTTCACTTCGCTCACATGCAGAAAGAAGAAATCTTTTTCTGTGCAAGTAAGGAAACCTCTAAAACAAATCAAAGATGTGGGCAGACAGTACAGAGAACTAATTAACTCAAAGCAAGTAACCCAGGAAAATTAATGTTGAATTGGAGGTAGTTCAAAGACTTCAAGGGTAACAGTTTAAAATGCAGCATTTATGGCCTTGAGTAGTTAAGACCTTGTGAATGACTATATTCCTTTCAGAAGGCATGAAACATCAAAGGCAAGAGGAATAATAATAAATCTGTGTGTACAAAGTGATAGGAAAGAGAAAGGAAGAGCTCTCATTGTATTCATAGAAGGGCAAATGCCTTAAGATCCTCAAAGTCTACTCAGGAGATGGCAACCACCACTACTGCAGTATGAATAGGGCCATGGATGCAGTGAGATTGTCGAGGGCACATGTGCAGGGCTCCAGGCGTGCCCAGTTCCCCTTAGCTGGTGTGCCTGGCTGGCTCCACTGGTGGCTGCTCCACTGTGGCAGGGGCTTCAGTGTACAGCGTGTCCCATGTCTGTAAGTAGCTCTTTTTATAGTGTTGCTAAATTCAGTGTTCATTAATCAGAAACAGAGAAGAAAGATGGTTCTGAATCACTGATGTAAAGTGGCACCGTAAAGCAAACGGACACAACAGGAAGTTTGTTGCAGGAGAAATAAAGCTTTAGTACCTCTGTACAAGGTGCTTGTGTGACCCTGTCAGGAATAATAAGGATCACCTTTTAAACTGGTGTTTCAGGAGGAGGAATTGAAACTTGGAACATGTGTTCAAAAGGGCCACTGAAATGACAGGGCGACCTGTATTGCAGAAGAAAGTCAAAACTTGTGGTCTCGTGCCTACTATAGTGAAGGCTGCAGGAGGAGGGACAAAGAGAGAAAGGAAAATCTGATGAGGTGCCTCTAGGAAACGCCAAAGTAAAAAAGACATACTGCCACTGGAGGACAAAAGGAGTGGGTACCTCCACTGGCTCTGAATAGGCTCTGAATAGGTTCATCCACAGGTTCTGAATAGATGTACTCAGGAAATTAGAGGGTTTCTAACAAAGTGGAACAGCTGCAACTGGAGACTGTGAGAGGGACAAACACAGCAGTTGATAAGCAAAAGGGAGCAAAGCAGCAGTTTGAACAGAGATCTCCCTTTCCTGGATATTTGCTATTCTGGGATATGTTTCTCATTCTTCATTTAAACTTTGAAAGTATTGACTGGAAAACCCTCTTTCATCATCTTGAACGGTATGCTCTACGGAAAGAGAGTGTTGACTGGGAAAGCTTTAGGCAGAAGCAAAGTGTTTTGCCTCTATACCTCTTGAATGTTTCAGCACTATTGCTTGGTGGTAGAAGAAAAATAAAACCTAATTAATAACATTATAATAGACATAGTACAAAACTGACGATCATACTTTATCATAATAGGCTACAGACACTTTTGATGAATGTCAGTCTGCCAACAATGATAACTTCTATTGCATAGGTATTTAAATACCAACTGTGTCCAGTTTTTGGACAGAGCTGTCTTTGCAGACAATTGTATTTTAGTAGAACAAATCATGTATATTGATTCCATCTCACACATACACATGCAACCAGCCCTTTTCCAAGCGACCTCACTCTGTCAGCTGGTTATGGTTAAGGAAAAGATATAATATTAAAAGATTTTGCGTAATTATTTTTATTATGCTAAATGTTTACCATGTCTACTCTAGAGTTTTTAAATGTAGAGTGACCTTTGTTTTTCTTTTAAGATTCTTAGCTGGTTGAGACAAATGCTATCTTCCTCCAAAAGACATAGGGAACAGACTACAGCTCATTCCCTTGTTTTATAAGTTTAGGATTTTCTCGTTAATGCTCAATATGGATTCAGTGACATCACAGTTGTGTATTTTCTAAAAATATATACTCTGAATGCCTCAGAAGGGTAAAATAAGTGCTTACATAAATCAGAATAAGTGAGGTTTCTCAAGTTTCATGAAAATGTATGCATGGGTGAAGATCAAGTGTAGGGATTTTCTGCCAAATAGGAGAGTATTTTTATGAAAGTGCCAAAGTATTTTTAAAACAATATTTTTAATAATATAGTATCTTACTATAATTCTACTGTATAGTAAGAATTACTGGTCCTACAACATCACTGTAATTTGTTTTAAATGCTACTCCCTCAAATTTATTCTTTTTCCATCAGTGATCCATGATTTATATATATTTTTTTTTTTATATGTACACACTACAAAACTGTGATTGATTAGGCCTGATTTTGATTAAGCAGGTATGCATTGTTCATCTCCATCCCAAAAGGGATCAAGAAAGTAAAAAATGAATGAAAAAGGTTAGCAAAAAGTCATTTAAGCATTAATGTGGTTAGAATCCATACCCTTCTTACCGTACCCAGATCTTTCAAGAGCAAATGGCAAATGTATTCCAGCCGCTGGCAAGCAAAGAATATATAATAAATCTCAGAGAAATGAGAAAGGTTAATGGAAGACCATAATAAGGAAAGAAAATTATCTCACAAATTCAATTAGGAACTTTGATATCTAAGGCTAAAAGTAGAAACCGGAGGT
Source organism: Ibidorhyncha struthersii (assembly GCA_013398815.1). Taxonomy (NCBI): domain Eukaryota; kingdom Metazoa; phylum Chordata; class Aves; order Charadriiformes; family Charadriidae; genus Ibidorhyncha; species Ibidorhyncha struthersii. Next base: position 94,038 of record VZSZ01002584.1, on the reverse strand, counting down.
TCAGAGATACCTGGACATGGAATTGTATGTCATTGAAAAAGGAAAACGTAGAACACAAATACTTTTTAGCAGAAATCAGTTTTACAGAGGTGGAAGAGGGACAGATGTATTTACTCCATTGAAAAAGCTTCTTTACTAGCTGGACTGGATACTGTTGCTTTGCTATATTAAATCTGGATTTAACATTAACAGATTTCCTACAATGTCATCGTCTGACAAAGCCCGTCTCAATGGTCAGGAATCCCCCTTCTCTTCCTTTCTTGCAAGAGGATGTATTGCCCAATATTAAACCTAGAGCCTTCTTTTCAAACTTGATTAGTTAAAGTAAGGTAAATAGGTAAGACTAAATACGGAGAAAAAAAAACAGTTTGCAATTACTATGGGCAGTTATTTATATGGGATGCAGTTAACAGAGCAGCTTGCGAGTGATTTGATAGTACTCACTTCCAGTTCCTTATCCAGAATTAATTACCAGAAATACAGAAAAGGTTTGTGCAAAAATGTTATTCTCTGATTTTATAAAACACAATACCCGTATTTTAAAGCAGAAAATGCAGTGATAAATGTAGTACGGTGTTCAGAAAGCTTGGAGCTAGAATAGATGCCTTTCTGCAGAAAAAAAAACAATTATCAGGATTAAAAAAAAAAAAAAACAACAAAAACCAACAGTGTCTCCCGGAGTTCAAGGAATAGTTGTTCACACACTCGGCCAGGAGAGGGACTGCTGAAGGCTGAGTCATGCTCTGCCCAGCAGAAGCTGCCTTAGTTATGCAGAAAAGGCACCTGCAGGGCAGTGCTGCTGCCAGTTAGAGAGCTTTGCTTTTGATGCTAAACTGCAGCATGAAAGGTGTCCACCTGGACATTCAGTTAAGTGCCCAAGCTTTCAAAAAAATGTGCACACACCCCAAAATACTGCATTTTCCCCTCGTGGATGCAGGGATTTATTTAGATTTAAAATGATAAAGGTACTTCTCCAAGGCTTAAATGAATTGATTAGAATTCAATTGATTAGAATACAATTAAATCTCAACAGTATTCAAGTTGTTCATAGGTAGGCTGACACCGGTAGTCAGCCAGTGGCCAGCCTTCCTCTCCCTTCCTCTCCCTCCCTTACCCACCAGGCAAGCCTTTGGCCCTCTCTGGACGTTCTCGGTTTCATTTAGCAAGCACGGACCGGACCACTAGTTCTTCTGATACCTATGAAAACACGATTATCATCTTTCTAACTTGTACACTTTTATGTTTCCAATAAAGGGCCCATATTTCCAACTAAAGCTTTGAAATACGTATTTTTATCATCCTTCTGTCCCTCCTTTCATATAATGACCTAATACAGTTTGGTTTCAACCTTTTTTCAATTTGCAAACCTCTAAAAACCTCCCAGGGGAGATGTATAGTGAAATTAAGCCTACTAACAAAATACTTTCATGGTTCCATTTCTCAGACCCTTAGGGGAGGAATCCATAGACTTTACAAATTAAAAACCCCCATAGTGTCCAGGCCTTATCTTGATTGCAATCAACCAGTGAATGTGCCCTCTAGCTCTAATTGTACCTTTTGATTTTACAGGCCTGCCTGGAGGCAGAAGGATATAATTCCCATTTAAACAACATTAAATTCATGAGAACTGGCTGATACACATTGAACAGAACTGTGTATTTCATCATCAGAGCTTTGCCAATGGTGATTCATTTTGAAGGGGTATACCTATTAGAAATTCTTCCTTCAGTCAGCTAGAGTCTCTTTATTCCAATCGGGAATGGGAAAACATATTGACAAACTTGAGAAGTCAATTTAATTCAATGCACATTCTTTAGGACTAGAGGAGTAGTATCCTGGAGAGCAAACACCCTCTATGCACGTGTAGGTGTCACCTCAGATATGGCAGCCAGGAGGAAAATGAACCTGTCATGGTCCAGCCTGTCCCTCACTATTCCTCTTGTTGGTGTGTGCACAGTCACCAGGTCCTAGGTGCACTGTGTCGAGACAGGCAGTTGAGACTCCAACTTAAGCAGAATCTAGACCCCACGTTGATACCTCAGTAGACAGGGCACGTGGAGAGAGAGAACTCAAAGAAGGTCCAGAACAGACACCTGGTACTTACGCACTTATGTCTTCTCTTGAGCTTACAACTACTATAAAAATCAAGCTGGGATCTATTTTTAGACAATACCAAGGCACTTTGTTCTTACACTCTAGACAGATATTTATCTCCCAAAGACATTCTGACCCACCTCTCCTATAATGGCACACCAGCCACTGTCCTATTTCTGTGTGACACAAGGGAAACTTGTCTATCACCATACAACAAAACAAACCCCATCTCAACTATGGGACCCCATGCTGTTATGTAGAAACAAAAGGCTGCATCAGAAGTGTGGCCAGCAGGTCAAGGGAGGCGATTCTGCCCTTCTGCTCTACTCTGGTGAGACCCCACCTGGAGTACTGTGTTCAGCTCTGGAGCCCCCAACATAAGAAGGACATGGACCTGTTGGAGCAGGTCCAGAGGAGGGCCACAAAGATGACCAGAGGGCTGGAGCACCTCTGCTATGAAGACAGGCTGAGAGAGTTGGGGTTGTTCAGCCTGCAGAAGAGAAGGCTCTGGGGAGACCTTATTGCAGGCTAAAGGGGGCCTACAGGGGAGCAGGGGAAGGACTTTTACGACAGCATGTAGCAATAGGATGAGGGGTAATGGTTTTAAACTGGAAGAGTGGAGATTAAGATTAGATATTAGGAAGAAATTTTTCACTGTGAGGGTGGTGAGGCACTGGAAGAGGTTGCCCAGAGAAGTTGTTGAGGCCCCATCCCTGGAGGTGTTCAAGGCCAGGCTGAATGGGGCTTTGAGCAACCTGGTCTAGTGGAGGTTTCCCTGCCTATGGCAGGGGGGTTGGAACTAGATGGTCTTCAAGGTCCCTTCCAACCTAAACCATTCTATGAACAGGGATGGACATCATGAGAAGGTTTCTGAGTGTTGCGATCAAGACAGGTTTGGAAGTCAGCCTGCAGAAACTTTGTACAGGTTATTTCCAGAAGCTCTGTGTTCTGGAGAAATAAAAAAAAAGAAGGTTTTTGTTCTCTGTAGTTCTCACCCACATTCCTGAAGAAATTGCTTTAAAAAAGAGAAAAGTAAAGTTACTGTTTCTTTTTCCCCATATGCTTCAGAATTGTCTAATTTGGATGAAGAGTGGTGGGTGGTTTTTGTGGGTTTTCAGGGATAGTTGCTTCAGTTGTACATAAAATTTCTGCATCTATTTAATTTTTGGCAGAGAAGAAAGTGTGTAAGTAGCTAGCAAAGTAGAACCATCAAACTCTGTAAATGCTTACTTAAACTTAACCTCCAAGCTTCTGCCTATAGGTGACAGACTCCATTCCCCATTGATGCAAATCCTTTTAAGCAATACATTGCCTCAAATTAATATACAGTATAAAATAAAGGCGTTTGTGTTTGAATTTCTCGTGCTGCATGGAAATACAATTCTCTTCCTGTTGCCAAAGGTGTCTAATACCCAAGGCACACAAAACATTTTTTTTGAGAAAAAGTGCAAAATCCATTGGCTTATGCAACATGACACAGGGAAGTGTTGCATGAAAATGCAAGCTGTGCTATGCAGAGGTGACTGCAAAGTAAGCACTAGTTTTTAAAACTAGCTCACTAGAGTACTTAAAAGAGCCGTTAACCCAACTTCTCATTCCCATGTAGGAGTTTCATAAAAACTCATTTTGGAACATAAAGCAAATGTCTCCCCAGCCATTTCAAACAGATTTAATCGCTTGTTATTTTAATACATTAAGATGCTGTGCACATGATTTTATGTAACGTTTTAATATGCCTAATAAGGTTGAACTAGTGTGTTAAACAATCAGGCTTTAAAATAAGCGTGGGAAGAGACAAACTAAGCAATTGCTGTGCTCTTCTTGCTCTGACTCTATCTATATAGTTCTGCTACTAATCTCTAAGGTCTTTACGGTGCATTTGTGATATAGAATTTTAAGGCAGGGAAAAAGAAATAAGAACTTTTTAAAATAAGTATTGCAATCCAAGTAAAGGCTTAAACAGACAGCTAGAGTTTAAACAACTCTTAGATTTCATCAAGTCAGGGACACTAATATGTCAGATTTTATCTGAAACCAGCTACATTAGTAAACTGTGTTCCTTTGGGGCCTTTCTCAATATTAAAAGGTAACTTTAGTATTACTTTATTTAAGTAGACTGGAAAGTCATTTAGTAAATTCAGCCATCCCAACAGTAATCTCTGATTCCAAGAGAAATGACAGCTATTCTATCTCATGGGTATCTTTGCCAGTGAACTCTTGTGATACAGACTGCACATTTCAGCCCTGGTATGTAATATTTACTTCCATGCCACAGGCACCACTGAACAAATAAATCACTGGGTTTTGTGCAGAGATCACGCTAGTTATACAGGTTAGAGAAATCTGAGTTACATGTAAACCAATTTTAACATTATGCTATGTTATAGAAGCGTAGCGTGGGTTATTTTGCCCACTGTTGTTCAAGAGATTTAAAAGAACATTTCCAATAATCTAATTTTGACGTTTTTGATTGACACTTCACAATAGCTACAGCTAAGTTAATTAGATGTTTGGGCACCAGGACAGGGGAGGAAGGGGCATTCATTTGAATGAGCAACAGTTTGTCTTTTTCAGCAATATCAGCTGCTCTATGAAATACATCGATAGCTTGCTCACTGTTCTTGTCCTACTCAAAAGGCACTACCTTTTCTCTAAAATATAGTTTTAGCTTCAACACCAGAAAAGAGATGGTAACATAGGAATGTTGAATTATTGACATTAGCTACCTTTTTTTTTTTCTTTTTGCCTTGGCACTGCTTTATCTCAAAAAGAAAGAAAGAAAGAAAGAAAGAAAGAAAGAAAGAAAGAAAGAAACAAACAAACAAACAAACAAACAAACAAACAAACAAACAAACAAACAATCTTCTGATAGAACATTTCATTTCAGTGGATCTCAATTCTTAAAGATCCTACTAGACACTGTAGTTGTTAAAAAAATAAAAAAAAATAAAGGCTGTCTAACTGATAACATTGTTTCTTCAAATATATTTTAGACAGCTCTGACATAGGGGATGCTATGCAGAAGTGTAAATGTAATCATTTCCACCCTGTAAGTTTTGTGAGGATACTCAAGGATAACAAAGCTTTTCCTCATGTGAGAATATTTATCATTTTTTTTAAGCTTAAAAAAAAACAAAATTACTTCAATCCTTTGAAATTTTAATTTCATCTCTTGAAAGAATCAGAAGAGCCACCTAAGATACTTTGAGCCTCTGTCTTTGTTGCGCTTAGTTGCTGTTAAAGCCTGTATCAACCTGCAACATGCCCTCCTTATTTAATACTCAGCTCTGGTGACCCAACTGAGCTCCCTCTCATCAGGAATATGTGCTTTGGCGTCTTAAAGAAAATGGATAAACAAATGACTTTTAAAGAAATACTGTCCTATCCTATATGTATCAATCAGTACAATCACTATCCATTCTAAATAAAAATCCTTTTAAAGGGACAATTAATGAGCATTCCTGACCTCTAGATCCACCATCCCAAGTTACTTGTTCCCCTAGGAGTTAGTATGGCTAGCATTATACTCTTCATGGTGACATGTAGTGGATGAACATCACTGCACTGTTTGTGTCAGGGAGACATTGCTCCCCAAAAATAATGTGTCTATGGTGGCACCAGGAGGATGTAGGAAGTTAATTTCCCATATTATCCACTGGAAAAAAAAGCTGTTTTTAAATGAACAGATAGAGGGTACATTAGAAAATTGCTGTTCTCCTAAACTCATGCTATTGAAATAGCACTTAGGGACTGATTTGTGATAATCTGGTGATTCACTGCAAAGGGCTGAAAGAACAATTTCCCCCCATTTGACAATGATAAGCAAGAGTGAGATTTCTTATTACTGTCGACGCACCTGCTGAAATTACTACTCAAGTACTTTTCTGCTATTGCTATTTTTCCTTCTGCTGTAATTAAAGTAACATCAGACGAGCACTGTCTTCTGCTATGTCTCGATTAAACCGAAGTCAGCTTCTTCATGTAATCCTATCCAGGAGGTTTACAAAAGAAACAAGAGGCAATATACTATCTTTACTACTGTTTCAAAGTTTTTATCACTTTCACTATTCACCGGTGCCTTTCTCTCAGAGAACTGCCCTTCCAAAGAATCATGAGGACCCAGATGTTTTTAGTTTTCCTGGGGTCATGTCCTCATTACTAATCTAACTGCAGTAGATTGCTGGACCAGCACAGAGGTACCTGCTATGCAGGGCTGCCAGAACCTGACTTGAGGGTTTATTCAGCAATGACCCAGATAAAATTCCTTTTTCTTTCAGTAGCTAGTTTGACTGAAGAAAAATAAGCAAGGAAACACACTCCATGGTCTGATCCCAAACTTCTGCCAGATTCACAAAACGGATAGTAAATATAATTTGAATGCCAAGATCAGGAGTACTAATTGCTAAGCAACATTCTCTTTCTCTGCATGCATAAGTTGGGCTTGGCTGTGACTTGGGTCCTCACCCAAGAACCTGACCTCTTTGTGGATGGACAAATGAGACCCTGTGCCTGAAGGGGCAGGATCTACTTCACCGTAGTCCTGCACGCTGAGCTAAGTAGTTGACTCAGAGGGAATACGAAGAGTGATTATTGCTTAAAAGAGCTGGGATTACATTACTGATGTGGGATACATAGAGCAATTATTCCTGGAGATTTTTCCCTGAGTCACACAACCTGTGTCTATATTGCTAAATAGAAGCCAGCCAGGCATGTGTCCACATGACCAAGGGCACTTTGACATAGTCTTACACAGTGACATGGGACGGTCCAAACCAGGGCCAGCTAGCAAGCTCTCTGTTGAGTAATGCAGGCAGTCAGGAGATCAATATTTGATCTCAGTCTCTGGGCCTCTTTTTTAGCAAAAGAGAGGCATGATAGGACTACCCTGGTACACGCACTGTACAGGACCATGGCTAAAGTCACAGCCTTCAAATGCCTGCCTTTCTGCAACAACCACCTCTGCTGCGGATGGCACGGGACTCCCTCTTTTTCCCAAGACTGTTCAGACATCAGTTGGCTTAGAACATTGATCTAATGTTTGGGTCATACCGCTGGGAAATGTGCCAGTCAGGAGAATGTGCCAGGGGAGAAAAGGAAGAAAAGACCAAAAGGGACATGGCAGTGGATGTCAGTAAATATAGAGGCAGAGAAGCAAGCTATGTCCATCTAATGTCCAGTTCTACTGATACAGCTGTTTCCTTAAAGTCTGTTAGTTTTGTATCTATGTTTATGCATATAAGTTTATACGCAATCAAGATGCAGTTTTGTAGCGCAGCTAAGGAAAACTAACCCTTAGCTGCAGCCAAGTGCTCCCACAATTTTCCTTATGCTATGTCCTTATCATTCATCTCATTTGCAGTGAACCCGTCTCAAACACTAAACTAGCACAACTGTACCCTAAATTCTGTTGGCTCAGCTCCCTGAACAAATTCACCATTGAACAGGACCCCATCATGACGAGTCTGTGCTGGAACCCAAAAACGAAAGAGCTTAACTGGGGGGCGGAAAGAGGAGCAGGACTGACCTTTGCATAGGTAGCTATTTGACAGGCTCAGCTGTACCCCCAGCAAAGATTTTTATTCAACAGAGTTTAGTTGGTTATAACAATGTCTGCTATTACATACACCATGATACAAGCAGGAACAGATACTCTTTTTTTTTTTTT
>VZSZ01002584.1:12384-86200 GCA_013398815.1 Ibidorhyncha struthersii | reverse complement strand
TGGGGGGAGCAGTATTAATTCCTTAAGACCTGAAAATACAATTAAAAAATAATCAGACATATGGGTCAATTTGAAACTGGAGCGCTTTCTACTTCCCAGGATCTGACGTATATCCAGGCTTATCTTGAATCTCATATCAAAGTAAGATCCCAGTATATACCCGCTCCTGCCTTTCAATAAAGGATCCATAACTAAATAAGTAGCAAAAAAACCCTGAAACTTTTGCTTATTCTTTTAGAACATTGCTTTCTTGGGCACATCGAGAGTAAATCACATCTATGGGCTAAATCTCTCAGAAGGTCACTGCATTATTAATAGCTGATTCAATTTATCTAGTTAGAAGAACTCTTTCTAAAGTAAAATTGGATTCCAACCACCTCTCTTGGATTTATGTTATTTTTATCCTCTAGCACTAATTGCTCTCTGTGCATGGTTTGCCACACAGCTATAATTCCTATATCTCTATAATACCAAAACAAATAGCTGCTAGGCAATGCTAATCCTTGCTACCGTCACGGTGGAGATTTTATTGTCACCCTTGTTTGGATCTTTCCCTAAAAAGGCTTTTAAGTTCATCTGGAAATTGGGTTGTTTCATTTCCCTAGTCATGCCTTCCCACTTCTACCACCTCCCACCATAGATGAGGTTGCTGCTAATTTACCATTGAGCACCAGCATATATTGCAGGGTATCCTCACCACCACGGTATATGAGGCACACTCTGCTATTCTGATTTGAGAAATCTGTCAGCACGAGGGCTGTCTATCACTGTGTTTTTTTAACAATGAAATTTGTTCTAAGGAGGAAATTTGCAAAGTAAAAGTAATACCTCAGACCCAAATCCCTTTCAAAAGGAAATGACAGTGGCAAACATATTTCTCTAAGAGCAAGAATAAGTAGAGCATGTCCTTCGGCTGCTTCTCTCTAGATACAGTATTTATATTCCTTCTCTGTAACTGAACAATATACAGCAATATTTTGCAATAAAGCCCTAATGATATTGTGCAATGTTCACATAAAAAACACAATGAGTTTTGTCTCACCAGAGGATATACGGTTTCTGCTCTGAGATTTCTTGTGACTGAATGACTTCTTCATTAGTCATAGCTTTACTTACATACACAAATAGTAAAATGCTTGCACAAAGGGTTTAAGTTAATGTTTATAAATATCTTAAGAAATGAAAAACACTAATGTTTTTTCTCCTTGCTACTTTTTCCATTAAAAATTGCTATGGATGGCAATATGAAGATCAGCAGATATGGGGATTCAAAGAAAGAGTAGTGGTAATAGATCCACAGAGACAGAGGAGGGAGATGATGTTAGCAGCCATATTTTTTTCTGGGGAAACTGATAAAATGGTGGGAATCTTAAGTAAAAAAACAACCAATCAATAAAGCAGTTTGAGTGCTCACAATGTATAAGACTTCAGGCATGAAAACATTAAGCCTCTATGTTGTAAAAGAGAGAAAGACAAGGCTTTTAGACATGCTATAGTGTGTGCGTGGGGGCAGGGGGGAAGCCAAGCATAAAAGGCAGCTTGGACCTTTGGATCCAGCAAGTACTGAGAGTCGTCTTGCATATGTTATGATCAGTCTCCCAAGAGAAATAACAACACTCTAAAAGCCTTTGATGCTTTCAGTTTTATTAAATTACAGCAAGTTATTTTCCCATCGATCAATTAAACAGGCAAGACTGAAACTTGATTATATATCGCTGATTTGGTCTGCCATAAATCAAGCCCACAGTTGAATAAGTCTTTAATTACGTGTTCACAAACTGTTGTGTAAAAAGGAACATACCTACCAAGTCGTATTTTTTACTTTTCATCTGGAGAATTTGTTTCTCATTAACTGATTGCTAGCCACAGTGATCTTTCTCTTGAGAATGATAAATAAGAGCCCGGTTTCAGGACAGAACCTCACCTAGGAAAATCCTTACATTTCCACTGACTCACGTACTTCTGGCAGCTTGAGGAAAGGACTCCATACCTTGCCAAAACAGGATTCATTCATAATCTGAATGTGTGCATTGCTGGCTTTGTTTATCCTATGTTTAATTTATTGGGCCCAGGAAACGCATTTGTGAATGGAGTCCAAGACGAGCTTTATATCAAGACACAGGCAGCAGACCCATTCTTACACAACAGCCAGGAAAAAAAAACCCAAAACATGAATAGTAAGGGCTTATGTTTTCTATTGCCACAAGAAAAGCCACAGGATAGAATCCTTCCAGTGTACCCAAGAAAAAAATCATCCATTTTTCAGAAAGGATTGTGTGCCCAAGCATACAGAATCACAGAACAGTCAGGGTTGGAAGGGACCTCTGGAGATCATCTAGTCCAACTCCCCCCGCCAGAGCAGGATCACCTACAGCAGGTGGCACAGGACAGCGTCCAGGCAGGTTTTGAATGTCTCCAGAGTGGGAGACTCCACAACCTCTCTGGGCAGCCTGTGCCAGTGCTCTGCCACCCTCAAAGTAAACAAGTCCCTCCTCATGACCATGACATCCACTTTTCGTAGACTTAGTAAATAGTTGGTCCATAGCCTGACCACCACAGCCCACAGTCTTTCATTATTATTTATTCAAAAGCATCAGCCACCTGAGACTTTTTGCTTGCTGTTAGGAATTTTTAGCCTAATGGGCAGTCTCGTGTAATCTGTCTACACTTCCTCATTGATGCCAACAGTTAAGTTCACTGGGCTTGATATGGCTATCAGGCTGTTGATGGAAGTATCTAAGACTCCTCACAGAGGGACACATTCAGAGACTGAGTTAATACTTTGTAAGGACAAAAATATTTGGGTTGTCAACCCTGAGTTCAAAATCATAATTTCTCTCCTATTGATATCCTAAGAAATATACTGTGAGGAGCTGTTACCCCATCTTCTTTCTTTGGCCTTTTCAATATATTGTTCTCTTGAGAAGAAGCCACATTTCCAGAGTGGCTCGGTGCCTGAGGGGTGAAATACGATCATGGTTATCAGTTAGTGAACCACTGTGGTGAGTAAGGCATGAAAACTAAGAGGAAAAGAAGTTTCTAATACCAAAACTCATAAAACTTAAAAAAAAAAAAAAAAGGTACATTAGGCAGAATCCGGATAATTCATCATCTATGACCCCAGCTTTGCTGTGTCTTATGCATGAAGTACTTTAAAGGGAAAGTCATCACAAGTTTTCTCCTCAAACTACCTTCTGTTGTAAAAACATCCCTTTTCATGGCCAGATAAGCACAGCATTAAGAAACCTGTATTCCCTTACTTCCACCATCCCAGCCTAGACTGGTGATCCTTCCCAGAATATGTTTTCTTAGAAAGGGCAGGTCTTGAACAACTTTGGCTGGTCCCAGATGCCATTACATGTACAGAGAACAGACACCCCTATTACAGTGCTTTTCAAAATTGATGGAATACTCTTCAACCAATTTGCATGAGGGCATAGGCTTAAACTGTAAACTCAAAAATAATGTGGCACTTCTAATTCATGATGCTAAAAATCTTTATCCAACATCTTGCACCTCTGCTAATATATATGAACATGTCTGGAATCCATAAAGGGTCCTACTGGAAAACTAATTTAGCCAAAGACCCCAGAGCTGCCACTAAACCTGTAGCTTAAAATTTTGTTGAAGAACTGTGAATTGCATGCTGTTTTGATTGACCTGCCTACCACAAGAGAAAGACATCCACACTCAAAGAAAGTGATCTGAGAGCAGTCAAATTGTACATACAGGGCAATTTTAAAGCTTTCATGGAAGAATTACAGATGAACTTTAAAGATTAATTTCAGGGTCTTGTGTGAGTCGTTAAGATTGTAGGTCTGGGAGAACAATGGTCAGATCAAGACAAAGCATAAGATTTCCAAAAAGCATGAAGGACACAGATCTTTCCATCTTTAACATCTGTAATTAGCACTTTCTTGGCATAGCCATCTAGGTGTGTAGTAAATGAGACACTGTGCCCATTTTCACCCAGGCCAATGCTTGCCAGCTGTGGTAACTTGCTGGCTTCCATCTGCTTTGCATTCCTCACTGCTGAGAGGCAGACAACGACTGCCCTTGCTACAATATGGGATACTCTTGAATGGAAAAAAGGGAGCAATGCAGGTAAAAAACAGTGTTATGCAGCAGATGGAGTGTGGGGAAAACTGATTAAATCATCTGATTATTTTTTGTGATTTCTTTGGGTGGGGAGGCTCTGCTTCTGCTTTATAATATTGAACCTTGGGTATTGGCTGCATAGTTATGTGTCACTGCTTGTACAGAAAAACGTGGGTTGTGGTCCCTGCTGTACCAAACAACCGTAATTTCCGTTAGTTTCTGGGCAGCTTCATGTGCTCGACATTTTGTCAGATGTGGCACGTGAATGGGTTGATACATGAGTATAGGCTAGTTTAAATTCCTAGACAAGATTCTTATTTACAGAATCCCAGGATAAGGATTCTCCTACAAAAAGTCCAAGATTTTAATTTCCCTGCTATATGTGTCCTTGCCAAGGACATATCAGAAGCCAGATAAGAGCATTCAACAATTTATTACAGCTTCAAGGCTTTGAACTAAGATAAAGGTAGATTTTAAATTTGAAAGTAATAAGTCCTTAATATCACTTTGGTACTTGGCAAGTGTAATATGTTGGGTTTTTCAGTGGAGTGGGAGAGCAAAGCATATGTATTCTGAAATCAAAATGTGTGTTGCATATTCCTTCATTTAGAGCAAATGAGCTTTTTTTCCCATTTACAATCTTCATAATTTGTTCTGATTCGGCAAGGTACTCAAATTTAATCCTACAAATAAGAACATCGAGTCAGTAGAACTGCTTGTGTCCCCCAGCTGAGGAACAGGCCTAAGCATAATGGTGAATTCAGCCTTAATTAGTTTCTAATATTGCTAAGCACTTTTTAAGACAAGGAAGATATTGTGTGCACTTCGGTTGGAGAGTTTCAAATTCAGCAGGAACCAGGGTAATCTCGGCCTAGCCGTGAATGTCCTAATTAATTAACCAGCTCCATGGTGACACTTATTTATGTATTTATTTATTTTAAATAAGGAGAGGGACAAGACTTCTAAATTTGGAGTTACCCTGACATTGCTAATGCTACAAAATAAATTACTAAGGAAAATGAAACAAAGAAAACCCCTAAGATAGAAATGCAACCACATCAGCAGAAAGAATGAAGCAACTTCCCTGTTGGTGAAGAATTCATTTAGGTCATCTCATCTCTACCTATTTATTCTTGCAGATTAAACTGAATTAGTAGTTTAAATTCTATTTACTTAACAGAGGGAGTCATTACATTTGTTTAGCGGAGAGGTGGTGGAGAGAAGAGGATGAGTTGACTTGCTTTTGTCAACTTTTGTAATTATGTTTAGACACCTTTGTAAATACACTACAGATGCTAACAGGAAATGGGGAAGATGCAGGAAATGGAGGGGACTCCAGGACCAAGAACGTTTATCTCTGCCCATGTAAGACTATACGTGAGAGGAGGCAGCTTCAGTGAATGGAAGGAACAGAAAAATGGCAGATAAGGAATGTGAGTTTTAAGAACAGCCTTCTGAGCAATTTTTTAACTGGATGCCAAACTAATTAGAAGTTAATAGAATCAAAAACATACCTATTTTTGCATGCCAGCTCAAGTCATACCTTTCCGAAATTTTAATTGCTGCCTCCTCCTTTCCCATGCTTCAGACTGTTACAGAAATTGTGAGACCTCTGAAAGTTGCAAGGATGTATGATGCTTCTTGATTCCCTTCTACTTTATTTCTCTGCTCTGGGGTTGAGCATTTTTTCACTTCCAATATTCTTAAGTACTTCCCCTAATAAGGAAAATAAGGGTCAGAAAACCACTGGAGTAAAAAATTCATTGACAAAGACAAATGTAATGAATAAAGTAATGGAAAAAGAAAGTGCTATGTATACTTTAAACACAGAATATAGCAGCTGTCTGCTGAATTTGGTTTCCCACAGCCAAAGCCATTTAGCTTGTGTTTAAGAAGAGTAGCAAATAGTAAAAATAATTAATAGAAACAGATGTCACTAGGGCTACTTAAGTAAGAAAAACTAATGTGAATAAGTACTTGAGGGGATATAACATTTAATAATGGATACTTATAGGGAACTTTATGTGTTCCAGGAACTGCACTTACAGCAATTAATCCTTAGGACACTCCAGGGAGACGACTTGGTAAGAAATAGTCTCCTACTCGGTTTACAGAAGGGGTTACAAGCGTGGAAACAAGCTGTCATTGTAATATGCCCGAGACTAAATAGCACTTTGATAGGAACAGCAGGGCAAGGACTCCTGAGGTTCTGGATTTCTGTTCTGCGTTCACATTATCAAAAGTGGCAGAACCAGGGTGGTGTGGGAGATAAGCACACACACTTGCTTTGTGTGTGTGTGTCTGGGCATTCCGTTGCCTAACAGAGTCGATCTCATACACTGAAGTCCCATGGAAAAATATCTAAAAAAGTATTGGTGTAATTGTCAGGCTGGAAATCCATAGTTTTTCGTCATGATTTTCAATCATGTGGAAATTTAGGTTGATTTCACAAAGTAAAAAAAAAAAAGTAACAAATTATTTTATTTTCTGAAATAGTAGGAGAGAAGAGTATTTGTTTACTTGTGTTTTAAGGATGAGACAAGAGTTGGCATGAGTTGAAAATGCCTCATATTTTCCCTGGAGACTTTAAGTATCTGCAGTTCATTTGAGCAATAGAGGATGGAAAACAAAACGGGGAGAATGTGCAAAAGGACAAAACAGAATATAATCAGCAAGAGGAGAAAAGGAACTTAGCTTGTAATTTAAGATTTCTGTATCACATATATTCAAAATGCTCTCCTTCTTTTCCCAACAGACTCATATGAGCAAGCGTTCCTCTACCTTACCAGGGTTATTGCTTTCACACAATAATTTTATGTGCTTCCATTTAAAAATATTTTATTGGACATCCCAATTATAGACTATTATTTTTACAGCTAGCATTAGGTAGGAGTAATAGACCAACATGCCATTATAAAGACAACAACAAAATCATTCCTCCTTCAAACAACTTACATATTCTTTTTAATGGGATGTGTAAAATGTTATAATAAGACCCACTCTGAATTGCAGTGATTTTCCTGATTGAATGGTGGCATGTACAGAACCTTCAAAGACAATTTTTTTTCTTCTAATTCTTATATCTAAAGTAGCTGGAATTTTAAAGAAAGCTTAGTAGAGAATTAATATGGACATAGTCATTTTTATTCAGTGACAGTAACATTTTTGTAAAATGAGAGTTCTAGTACAAGTAAAAAGGAAGAATCTGATTTTGATACAGCTGAATGTCCTGAATATTAAAAATTAAATTATCTTGCCATGAGTGTCAGTGGTATAAGTCTACGGACTTCAGCTTGTGTGCTCAGTATGTTTACAGTGATGCTTTCACTGTTCCTGCACAGGAGTGATGGATAAGAGGGTTTTTTTGGGTAAAATTCTCCATCAGATATGCTCAGACATCGTTTTTTATTGATAGTCCATTCCTGCAAGAAGGGCAGAACAAAGACAAACCATACTGTGGAGGCAAAAAGTGACTCTTGAAATCCAATCATTATTTGAAATATGGCCACTTACTATACTGTTCTCTGAAAAAAAAAAAAAAAAAAACAAACAAACAAATAAAGAAAAAGAAGACTATTATGGTTCCTGTTAGGCTATGAGCAGATGAAAGCAGGAGAGAGTAACTTTGGAAAAACAAGACTCAGATTTTTTATTTCTACCGTTTTGTCACATATGGTCTCTGAGAAAGGATCTGATGGTAAGCTGGAAGTCATAAGCCCTCTGTTGTACATGAGCAATGAATCCTCCTCCTAATCTAGGAAGATAAAGTTCTATTATAGCATTGATCTGCAGAAGGAGCCAGAAGACAGAAAGACTAGTTAAGGAACACAGTGGAAACATCTGTGTGGGGTTGCTTCAAGTCTAATTAATTAGAGGCAAATTTGGAGGGAAGGGGAAAAGAAACCTAACCCCTGAGCGCAAGGGATGAGATGTTTACTACAGGTTGGCCCAAGTAGCCTCACAAGGGAGAAAGTAACTTCATAGCCATATTTAAGAAAATCAAAAAGGAAAGTCTACTGAGAACAAAGAGGGGAACTAAGTCTAGGGACACTATAGTTTTAATAAAGACCGAAAAAGGTCTTATAGAAAGACCTGCTAAAAAACTAAACAAAACAAACAAAAACCAACAAAAAACTTCACCACGAAAAAAACAACAGTCTTATGGGTTAAAAGAGGTAATCTCCCAGCTCCCATGCTAGCTGAGATGCTGAGGAAGAGAAAGAGGGAGCTTTGGCAAAATCCATCCTTAACAAAGGAACAAAGACGACCTATAAGAAAGGAAGACCTCAGAGCAAGTGGTATACTTGCTAGTGGCTGCGCTAGTTGCTGTGTCCCCACACGGGATAATTTGGAGCAACTAGAAATCCTTGCAGTGCCAAGACTGATGCAGAATTATGTTTTTTGGTTTTGGTGTTGTGGTTTGGGGGTTGTTTTTTTTTTTTCTTTTGTGACTTTCATATTTTACAATATGTATTCAAGAAACTTATCTCATTTTCAGCCTGAACTGAATGTGGTGATGAGCACTCTCAGATGGCTCATCAGAAATGCCCAGGGCTCATCACTAAATTACCCTAGGTGCTTTCTTCCTTATGGAGCAGCACATCAAAATACAGTGAGGGCTGAGGGGTGAAAGCACGGCCAAGGGAAGGATTACTGCAAGTGGGTATTCCCAGGAACCACTGGGGTTTGTGGTTCACATCAAAAATATCCTGAAGATGCATGCAAGCTGTAAGAGCTACCTTTGTCAAAGAGAAACTAAGGAAAACTTTAATGCCTGTCTTCTTTTTATTTTTTTCCCCCATTTTTAACCCCCCCCTTTTTTTCCTGCTTTTTTTTGAGAGGCGTTCTTTGGATCCCAGCACTCATTCTTCTTGGGGAAGGGCCCAGTTTTGCTGGTGAGTGTCAGAGCTATGGCTCTCTCTCTCCTTGCAAATCTCTTTCCTCTAGATCTTGTAAGTCCAAGACAAATGACATTCCTAAATAACGTGCTTAGGGCTGGTGTTAGCTGTAGAAGTTCTGATCCTCCACTCGTGTAAAGCATGAGTAAAAATAAACTCAGCAGGAGCAGACTTAGGGGAGGGCTTCTCATCCTCCTGCATAACGTCTAGGCCCAGCACTTCACATTTGCTGCCATTTGTTTCTGCAGCAATTCAGCAACATGTAATTCCTTATCCTGCAGGTGACAGATATCTTTGGTTTTATTGCTGCTTTGTGGGCAATAAATCTCTGCTCAAATATAAGCCTGGGTCATGCCATATGACAACTTCTTTACTTATTTGCATCACTGTAAGGCAGCCTGGCAATTATACAGAAAGTGTGTTACCATGGCAACACAGGGAAACTGCAGCATCTAAAAAAAATTAAGACCGCGGATTTACTTAACATTTTATTCCCCAAAGACTTCCGTATTCTGAGTTTAAACTTTGAACGAAAAATCATAACAAATGGTGCCTATTTCATAAATAATGCTTCCTACGCCTTTAAGAAGTAATTGCTTCTTTTCATCAAAGCATTTTATATTTTCATCTTTGTAGAATTATTGAGTACAGAGTTTAATGAGTAAAATACTCCCCTATCCCTTGTCCAGAATTTTTTTTTTCTTGGCAACAAATACCACTTGATTATTAGTCAAGTCAAATACAGTAATTATTTCAGCACAGTTAATGCATAAGTCCCCTCACACACCTCCCACACAAGTGACTGCAGACAGCTCTGACAGCTCCTGTGTCCTGGTAAAGCCCTGGAACAGCACAAAAGAGTAGCTGAGATTTTACTTTTCATGGGATGGAAAGAGCCAAGAAGCCTGAAGCATGAGAAGGGACACAAAAAGGTGAGAGGGATGCAACCATCCAATGCCCAAGCAGTGGGCTGGTACCCACCAACTCAAGATAAAAAAACAGCTCTGGCTTCGAGCATAAGTCGCAAGACTCTTTCTGGCTTAGTGGCTAATTCAGAACTGAGGCTCAGCCATTCAAAGATGGCTTTGTCACCCAGGTCCCACCAGCTGCGCTGGTTATGGGTGTTGTGTGTCACATGATTTATGCTCTTAAACCTTTTAGTCATGTACGTGGTGATCAGGAAAGCAGTTGGCAATGGAGACTGCACTGTCTTCCATACTGACCTGCTACTGCAGATCGTCTAGTAAAACTGGGGTTTGTAATCATTTAGTATAAGGCTTTGCTGGCATATCATTACTATAAATAGTGGCAATACAATGAAGTACACATGCAATATTAATGAAATTCAAATAAATAAATAAAATAAATATCACTATATCCCAGAGCGTTTTCTTTTGTGCTACTGTTTGTAAATTATTTCTTCTCACAAACACGGTTAAAGCACATAAAGGCAAGAACTGTTTAGTCCCCAAAAAATGTTCATGGTGTGCCTCTTTAAACAGAAATAATTATAAGCAAATATGAAGCAGTCATAGTTTTGTGACACCTTTCTCACAAACAGAGGGTAGGCAGAATTGTCAGTCCGAGCCCTTTTTGACAAAAATGGAACCGTGTGACACTGATACAAAATTTTAAGAGAAGTCCATTAATGCATAACTAATGCTCTCTACCAAGGTAAATACTCTGAGTTCAATTTTTTTCTAAATGCTTCAATACTGCTAGAACACTACTTTAAAGTCTGATTTTGAAAAACACCCCACCCATCCATTCATTGGCATAGTCAAGAGAAAAGCACACATTGACTTCTCAAGATCAGATTTTGAAAAAGTCTTGCTGTACAGTGTCTCTGATCCACATTCCACACTAATTAACCTATATCTTTCAATTAAAACCAGATCTTGATTCCTTAACAAGAAGCTTAATTATGTTACCTATATTGTATTTCTGAAATTGGTGATAAAGTCCAGTCTCAAATTTAAGTCTCGGTTAATGCCACTCACCATTATGATTTGCAGAGAGCTGGTTAGGAACAGAAACACTAAAAACATCCAAAGCATTTGCACGGATAAAACATGCAGAAGTTTATCACTGTGGCCTACCTGGAATTATCTGTTGCCTTAGTATGTACAATAAATATACAATACAAGAATTCAAAATAGACCAACTGTCTTGAATAAAATGCTAGAGCTTGAGGCCAACAATACAACAGGAAATAAAGTAATAGATCAGTAAGAACTCAGAAATAAAATCAGCAAGGAAACACTGATTTTTATTCCAAACAGTAGTCTCGATGAACAAGAACCAGAATGCCACGCATAGCAAGAAGCAGAAGCAGCAGGAGGAAGAGATGTAACAGAAGGAGACACTTGATGTCGTCAGGGAGTCTACTGACATGTCAACTGAAGCAACAAGCTGAGGACTGTGAAAAGAAAATGGTAAACAAGCAGCAGCAGCTCAATCATTAAGAAGCAACAGCCAGCTAATGGGAAAAGATGTCCAGCTCTCAGGAAGCCAACTGCTTGGAATAAAACTACCAAAAAGGCAAGATGGCCACCTGGCATCACTGAAAAGGGAACAACAGCCAGTTGCACATACCAGCAAAACTACTAGAATTATTGAGTGGAAAAAGCAGCAAGAGAGGAATCCTGAAGGTAAAGCTTCAGGAAGGTCTTGGCCGCACTGCAGACTTTATTTGAAACTGATTCAGTTTTGACTACAGCCTCACGTAGTTGCAGTGCAGCTTTCACAATGAAATGGGCTGATTTCCAGGTGCTGAAAAATCTGTGTTCCTACTGGAGAAAATGAGGTATCATCATAGGAACAGGATCACTTACCACCTCTAACTGTTTACCCATTCCTCTTTTAGAAATGCTTTACCCATTCCTCTTTTAGCAATGCTTAGTTAAGTGATGTTTCTGTTCATAGGGTAGGATTCCTTTCACACCACAGCAGTGTTTCCCATCATGCCAAGCCCCACATACAACTGCGTGTCAAACTAAAGAGGAGGAGGACGGAAGGATGACACAATATCATTGGCATGAGACGCGAGAAGCCAAGCAGGTTCAATTCCCTGCCCTGACACACACTTCTGGAATAAACTTTTATAAGCCGCTTTAGGCAAGACTGCTCCTTCCAGTAGACCGTGGTTCATAGAGACTTGGCACAGCTTTCCACTGGGGTCTACAGGTGACACGTGAGCCTGCACTGGGGTATGTACATGCTCCTGCAGTCACACTGGAAGCCTTTCTGTCTGTGAAATGAAGATAACAATCTTCCCTGTCCTATAAAGATGTGATCTGGACAGAGATACAGATGGCAAAGAAATATTAGGTCTGTATATCCTCTTTATTCACAGAGTGAATAGCTGTCTGGTTAAAAATCTAGTGGATATAGGCTGAAAGGAATGTACAGCCACCTCTACAGAAAACATATGGCTGCGTTCAATCTTGGTGTAAACAAAAATACTTGAAGTATCACACAATTTCTTTTCCTCCTTTTTATTTCACACTTTTTCAATAGCTGCAAACTATCGTCAAAGCCCATCAGAGCCGAAGTCATTTCTGAAGCCAAGCTATGCATTTTTTAACGCCATTTTATCTTTTTCCATATGTCACTCCTTCTATTTCTGCTGCTCTTCTTCACCTGTAAGCCAATTATATATCTGGTAATTCGCTCTCCAGTAAAGTCTGATTCATCTATAACTGCGTAAGGACAGATTCCATGATGAAATCTTTAGGCGAGACGGTTCGGAGGAGGAGAACTTCACAGTTTCCCCTAAAGATATTTTTCCAAATCAGTCCACTTCTAGGAAAAAAGCTCTCTAAATGCTGTGGAATTAACATAATAAATAATACAATCCCTAGGGCCAAAATTGGATATACAGAGAAGCCTGTTTCTGGACAGGTTTTCTTTCATGCAATATTCCCCCTGTGCACTTTACTCTTTTTTAAAGGCCCTCTTGAGAGGGGTAAATTGTATTTTACTGTGTCTACAGTAACTATATAATTATTTCACCCAGTTTAACAGACATCTTTCCACATTGATGTGCTTGTATTTTTTTTGCCTGTAGATCCAGTCATTTGACTGTAAATCAATATTTTCTCTACCATTTGCTTTGCCTGTTTCAAACTCATGGATGTGCTTTACCTTTTCCATAAGAAATATGTTACTTTAGCTGCTAAATTATTAGTGCCTAAAGCAGCACATTAAACACCTCCTACCTTGTTTGACATACTGTTATTTTTACTACATCTGGTAGTCTTTCAGCCCTTTTTTTGGAACAAGCAGTACTACTTTTGCTCAAGTAAATGTGAATTAATTTTTATCAGCTGATTTCATAGGATGAGATAAAACTCTGAAATGAAATCCAAAGACATTTCATCTGCTGCAGTCTGTACAGCTACTGATTTTCTATTGTACTTTCAACACAAAAGAACAATTAAAAATGTGCCTGGTAAAAAAAAATAAAAATTTATAGGAATCACAATACTTCCTGTTCAAAGTGTTTGTATGTGTTTAGAGAGTCATTTTCCCCCTACTATTCTATTACGCTTCTAGAAGCAGAAGTTAAATGTAAGATGGTGCCATGACTCTCTTCCCTGCTCCCGCCTTTCCTCTCTACTCCCAACTCACGAGTCAGTACAGCCAGATGTATTTTCTCCCATTTTTAACTGAGTGACAGGGGCTGCTGCTCCTTCTCCTGGCTGCAGAGACACTTCCACTCCCTTGCTCTGGGATCCCAGTGCCACTTCCACTCCCTTGCTCTGGGATCCCAGTGCCACTTGCAGGCAATGCCTGGTGTGCACGATCCTGCGGCAGGATGCAAGAGGCGCAGGTACAGGGGCAGAGGAAGAGAGAGAGAAATATATCAAAGCGAACAGTTCACACTCAGTGCACACCTTAAGTTGCCCCTGGGGGCTTCTGAAAAGTACCTCATGATACATATATTTGGTTGTGTTCCCCTCAAAATTGCATGCCGTATATTCTCCAGAGCACCAACTCCCCCAGGCTCTGCTACTTCAAGCGTTTCCTCACTTGCTCCCTCATCCTCCCCTGAAGTTATTTCTGTATGACCTTACCTTCTTCCTAATTTGTGTGTGCACACATGACGAAGAAATTTTGCAGGGCATCTCAATCTTTGCCATTTTCAATTCATAATTAATTCACTCCTCCTCTTCATTTATTAATGAACTAATCTCTTGCTAAGGTTAAAGTTACTCAAAAAGGAAGAAGGCAGAACTTTTTCAGTGCACGAAAGTCTCCCACACATCAGTAAAGCAGCACATTTTGGTGACCTGCTGCCTAGAAAAGTCCACAAACCATAGCAATGAGTAACAGACGCCGCACATTTTGGAAAGTTGGGACCTGGCATTAGTTTTGCATTTTGCATTTGCCTCTTATTTCTAAGCCCTGTAAGTCTGATTAGACACTTTAAAAGAGGAAAACAAAACCAAAACCCTCAACCGTTCCTCTCTAGTCATCCTCAGAGAAAATCTTTTTCACAGCTTCTGAAGATGTGCCTCCCACCTTCACATCTGGGGATAGTATTTATTTTCTGAGGACCAGGAAAGCAATCATTTGCATTTGAATACAAAATACTTTTTATGATCATTAGCATCCTGGAATAGGAAGCTCAGTATTTCAGGGATCTAATTCAGGAATTATAAAAAGACAGAGCAGACTCTTTGTCCCAGTGCTCCTTTTCCCACGTGGGAGCAGCAGAGTTGTGTGGGTTTGGCTCACCCTTTGCCCCTGTCACAGAGCATCCTTTCAAGAGCTCTCTGCTTGGAGGCACAGGGTTCCTTGTTTTCGTTGTGCACAAGCATGAGGACCTTGCTTATTATCATCACATACTCACATCACTTATCGGAAATCACACATATCTGAAATCTCCCCTCTACAGTCTCATCATTACACTGAGCTACACGTCGCTTCCTATGAGCAATGTATTGCAAGGTGAGGGGAAATGTGGGGAAGTGAAGATAATCTGTCCATACTACTTGCAGAGAAGTTTTTGAATATAGCATGTCACTAGGCACAACTGTTGGGTTACACATGCCTCCTGCTCTCCCTGCCGCCTTCTGAGACTGCGTGTTACACACTGACTTCAGATTACACTCATTCTCCTTTCACTAACGTTATGTTCTCATTTCTGTGTTCTCTTAGAAAATAGGTCTTTAGCTCACTCAACTACGTGGCATGCATGTTTCTAAAACAAAAAATAAGGTCAACCAAGGTCACCATTACTAATGGAGCCTATGCTAAAATTATGTAGCCCAGATGTTTCTTTTTTTTTCTTTTCCTTTTTAATCAAATGTAGGACAAGAGTAGAGAGTACTTGAATTGACACATTAATATAGGAGGGAGACTATGTGAAGATGGAATCAGAGTTTTAATCAAAGCCTGCTGCATGAGAGCAGACTGCTGCCACTATGTTCAGAGCGGAGTATTGGTAAGGAAACAAGCACACAAAATTGCAATACCTTGTTTCCCACAACTTTCAGTAATTTTTGAAAAACTGAGACACCAAAACCCAGCATTTTTTGCTGATTTCCATGAAATTACTGCTATAGACTGCACATGAGTTATTTCACCAGCAGGCTGCCTTCCCATGTTTGCTTTCCAGAAGAAAAACAACCAAAATTCCCCATCCTCTTATTCTTCTTCATGTCATACTCACATGCAACCTTCCTTGTAGCCTTCTGTTGAGCTCCCTTGAGTTTTGTGCAGTCGTTGCAACAAATTCAGCACCTCTATTTCATCTTCTATTTTCAGACAAGCCAAAAAAAGGACATGGAAATATCCACTGGCCCAAGATTGTATAAACCTAGCAGCAAAACCAAAAAGAAAAGTTACTGCTTATGGCTCTTCTGAGGGCTTCAAAAAGCAGCCAAGAAGGGACAGCCTTTGTGTGCCACACATTGCTACGGTAGTGGCAGCATTTTCCTGCCAAGTACTGTTTGTTACTAGAACAAAGTCCAATTACATGGTCATTAAACAAATTTCATTGTTCCTAGATGGTAAATTTCAAACCTGAACGGAAGAGTAGTCCTTTATCAGTTCTTTCTGAAGAAACATTTTTATTTTTCTTCCATATAGTAATTAAAGAGATTCAGTAGGGATTATTGAAAATGTTACTAGTTTATGTGAAAACATTAAATGTGAAAATATGAAATGTTGGCAGTTCAAGTGATAAGTGGAACAAGTCAGCATTCTAAGTTTTCCATATATAAATGAGTTTGTCACATATATCTAATTAAGACATTGTAGCTGACATTATAATTAATTTCCCATCCTGTTCTCCTGGTAAGGCTGGTATAGGCTGGGAATGTATCATCTCTGCTTCAACCACTTCTTCTGGGAGTTACATGCATGCTGTATAATGAGAATAAAACTTCATGTCATATTTTGAAAATGGCATTTACAGTCTATTTATGGCTTCACAATTCAAGGTCATTTACAGGGATCATTACCTCCACTTACTCTGCCAATTCTTTCAATAGTTTGACATAGTCAACTAATAAGGTTTCTGAAAGTATTAAAGCATGAGTTGCCTGAGTTTAAAATAGATGCCCACTTAGACACATTGATGACTTTCAAATTAGAAAAATGCATATGTATTTTTAGTTGGGTTTATATTATAAAACTCAGGTGTATATAATTAACTAAGGATCTTAAGCATTTGTTTGTAAAGAGATTCTCGTATTCCTGGAATAATTATTAATTTCTGTAAGAGAAATGGTTCTTCTAACATTATGTCTTTATGCAAAACAAATACTCCTTATAATTTTAAGCTCAAATACCACTTTAATTTTCTTGTTGAAGAGAGTATTTTTATGAAATCATGAACTAGAAAAAGGTAGTTAAGAACAAGGTATTAAATCTTACTACATGCAGGAAGATGTGCCTAAATCTCTTGGACATTTTTCAGCCAGCTATGTGCAAAGCACTTATTTTGTTATGAGCTTTATCTCATCTGAATAGCAGGAACATTCCTACTGATTTAACTTCACTTTACATAGTCACTAGCAAATTTAAAGAATGGATTTATTTGGGAGTTTTCCATCTCTAGGGAAAAGTTTGCCCTCTTTCCAGCAAGATGTGCAGAGCTGCACTACTACAAGTATTATGCTCTCAGCATCTACATTAATGATACATTTTCCTACTTCTCTCCTAATAAAACTTAATTCAGGCTTTGAGTACTTTAATTATTACTTCTTAGTACTAATGACTCTTTATGCAAGTAGAGCTAATAGCACTGAATTATCAGTACTAACTTACCCGTATAACTCCAACAATGAAACTATCTGGCATTAGGTACTGTTCAATGCTGTGAATTTTATTATTTAATCTGCACATGTCTACAAAAAGACTTATTTGCCTGCAGATGATCAACACAAACAAATTATGGACCAGGTTCATTAAATATATATATCTTTTTAGTAAGTACTAGCAAGTAAGACATATGAAGGAAAAATATATTTGAATGTAAATACAGGCATTGGCTGCACTTTGGTTACTCTCTCTCCTGCAAAGTCAGACAGAGAGGTGCTGTACTGTTCAGTATGTCATCCCACCTTCTGATACATTCGCCATGTGAGCTTAGCAAATCTTAGGGCGGTTCCTTGCCACACTTGTCAAAGGCGCCTCACACCCTAACGACGCTGATATTCGTCCCAGTCGTGTTCTCAAAGGACTTCAAGGCACTGAACACGGTCCATTTCAAATGGAAATACTCAGCTCTTTAAAAAATGCCTTTAATGTTTCTCTGGCTGTGTTCATCCCAGGATTCCGGTGCTTTATAAACATTACTGAACATAACACAGTGTTTTGTTAGGACATGACAGTATGGACCAATTAACAAAATCCATCAATATCACCTCACACAGGAGTTCTCTTACAAAAAAAAACAAGAAGAGCTTTCTTCTGGTCTAGCAAAGAAGACCAGGGTTTTGGTAAGTGTTATAGGAAATTTTTGCTATTACAATAGCTAATCATAAATGACCACTCCTTCATGCCTTCTGCACTGTCAGTTAGGAAAACAAGTCTCCCGTCTCTTGCTTGTATTTCTCTTTGAGTGGGTTTCAAAAGCGGGCTCCAGAGCCACATGTTCAGCACCCCCATGGGAAGAGGAGCATTTCCAAGCCTGCTGTGGTCCGGAGCCACGGGCAGAAGGATGGGTGCCTGAACAGGCTGAGGAAAAGAGGTTCTTGGTGAGTCTCCAGTCTTCAACAGGAGTGTGGGACTTTGTGTTCTTGGTGAGAAGTCAAGCAGCAGGAAGCCAAATGTTTAACTGAATAGCTAAAACATATTCCAGCCCTGGAGGTGCTCTTTGTTTTCTCCTTACTTTGAGCCCCTTTCCTTTCCTGAACCTCCTGAAACTTCCCTTTCTCCTCTACTGTCTGGCTCACTCTGTTCTTACTACACCTCTCACAGTAGCCAGTTGCTCTATTTGTGGAAGATTATTTAATGTTATATTGGTAGAGCTAGGAGAAACAACACCCCAGACAGAAAGCTGCAGAGGCGTTTGCTGAGTACAGTTTTGTGGAGGCCTTTGACCCCATATTTGTATGCATACAGGGTTTTCCTTTTTCCTCTCAACCAAGCCCAAATCAGAAGAAGGGAATATTTCTGAAAAAAAAAAAAAAATTACAAAACTCTATAAATTAATTTTAAGTCAAAGCTCTTTCATGTCCCAAAAGTAAAGGCAACACCACTGGCAACTGCTGTAATTAGGTCTGCAGTGAGTAGTTCAAGGGAGTCAAGCTGACTGACAGCTCTCTCCAGGCTAATAACTACAGAAGCTGAGCCATTTTTTTCCTACAGCTAAAGTACTCCTATGGAAGCTTAAGAGTGCAACACAAACTTTTACTTTTTCCCCACTTTAAAAAAATATTTATTTTATTACCTGTTTAGAGCCCTCCAGGGCACTTTTCTGCTTTTATAACCAGATTTCAGCAGCATTCCATCCTCAGCATGATGAGACATATGTCATCCTCATAACAGACTTACATTTCTGTTCCTTTTAGGTCATCCACAAGACAATAAAAAAAAATACAAATATGATATAAGACTGCAAAAAAAACAATGGGACTTTGCTTAGACTCAAGAACAGTTCCCAAGATATGAAGGACATTCCTGAAATTACTGTGGGAGCGTCTCTCTGTTCCAAAATCTGGGCATATTTTCACACATTGCCTGACTGATTCATGGGATAGTCACTAAGTTGATGGAATAGCCCTGAGGGATTTAAAAAGGTTTACCAATTTAGTTAGCTAAAATGCTGGGAACACATTATAGTCATCAAAACTATTACATACTTTGGAAAATACAAAGTTATTTAAGCCTAAGGCAGATTGTATATTCTATTACAAAATAGTACATTAAGAAATGGCTGACTGTTTTTTTTTTTCTTTCCCTTTTCAATAAGCTGTGGGCTAAAAATCTATTCTTCCCCCATCCGATTTGTCCACACTGCTTCCTCACAACAATAATCCTCCTCTCAGCAGTGTGTGTTAACCTTAATGAGAAGCAATCTCACTGAGAAGCAATGCCACTGATGCCTTTGGTGGAATTTGGTACTTAGCACATGCAGTACTTGAATGTGCTATGGATAGTGTACATACAAGACACTTCTAAATTTGTTCTTTTCAGTAGTGTAAATCAGCAACATTCAGAACAGACTGAAATCATTCATCACAAAGTTTTTGTAGATCTTCCATGAACTCTAATACTGTTTTACTATTGCAGCCATATAAACCTCTGTCTTCCTAAACTTATGGGAAGATGTTCTTCATTCTATCACAAACCAGACTAACCTTAAAAGTCAGTATTTTTGCTTGATTTACTCCACCAGCTACATTAGGGCTCAAAGTACAGCCAGCCAGCTGTGCAATTGCTCTGTCAGCAACACAGTCTTTTAAACCCAACACACTAAAACGGCTGTTTAAAGATGTGTCGAACTATTCAGCAGTGATTAGAATACTGAACAGGAGTGGCTGTTCGCTGGTTAATGATGGGCAAGAGATATAATTTCCTACCCGTGAAAATAGATGAATTTTTTTATGACTTGCATTGTTGAATTACTGCATCCTAATTTACAGCACGCAGCATTGCATGAAAAAAAAATAACATAACTGGGCTGAATTCCATAGGCCTTTGTCAGGCAAAAGCCATCGCTCAGTTAAGGAGCACAGAATTTGGCACACAGACCTTGAGCATTTGTCTCACATAGAACAACGTATGGGTTTCTAAAAAAAGAAAAATTGAAACTAACCAATTTTACTTCATCTTCCCATCTTGCAAACAAGTGGAAGTATGAATGTTTATAACCCTTCTATAATTTCCACTTCTAATGCAACTGCAAATATTGTGAAGAGATGTATAAAAGTTGAAGACTTTTCAGACTCCTGTTGACTATCTGTCTGCAATGATATCTTGGGTCAATGCATGATAAAGGTTAATTTTGCATTGAAAAAAAGAGTATGTATTTTTTTACTCAGCTTCATGTTCAACTGATTGAATGTTCCCTTGCTGTCAGAATCTAAGCACTCTGAACATGAAGGAGTAAAAGAGACCCCATGAAATCATCTAGATTAATCCACCTCCCAGATGTCCATGCAGCTTTAATATCACTTACCTACAATTAGAATGATTCCATACTCTGTGACTTTTGAGTTTTAAGTTATACATAGTGGACAAATACCACTCGCTGAAAAATCTTTTTCCTGAAAAAGTTGAAATCTTTTCTTTAATTGAGTAATCATTGAATATTGCTTGTTAAGCTTATTATTGAAAAACAGGGCCATTACAGTAAATAGCCAATTTCACTTATCATTACGAGATCAACAGCACCATTCCATGATTCCTGACTGTCAAAAGCATAATTTCAGCTCCTGCTTTTGGTATCTTTAAAGTCATTAATAGAACTCTTGCTAAGGGACAAATTCCTGCTATTTGCAGAGGCACCTGACTGGCTTTTCTACAAAAGAATGCCAGAAGGATAGGACTGTCTTCATGAAGAGTACAAAAAACTTCCCAGAAAAATGTCAGATGAGAAAGAAGATAAGACAGAAATAACAGACTCTGAGTTTAAGCATAGCCCCATTCCAGTGTTCAAATGGCTCTTGGATCAAAGCAGACTTGCCTGGTCAAAGCCCATTTAACACCAGAGAGGTACTAACTTTTCTTACTCATCTGACAAGATGAACAAGCCCTGAGTTATCAGGAAAGGTTGAGCCAATTTCCCCATATATTTGTACTGAAGCAAAATGAAATCTACGACAAATCACAGCCCCTGCAGGAGCACGTTTCATAGTCTGGCACCATTTATTAAGTCAGACCAATACACATACCCAGACCTTTATCCTCCTGATGGATAGCTTCGTCACTCGGAGCATTTCCAGCCTTTCACTATCAAATCTGATCTGCCCTCCAACAGCCTCTCTGAGCCGTGCGCGAAGTATAGTGCACAGCAGTTGCTTCTGATGAAATTTATTGCTACCTAGTTTCTGATGTTGTATATGCATTCTTACATTTCGTTCCTAATTTTTCGAATGAATCTATGAATTCAGTTTGTAGGTCATGGCCATAACCAAAATGTTGGAAGAAGAGAACATAAAAATTCAAATATTTTGGTCAAAGGTTGGAAACGCTGCTGTAGCTTTTCCAGGAAAATTTGTGTGCCTTGTTCTTTAGCTGTCCTTTGTAGGTCAGTGTCTCCTCCTGGGGAAAGCATCTCTTTTCATACAAAAATTCTGTTTAGTCAGAAACCACGTTTGCAATGAGAGTGCTCAAGTGTAACTTTCCGTCAACCATAATACTAGCAAAACAGTTGAGGCTGAAATTTAAAGTCCTGTTAGTATGTACATTTTGTAGTTTGTTCTTTTTCATTCTACCCTCTAAAACTCTTTTACACGAAAGGATACATCTCAAGGATATAGCTGATGCATGGGAGCATAAAGTAAGAATCATTTACAGTCAAGGCTAAAACACTCCTTACCTCATTTAAGGTTTGCTATTGCAGCTGTTATGGTCTATCAGGGAAGGAAAACTTGCACACTAAATGAGGTACAATACCTCAGCACAAAAATGAGAATTGTTTGTTTCAGTCACCCTTGCATTTCCCAAGGTTAATCAGACCCTTAATGTTAGTTTAGCATATTTTTCCTCTGTATTCCTTTTTTGGTGCTTAAAAGTGGAGAAGATAAATAGATATTTGTAACATATTTTCTTTAAAATTTAATCTGCTGATAAAGAGTAAAAGGCAAACTTCTGAAGTACAGCAAAGCTCTGATTTTCCCCCAAGTTCAGCAGAGTTTCACAGAAGCAACCATTTTGCCAAAGGTGGAGGTTTCTTCATGAAGACAACTGTTTTGCAGAATGGGCTCCACTCATCTATGAGCCCCAAAACCAAGTTCATACCACTAACATCATTGCATCGGAACTATAACCATACAAGCTCCTGATTTAAACATTACCAAAACAGTTCTTGTACTATGATACCACAATGGTATCCTTCCCATCAGCCTCACAGGCAGTAGTATTGGTGTCATAAAAGATGTCTTTATCTACTATTACAAAAAAAAAAAAAAATCCAAAAACCCAAACGAACATATTTACAGCCCAAGCACTGGAGCATCAAGTACGCTGTATATTTCAAAGACAAAACACTGCTTCAGACAAGTTGTAGAGTCCCTCCTATGTCAGGTTTCTTCCAAAATGATTGAAAAATTTGTTTCTTTTCAAGTTAGAGGGTCCTTATTGGGGGTCTCCAACCCCCTGTGCATCGGCTGTAAACCTGACAGCTCCAGCCACACACGGAGGTACAGCAAAGGACAGGGCTTGCTGTCACAACACGTTTTAGACTCTCAGACTCAGATTAGGCAAGACTTTGGTTTTAGTAATTAACTGCCCTTGATCAGTGATCCGGGAATATAAATACATTCATCAGTCAATTAGAGTTTATGTAGTCAAGCAGTTACCCTTAGTTATACTTAAAATATATCTGAATCAAGCATGCAAGGTAAAGTAGCTTGTAACAGTTGGCAGACTTATTTTCACAAAACACTTAATCACACCATCTAAAGATCAGTTGTATAATTTAGCATGTCAAATACCCCCTTCAAGAGAAAAAAAAAAAAAAAACAAAACCAAAAACATAACTTTAACATACTTAGAATTGTAAAATGGTTTGGGTTCGAAGGGACCTTGAAGATCATCTAGTTGAAACCCCCCTGCCATGGGCAGGGACACCTCCCACCAAACCAGATTGCTCAAAGCCCCATCCAGCCTGGCCTGGAACACCTCCAGGGATGGGGCACCCACAACTTCTCTGGGCAGCCTGTGCCAGTGTCTCGTCACCCTCACAGTAAAGAATTTCTTCCTAATACCTATTGTAAATCCTCCCTCTTCCAATTTAAAACCATCACCCCTCATCCTGTCACTACATGCCCTTGTAAAAAGTCCCTCCCCATTTTTCCTGTAAGCTCCCTTTAGGTACTGGAAGGCTGCTATAAGGTCTCCCCAGAGCCTTCTCTTCTCCAGGCTGAACACCCCAACTCTGTCTGTCCTCATAGGAGAGGTGCTCCGGCCCTCTGATCATCTTTGTGGCCCTCCTCTGGACCAGATCCAGCAGGTCTGTGTACTTATGTTGGGGCCCTCAGAGTTGGACGCAGTACTCCAGGTGTGCTCTCATGAGAGTGTAGTAGAGCGTCAGAATCACATTCCTCAACCTGCTGGCCGCATTTTTTTTGATGCGGCCCCAGATGCTGTTGGCCTTCTGGGCTGCATGCACACATTGCCAGGTCATGTTGAGCTTCTCAGCAACCAGCACCCCCAAGTCCTTCTTCTTAGGGCTGCTTTCAATACATTCTCTGCCCAGCCTGTATTTATGCTTGGGATTGCCCAGGCGCTGGACCTTGCACTTGCTCTTGTTGAACTTCATGAGGTTTGCATGGGCCCACCTCTCAAACCTGTCCAGGTCCCTCTGGATGGCATCCCTTCCCTCTTGCATGTCAACCGCTCCACACAGCTTGATGTTATCAGCAAACTTGATGAGGGTGTACTCAATCCCACTGCCCATGTCACTGCCAAAGATGTTAAACAGCGCTGGACCCAATACCAACCCTCAAGGAACGCCACTTGTCACTGGTTTCCACTTGGACATCAAGCAGTTGACTGCAACTCTGAGTGAATCCATCCAGCCATTTCCTCATCCACCAAGTGGTCCATCTATCCAGTCCGTGTCTCTCCAATTTAGACACAGGGATGTTGTGTGGGCGGACAGTGCACATGCTTTGCATAAGTCCAGGTAGATGATGTTGGTTGCTCTTCCCTTATCCACCAATGCTGTAACCCCGTATAAAAGGCCACGACATTTGTTAGGCATGATTTGCCCTTAGTGAAGCTATGTTGGCCCTCACCAATCACCTCTATTTTCCATATGCCTTAGCATGGTTTCCAATAGGATGTGCTCGATGATCTTGCCAGGCACAGACCTGAGACTGACCAGGCTGTAGTTCTCCAAGTCTTCCTTTTTTCCCTTTTTAAAATGGGGGTTATGTTCCCCCTTTTCCAGTTAGCGGGAAGTTCACTGATCTGCCATTACTTCCCAAATATGATAGACAGTGGCTTGGCAACTTAATCTGCCAGTTCCCTCAGGATCTGTGGATGAATCTTGTCAGGTCCCATGGATTTGTGCACCGTCATGTTCCTCATCTCATCTTGAACCTGATCTTCTGCAATGGGTGGTTCCTCATTCTCCCAGTCCCCGCCTTTGCCTTCTGTGACTTCGGTGGTGTGGCTAGAGCACGTGCTGGTGAAGACTGAGGCAAAGAAGTCATTGAGTACCTCAGCTCAATACCCCAAGTAATCGGGTCTCCCATTTCCTTCATTCCATTTTCCGTAGTCTTCCTTTTGTCAGTGATGTACCTGTAGAAGCTTTTCTTGTTGCCCTTGACATCCCTGGACAGATTTAACTCTACCTGGGCTATAGCTTTCCTAACCCGATCCCTGGCTGCTCAGACAATTTCTCTGTATTTCTCCCAGGCTACCAGTCCTTGATTCCACCATCTGTAGCCTTCCTTTTTGTGTTTGAGTTTGTCCCAGAGCTCCTTGCTCACCCATGCAGGCCTCCTGGCGTTTTTGCCTGACTTCATCTTTGTTGGGATTCATTGCTTCTGAGCTTGGAGGAGGTGATCCTTGAATATTAGCCAGCTTTCTTGGGTCCCTCTTCCCTCCAGGGCTTTATCCCATGGCACTCTGCCAAGCAGATCCCTGAAGAGACCAAAGTCTGCTGTCCTGAAGTTCAGGGTAGTGAGCTTACTGTGAACCCTCCTTGCTGCCCTAAGGATCTTGAACTTTACTATCTCATAGTCACTGCAGCCAAGGCTGCCCTTGAGCGTGACATTCCCCACCAGACCCTCATTGTTTGTCAGAACAAGGTCCAGCATGGCACCTCTCCTCCTTGGCTCCTCTGTCACTTGGAGAAGGAAGTTTTTGCCAACACATTCCAGGAACATCCTGGATTGCTTATGCCCTGCTCTGTTGTCCCTCCAACAAATAGCGCAGTTGTTGAAGTCCACCATGACAACAACAGCTTGTGAACGTGAGGCTGCTCCTATCTGTCTCCAGAAGGCCTCACCTGCTCAGTCTTCGGGTCAGGTGGCCTGACCCACTGTAACATCACCTGTCCCTGCCCTCCCTTTAATCCTGACCCATAAGCTCCTGGTTGGTTCCTCATCCATCCCCAGGCAGAGCTCCATTCTCTCCAGCTGGTCATTGACACAGAGGGTGACACCCCCTCCTCGTCTCCCCTGTCTGTCCTTCCTGAAGAGCCTGTATCCTTCCATTCCAACACTCCAGTCATAGGAGCCATCCCACCATGTCTCCATGATGCCAATGAGATCACAGTCCTGCAGGTGTGTGCACATCTCTAACCCTTCTTGTTTATTCCCCATGCTATGTGCATTTGCATAGAGGCATTTAAGTTGGGCCCCCAGTGAAACTGACTTACTGGCTGGGGTGGCTGCAGTTCCTTTGTGCTGCACTCCAGGTGCTCTCCTGCTGACCTGCAATCCTTCTCCAGGCCCTCAGCATCTATTGCTGGCACAGACAACACACTAGTAGGAGTGGGATGGACTGAGGTTCCTCTCCCGTGGCAACTTTAGTTTAAAGCCCTCTTCACGAGATTCGCAAGCCTTAGACTGAAGATGCTCTTCACCTTTTCTAGCAGATGGATCCCATCAGCCCCCAGTAGACCTTGTTTCTCAAAGCGAGTCCCATGGTCCAAGTAGCCAAACCCTTGGCTATGGCACCAGTCATGTAACCATTTGTTGACTCAACAGATTTGATTGGCCCCATCAAACCCCTTCCCTTTGACTGGGAGGACTGATGAGAAAACTGCCTGTTCCCCAGAGTCCTTTACCATCACTCCCAGGGTTTTGTAGTCCTTCTTGATACTCCTCAGACTGCTTCTGGCAGTATCACTGGTGCCCACATGAAACAACAGCAGCGGATAATAGTCAGTGGACTGTACGAGGCTTGGTAGTCTTTCGGTGATATGACTTATACGAACCCCCGGTAAGCAGCACACCTCTCTAGAGAGTGCGTCAGGTCAGCAAATGGGTACCTCTGTACCTCTCAGAAGGGTCACCTACTATGATCACCCATTACCTTTTCTTAATTGCTCTCGTTGTTATATGGGGAGCAGATTGGGTAGCCTTACTCAGCTTCAGCATCTCTCCTGATGTGACTCATCTTTCCTCTTCACTCCGCAGAGCTCTGAAGCGCTTCTGCAAGGGCACCTCAGGTCTTGGGGGCAATCTCTTCCTCCTGCTGGTCCTTGCAAGATTCCATTCTTCCACATTACCACCCTCCCTCTCTTCTCTGTGTGCCGATGGGGGAGTTTTCGGTTGTTTGGCTGTGGGTCCACTGCAGACTGCGCTTGGAACCAGCTAACTCCTTCTCAGCCTCCCTGACGCTATGCAGCCTCCTCACCGCCTCCAACTTCAGTGAACAGTGAAAGTAATGAGAAATGGCAATATTTTGTTATAACAACAAGCCCATTTTTTATATGCACCTTTTTTAACTGGAATGTCTCAATAAACAGTAATTGATGTGAAGTAATTCTGGGGTAGCTTTCTAGTCTGTGTCAGGTGAGATACATAAATACTTGTGGAGTGTTTCCACACATTCTTCAAGCCGTAGTAACTTTTACAGAACTACCCGGAAGCCTGGCACCCCGAAGAAGTTTGTCCAAAGACTCTATCAATAAGACTGTCTGGTTTCTCTTATTTCATACTAGATTGGGGGAGGAAACAACAAACCACCATAATTCATGTTCTCTACTCTTGCACTAGATCACAGCTTTTCCTGTATTTTCTGTCTCTCAGGCAGTAAATATTTCTCAGTGCCTTCCCCCATCCACACTACAGGTAAGTTAAAAGCTGAGCCCTTAGAATCAAAGGTGGTTCAGCACTGTTTTTCTACAAAATGTCAAGACATTAAATGAATTTGATTCAGGAAGTCACTTTTCTTTGCTCTCTAAGAATATTAATAGGAGTATTTGAAAGAATGTCCTTGAGCAGCAAATTTTCTTACCAAGAGCAATTTTGGTCTAGTTATCTATGCAGAAATCTCTCTCAATGGCAAGAAGGGTAATAAAGACAACTGAAATAGGAGTAGAAAGCAGCCAACTAATATAAAAGAAAGTGACTAAACAAAAGACAGAAAGAAAACTCCATTTTCAAACCATGTTCACAGACCTTAAACAAAAAAGAAGCCACCACGTTATCTACATCTAGAGCCTGGCCTTCAGATCACTGCTGATCTACAGCTTACTGAATAACAAAATGTTCAAATTTTGCATTTCTTTATGATTTCCATGGTAGAGTACAAGTAAATCTAAAACTTCACAGTGATGCATATGTGTTCAAAACTCGGGTAACACTGTCGTGGATCACGGTAATTTCCTGCAGAAACACCTATACTGAGCCTTGTCACTTGACTTATGCAGTTTTTCACTTTTTAGATGAATAAACAAACAGATCTTTTTCAGGCAACAAACAAGGCAGACCAATGCCTAAGGCAGGTAAATAACAAGACTTCCAGAAGTCATCTACAAAAGCCACACTACCTTCAGATTCAAGACAAAGCCCCTGCCGGCCAAACCTAGGGAAGTAGCTTCCCAGATGGGGATCAACCTGTGATGGTTGCTGTGAACCTGAGCATATAAGGACACCAAGCAGAGGTTTCTCAGTATTATTTAACAACATGAATACAACCTTCCTAACTCAATCTGTCATCTGTCCAAATTTTGAAGGTTCAGATGAATAAATAAATAAATACAGTGTGCAAATTCCTCTAGACCCTCCTAGGCAGTGAGCTGACATTGGAGATTTGACTGAAGCAGGAGATTCAGTTCTACTTACTGTTTTTGTTATGTAGCTGCAAATGTTAAAAGCATGCTGAGTGCAAAACACATTTTACCTGTGGATCTTAAAAAAAAAAAAAAATAGAATTAATAAACCCAGAGATTTTAAAGTCCATAAAAATGCTGTAATGGTCTAGGACAGTACAAACAAAATGATTTTAGGAAACATGTTGCCTCCTTTTTAAGGTTTCAGAAAGTGGAGCAGTATCATACCTCCAGTGCTATTCTTTTGAAACACTAAATTATCCTCATATGAAGGACCCTGCCCCTTTGAAACTGGAGGTTTCTAGCTTCAGCTTACGTCTCCTGGATTTTGATGGAGATAGGAGTGGAGAAGAAGGGAATGCTTTCTGGCTTGGAGGCCCATTGGTGGAGTTTGGGATAATGTTCTTAGCAATCATATGTTTTCCTTTCTTCTTGGTCAGGTTACAGGCATTATTGAATGTTGGGTTTGGGGAAATTGTTTGTTTGTTTAGTGGAGGGTTTTATTAATATTACCCAGCTGTATTGTTTTAGCATTCTCATCAGTTTGTGGCTGAAGACATGTTGTCTGGAATAAGAAAAAATACACCTTTTAAAGGGATTTAGTAAGTGGATAAATATATGCTGTGAAAACCTATAGATTTGAAAACAATTTTAGTAGATGATGCCTCACGGCTCCCTTTGCTACAACTGGTAATCTACTTACCATACATGATGGAACTATCACCCTGCTTCAGAGTAGGGTTTGCTATTGAACCACTTGCCTTATTATTTATAATCAACATTTAATAATAGCTGTGTCTCTGACTGAAGCTGTTTTATTCCTCAGATGTATCAGAGAATCTTTGTGTGGTTTTTAACCAAAGTAAGCATTGATACTTGATTATTCCATTAAACAACCTCATCAGCAATCTATATAATTAATGTTTACTATATATACTATTGCATTTATTGTTTGCTTTCCATTATTTATGCAATATAAATAACTAGATCTCCTTTAAGTAGAATGGATTGTTACCCAGTGTGACTTCCCATTCCCCAACTCTTAAAAAAAGTTTAGGAGTGTCTCAGGTCAGTGTGTTTCACCACAGATGTGTTCACAACTCTCTGGACTGCTTTGGACTAGTGTCTACATAGAAGCTGCATGCCATTTCATAACGTGGGTTTTCCCTGTTTTTCCCAGAGGCAGACAAAACAGAACATTTCCCAAAGCAGTGGTGTCACCTGGCATCAGGCAATCAGAGTCCTTCTTCATTTCACCTCAATACGAATGAGAGGAAGGATACCAACAGCAAAGATCACAGTACACGTTTCACCCAAATCTTACCAGCAAAGCACAGTTCCTCTGAGCCTCTGCTGTTTCGCTAATCCGTACAACACACATCAAGGCAGTATGACTGTAGGAGATAAAGGGAAGGATGCATACAGTTAATCCTTATAATCAGAAAGGATATAAAGAACATTTCTCTTAGTTTGCTCTCAGACTTCTGGAGTGCTTAATGTCTCCTGTCTGGCAGACATACTAACTTTGAAATTACTGAGACAGATCTGACATTCATGTATAAAAAGATGATATTCTACCAAGGCAACTCTATCAGTATAAATAGCTGTAACAGAAGAAAAAGCCTTTGTATTAACTTCAAGAGTGGATTATTTGGCTGTCTAAAATTGCTCTATTCAATCTTTGTACATCACCTTCTATTTT
This sequence comes from Ibidorhyncha struthersii, assembly GCA_013398815.1. Lineage (NCBI taxonomy): Eukaryota > Metazoa > Chordata > Aves > Charadriiformes > Charadriidae > Ibidorhyncha > Ibidorhyncha struthersii. Next base: position 56,085 of record VZSZ01002584.1, on the reverse strand, counting down.
CTAGGGTAAAGCAGCAATGAAAGGAAGTAGTACCATGTAGAAAAACATCTCAGTTTAAGGCACGTAAAGAAGTACTTCATTTGGTTGTATAAGTGTGTTGCAAAGCCACGCTTTTTGGTCAAAACACATACAAAACAACAAGAGTGTCTTCTCACTGTATGGGACACATCACTCTTGTAAAGGTAGCAGCAAGTTACAGAGATAACTTGTCAAAAAGACAGACTCATGCTTATGCTTTCAAAGGGGATCTGCCTGTATAAGAGAAGGATACTGAACAGATAGCAACGACAGAACCAGAAGTGATGCTTATGGCATATTTTATGAGCTGAAAGCTATGTCATGTGGCTTTCTCATATCCATCTTCTTGGCTAAAAAAAGAAAAAAAGAGGCAAAAAAAAAAATCAAGTATTAACTGTAGACATATACTTGTGAAACATTTAAAAAACATTATAATTCATCTTTCAACTGAAATAGGAAAATTTCTGTTGTTGCTGAAACATCATGAAACATCAGATGACCTCACTTATTTTACAAGGTTTACCTGCAGATACTTTGAGTCTAAAAAGCAAGCCTTCATAGAATTGTATGAAACCCTGGTTACATAAATGGTAAAATGTTGTATATACTAGTGTAATAAGTCATAAATTATTGACAGGTTGTTCTTAATTATAGCTAAAGACTGCTTAAGAAACATCTATGTTTTTAAAAATAGACAGCCTGACAAATAAATAATTTTTTAAAAAGTAAACCACAAGTAAAACCAGAATTTTGTTACAGTGAACAAAGGTCATCTCTAAATGTGGGAAAAATGCACACCGGAATTTTTTTTTTTTAAGTTCATGTAATTGAGAAAGATAAAGAATAAGTAAAAATGATGAATAACCAAAATGAAATATTTCTGGTTAGGTTTCGGGAGTTTGTCTTGGAGTGAATGTCAATGTCTTTCTTCTCATTTTGTAAAGATCTGTTCCAAGCAAAATGGAATTATATTTCCTTGCTCCATGTTGTGGCAACTGCAGAGGAAAAAAAAAGAAACATCTTCACTCTGATAAATAGATAAAAGGGATCCCTAAGAAAAAGATGGTTTAAGAATAGAGTTAACGTTCAAAAGATGTTCCAAGAGCTTGCCTACTCCACAGGTGAAAGCAATTACACCTTCACTGCATTAGCAACACTGAATATGCATTTTTATGACCTGTCCTCTGCTCTCTGCATTGACTTCGGATAAAATTCACATGGCACAAAGTTGTTCTCATCTGGAATAGTCTGGTACACAACACCGACCACCCTCTTCATATCTCACAGATTTATGGAAGACGAAATAATCAGCGTATATGTGAGCTACTTACAAACTAGAATGATAAGTGAAGATCAAGTGAAAAACATGAACGCACACAGTGTCAAATAGTATTTCTCTGATCTAAACTACCTTCAGTTAGTTTATCAGTAAAATTTCTAGTACTGTAGTTTTCAGAGATTCCAGTATTGTGAATCTATGATGCTTCTATGGTCAGGCAATATAATCCCTAGTCTAAAAAAAAATTTAAATTATGACCACCAAAGGCCGTCAGAAATTTCTGCAAATCCAGCAGAGAACACACAGCAGTAAGGGAGTATTACCTTGCTTTTTGATCCTGTGTGCTGAAAAAGAAAGACTTTGTTTTCTAGCACTGATATCTTGAAATAGCAAGTATCTATCTAATTAAGATTTGTATAACATTTAGGACAGACATTAAAATGCAAACAGATAGGTAATGTTAATAGTAAAAAANAAAAGAAAAAAAAAAAGGAATGTTAAAAATAAAAAAAAAAAAAAAAAAAAAAAAAAAAAGCCCAACCAAGCAAACACAACACACACACTCACAAACTAATTAGAAAAGCGTCAAAACACCACTAGAGACCTTCCAGAGCTGAGGAATCTACTCCACTCTGACTATCCATTGCAATCGCCTGTCACTTTTTAATAAGAATCTTCACTTATTTCAAGTTTGAATATTTCTTCTTTCACAAGTCAGATGCTGAACATCTCTTATTGAAGTTTGTTCTCACTGTTATAAATAGAATTTTCAGCTCTTAAATTTCTCTTTGATAAGTTAAATAGACTGAGATTCTTCAGGAACTCATTAAAGGTCTATTTTCTAGTCATTCTCTCACTCTGTTTCTTCTCTGAACCTTTTCCAATACCTTTTTTTTTTTTGGTGTAGATTATGGACTTCAGAACTGAATGTAGCGTTCTTGCAGTAATCTCATCAACGCCAAATACGAAGGGAATAAATATATTAGCAATAACATATAGTGCCAGCATCAAACGTCATGGTCTTGACAATGTTTCTCAAGCTCATGCATAGATTTTCAGTGGAACATGTACCATGAAAAGGCAATTTTACATTCTTCCCATGATATTTATTTTCCAAAACCTCTCTCTATGTCTCAGTTCTCTCAGCACAACCTTCCCATTCTGTTGTACTCCCCGGTGTGGTTTCCAACCCTTCAAGTTTTCACTGACATCCTCTAGAGCACATTTTAAAGCACACACAATCTTTTTTCCCCTCTTTCATTATCTCTCCCTGCTTTCCAGGAAAAGTTCATCTTCAGGAAGGAGTTTAGTAGAGTTTAAGTGAAAAGATGGGTGAAAAAAAAAAAAATCTTAAAAATTTAATCCCTCTTAATTATTGTGTAGCAGCTGCTTGCTCTCCCTGATTTGAATCAAATGGACCCAAGTGAAATGCTTTGTGGACTGACACACTTGAACAAGGAGCTATGAAAATTGGTGAGGCAGATGGTGAGCGGACAGCGAGAGGCAGGCCGTCAAGAGCCGTTTACTACTGCTAGCCTCAGAACACCAGCAAGAAAGGACATACCTCAGCAGCACCTTGCTCGTTTTTACCTGGTCAGATGCAGCCTTGGTGTTCCGCGGTAAGGAGGACGTGTCGTGTCTACACATGTTTGGTGCAGGAGAGCAGGCCAAGCCACCAGCGGCATGAGTTTGCAGGTGAAGTATGCAAGTGTGAGGACAGCCAGAAAACGACCACCTGAGGCACCCACTGAAGTGGCCACAAGGCCTGGACGTCTAGTCACCCAGTCAAAACTGTGTCCTTCCAAACTCACCAAAGAACACTCACTTGTGTTGATGAGAGCAGCACAGCTGATTCAAAGGCTGTGCTTGTCCTGGTGGCCAGCATTTCTGACACTGGGGCTCTGTAAGATCAGACAGACACACAGATTAGGCTACTCATCGTGGGCAGCAGCAGCTATGTTTTGGCTGGCTAGCTTGGTACAACAGAGCGGGGAAGATCACAGCCTTTGAGGACTCATGTGATCCTAATAAGCAGACACTAATACTCTTACTCTTCTGTTATTAGTTATAACTTACTAGAAATAAACCCTGGGTTATTTTTGAGAATGCGCTTTGTTCTTACATGCATTCTCTATTTATAAGAAACACAAACATGAAGACAATCTGCACAACATCCATTATTGCTCTACCCTAATGACCTGTGCAAGAATTAAAATGGCATTACAGAATCACAGAATAGTCAGGGTTGGAAGGGACCTCTGGAGATCATCTAGTCCAACCCCCCCGCCAGAGCAGGGTCACCTACAACAGGTTGCACAGGACAGCGTCCAGGCGGGTTTTGAATGTCTCCAGAGTGGGACACTCCACAGCCTCTCTGGGCAGCCTGTTCCAGTGCTCCACCACCCTCAAAGTAAAGAAGTTCCTCCTCATGTTAAGATGGAACTTCCTATGTTCAAGTTTGTGCCCATTACCCCTCGTCCTATCAATGGGCACCACTGAAAAAAGACTGCTCCTATCCCCCTGGCATCCTCCCTTCAAGTATTTGAATTACTATTCTCCTTTCCAGATACGGACTGCAGTTGCTGAGGATCTTTTAATTACATTTTTAAAAATAATTAAAAAGATCTTTAAGAGAAAACTGCGCTTGGCTCAAGTACTCAGTGTGTCGGTTTTAGATTTCATTTTTTTTAAAGCTGGAGTTTTTCCTTTCAGCAACTCCATATTATCTTTCTAATTTTAGCATTTTCACATGAATATTAAGTTAATAGCAAGAAATTCACAAATACTGTTTACATAACATCTTTGAACTTAGTTCGGTGACACTTCAACCCTTAATGGCTGTTTGCAAGCAAATATAGTAAGCATCAAATATCTATTGTTTCCTTCTACACATAGGAGACAACATCTTGTAGCAACTCCCCGAGATGTATGGAAAAATGTCACAAAGCTCCTGCAGGCAGTATCTTCCTGTGTATGAAAGTCATTGTGTGAAACAAAAACTATATAGAAAAGAAAAATAAATTTGACATCAATTCAGGGAATTAAACACCAATAAATCACAGAGGTGTTTGTACAAAAACCAAAGTACACACTCCCACAACTCAAGCATTCTGAGTCTTTTGACTCAGTTTCCCCATCTGGTCCCATGGTTCACTCCCAGTTTCCAGAGACTCCACACACACTATCCACAGTCAGTGGAGCTACAGACACCAGCGCATCCTCACACATCCCTCCTTAACTCCAGGGGAGGTGTCCTGTCACAAAGAGGTGACCGTTACGTTGCCTCATGCCTGGCTGTATCCCTACTCCTATGCAGTGTCCACCTGCTCTAGATGAGCCTTCTTGGTCCTCTGCCTTTAATACAGCCCTGGAAAAGGATTTTCATGCTCTCAAACTGTCTAATAATCATTGCTTTACAAGCATTATGAGCTCTATGTCAGCTCTTTTAAATCTTATTGCAATTTACTATGAATTTCGTTCTGTCAAAAGCCCCAGAGCCCTTTTTCTCCGTTCTCTCTGCATCTCTGGGGCTTCTGAACACCCACAGCCAGCAGCCTGTGGCTGAGGTTTGGTTATGCAGAAGCCTCACTCGCCCTGCATCAAATTCAAGCCATTTGTTGCTCATACAGTCAGTAAGGATAACAACACCTCACTACTTCTATAAACAGAGATTAAAAAAATAGCATTAACAAGACCGGCCAAGGCGTTGGCACAGGCGCAGCGGCTGCGAGCGGCGCCGAGAGGGTGACTCGGGGTGTCCCTTCTGCCGCTTTATCAATAGATGGCAGCAAGAAGCTCCTTCTCAGCGTCGGAGAAGGAAGATCCACCCCGGTAGGAACACAGGACAGGCTTTCCAACAGAGTTCAGACACTAGACGTTAACGGCCATGTGCTGTGGCTCGTTCGGGAGCAGCTCGGTCTACTCTTCTGCAGCGCAAAGTAGGGAGATGACCCTTTACTAAAAGTGTCCCGACACGTTTGCGGTACATTGAGAACGCGCCAACAACAGGAATTAAAATACATTTTCCACTTGTGTTTACTTGTACCTTAACTGGCGTGCGTTAAAATCCTAAAATGAAGCACAACAATCAGTGAAAGCAATAGCTAAACCGGGTCAGAATGTCATCTGCACTGAAACAAAGGCTGCAGAGGTTGTGACTCTTGGGCAGCGAGACTTTGCTAACAGCCCACTACACGATTTGAGCAGTTTGTGTGTTTAGAAGCAAGGTGCAATTTACACTACATGAAAATATGGATGTGTATTAAAAATAACTTTCTTTTTTTTCCTGGCAGGAATGAGTCTTTCAGGAGGAGATTCTCAAAACTACTGCATCCTTCCTTCTAGCACTCAATTTGACTTTTTTTTCTGTACCAAGCTTCCAGTTCCCTGTTTTGCCAGTTCCTCTACTGTAAATAATACTTTTTCTGTTCTCAGACTATCTCTTTACTCCCAAATAACCTTTCCTCTCACACACAAACCCCTTGTGCAGCACCATTACTTTTTTCTTTCTATATTTCTCCCTTTCTTCATTTCTCATGCCCTTAGAGTGAAAAAACTTCACATAAAAGCATCTCTTTCCAGTCCCACATGTTGTAAATTTGCTGGGTTGGACAGGTTATCAAAACTGGGCAAGTGAACTGCTGACCTCTGAAGGATCTGTGAAATGGGAATGAATATGCCTGGGCCCTGCTACTGCCACACAAAAAGACCGTGCATTAGGATTGCATGGGACATAGTTTTTACTATGATATTTAGCTATAACTGCTTGTATATACAAATGTTTAAGCTATAAAACTATTTAAGCAGACCATTAATAATTTTTTCCACACAAAGGACGTTTCAACATAATTTCCTGAGTGGATGACATCTAGTAAAAGAGGAAAACATAGCTTCTTTGAAGCGTTCAGAAAAAAACTTCTAAGAATCTTGAATGTCATTGTTCAGTTTCAATATTAAAAGGATTCAGAACATCGACCTCAAGACCTTTCATTTCCTGCATCATGCTATATACTTTAAAAAAGTAGTTTTGAAAAAAAGTTAATATTTTGCTATTCTTTTCAGTAGCAGACCTATTACTTCTGCTTAAGGTCTGCCAAGTTCTGGAGCAATTAGCAGTTTCTTACACAGATATTGACTAAGAGTTCAAATGTAAAGTCTACAGCATCACTTCTGAATGCCTAAAATCAGCTCTAAGCTCAGCAACAACAGGAATAGTGCCATGAACCCGGGAGCATCTGCGTACCCAATAAAGTTCTCCAAGTCTCCTGCGCGTCTAAGCAGAAAGGGTGATGAGTGCCAATGGCAGTTAAACCTACATTAAATTCTGGCTTCTTATCAATAGTGTCATACTATCTACGTTAAGTGGTATGATAAGTTGAGCTGGAGACAGATGGCTTAGATTTGTGGAGGGGTCTAACATTTTGTGGTGAAGGTTGAGGAGCACATGTACTGGACAGGCAAGGAATGCCTCATTACACCACCCAGCTCTCCCAGAAGATTTAAGAACTTTTTTCTTTCCTTTCCTTTTTCTTTTCTTCTTTTTTTTTTTTTTCTTCCCTCAGAAAGTTCTCTTGCTGGAAATACAGAAAGACAAACTATCTTTGGGGAAAACCTACCTTCGCCACAGACCATGGCCTTTTTCATCCACCAGCTTTGTGGGCTCTTCTGATTTCACTGACCACAATCTCTCCCTCAGAAGTCCTTTGAGGTTTTTAAGCAAAATCATGTAGTTACGTTGCTTTGTCTTTAAATTTAAGCTAGATGACATCAGGCTTGTTTTACTTGCAGCCTTTTGTTTCTAGTCGTGTACATAAAAGCCAAATATTCAGACTTACCACAGTCTTCTTTCCTTGTTTTTACTATTGGCAAAACCAAACTCAACAAGTATTTTTGCAGGCATCTAGGAGCATGTTATCAAAGCTTCAGGTTGGGGAGCACTTTCTGCCGAGCTAAAAGGAGGCAAAGCAGAGTCATGAGCTTAGGTGGGAAAGATTTCCCCGGAAGGGTGAAAACCAACATTTTTCCTGCAAAGTTCCGATAACAGAGAGATAGCCAAGGGCTCCAAGCAGAGGTGAAAAACCTCATGCTTGTTAATTTATTCTCCTTTTCTAAGCAACCGAGATCACTGCAGAAAGGTATGACTGAGGAGATATGGATCTTTGAAGTTAATTTATGGTATGCAATTTTATTTCAACTTATCAAAACTGTGCAGAGGAGGGAAGTGACACCTACACTTTCAGCCAGAGGGTGGCCGTAGATCTATTTCTGCCGCACTGGAAGATGCATCCCTCTCTCCTGTCACGATTATTTGCACATCCACTACCCCGCCAAAGTACAGTCACATCCTAGCTGTGTGGCAGCAGCAGTCATGGGACTGTAGCGTGGGGGAGCAGGCAGAACAGCTAGCTGCTGCTTTCCTCCTTGCAGGTCACAGATGCCACAGGATGCACATCTGACACGTGTTAAAAAGAGGCATGGCTTTTCACATGATGGGCACTTGACTGGTCACAGCAGAGGAAACGCTGCAGAGCACTGGAAGGCTGTCTGGTGGAAAAAGACCTAGGGGCACTGGTGGACAGCCGGCTGAATATGAGCCAGCAGTGTTCCCAGGTGGCCAAGAAGGCCAACAGCATCCTGACCTGTACCAGACACAGTGTGGCCAGAAGGACTAGGGCAGTGATTGCCCCCCTCTACTCGGCACTGGTGAGGCCACACCTCAAATACTGTGCCCAGTTTTGGACCCCTCACTACAAGATAGACATTGAGGTGCTGGAGCGTGTCCAGAGAAGGGCAACGAAGGTGGTGAGGGGTCTGGAGCACAAGTGTTATGAGGAGCAGCTGAGGGAACTGGGGCTGTTTAGCCTGGAGAAAAGGAGGCTGAGGGGAGACCTTATCACTCTCTACAACTACCTGAAATGAGGTTGTAGCAAGGAGATGGTCGGTCTCCACTCGCAGGTAACAAGTGGCAGGACAAGAGGAAACAGCCTCAGGTTGTGCCAGGGGAGATTTAGATTGGATATTAGGAAAAATTTCTTCACCAAAAGGGTTGTTAAGCATTGGAACAGGCTGCCCAGGGAAGTAGTGAAATCACCATCCCTGGAGGTATTTAAAAGACAGGTAGGCGTGGTGCTGAGGGACATGATTTAGTGGTGGACTAGTTAGGACAGTGTTAGGTTAATGGTTGGACTAAGTGATCTTAAAGGCCTGTTCCAACCTAAATGATTCTATCATTCTATCAAATGAGAGCAGCTTCTGACTGACACTACAGCATTTTGGCTCCATGACCCCTGCCCGGGTGCAAGGCTGGAAGACAGTCCCAAGATGCACCCAGACAATGGCAAGAGGAGCACACTGTAGAGGGGAGCAGTTTCACTACGAAGTCTATCTGGCACATGGGTCATATCTCAACTAATGCTGGTTTCATGAAGAAAAACTAGGAAAATGGTCTATCATTCTTAACAGGCAATATAACTAAAGGAAAGCAGAGTAATGACAGTGATGAACACAACACACAAAGTCTTTTCAGAAAGCTACACCACTAAACAGCATGGAGTCTATACCCTCCAGGAAAATATTTTCCATCATGGAGGGTCTTATCTACACAAGACACCATTCTACAAGCTACTAACAAGTTCTGTTCTAGTGTACCACACACAATTAAAAATAATTACATAGGTGAAAACTCTGTTTTTCATAATTTACAATGGGCATCAGTGAACTATTTTAACTATTACTTAATCAAGGTCAATATTAAATTCCATTATTGAAAAGATTCCATTCACACAGTGATCTTGAAGTAAAGGATGAATTAATATTTGAAATGATTGTATTAATCAGATCTCATACCTACACAGACCAATTTCAATGATTCCCCTGGTCATGCTTCTGCAAGTTGCATCTCACCTAAGGGTATTTGAGAGCAGCCTCACACCGGATTCCCACTGCTTCTTTTATATTCTTGCTGCTGTTTGCGCTCTCATTGTGATACATGGGACAATTTAAGGAGAGACTGCCATATGTGGAAGGGATGGCTCTTCCCTGTGCAGTTCATACAAAGCTTATTCCCATGTCTTCGTCTCATGTCACCAGCAGAAGACCGAGCGCTGTGCCCAGCAATCAATTGGCTTGTAAGCAGCAGTACCTGTCAACTTCTATTGCCCCATGCACATCTATGGTATTGTAGCCCTCCCTCACTAAGTTACTGTGGGTCAGGCTGGTGATACCTCCTGGATTCTTTCTCTGTTGTTCTGCTAGCACCAACCATCTGTTTTCTGCAGATATTTCCAATACTTTTCAAAGGCTTTTGGAAAGAAGAGATTTTACTTCTAAATGTATTAATATTCTGTGGTCTTATTTTCATTACATATTAACTTTCTCAAGAGCCATGTTTGATATCAAGGCTTTCTTTTTTTTTTTTAATTTAGAACCAAGTTTGACTATTGCCAGCTTCTTCAGTTCTTTAACAATGCATTTCAATGGGGAGTGGGTAGCTTAACATTGTTAAACTAGGTATTACTTTTTTTTGTTTGTTTGTTTTTTAAAAGAAAAGTTTTAGGCATCACAGTGAGTTGTGTGATATACATAGCTTCCTTTTTCATCAGTTTCTTGCCTGGAGACAGCGTGAGCAATTAACTTTGCAGAGTCATGTATACAGGGCAGATATAGGAGGCTTCACAGGTCTTCAAGCTTCACTTGATCTTTACTTCAGCTAGTCTCACATAGCAATACAATCACATCTTGTTTACTCTATTTTGAGTTATGACTCTTTCTACAATATCGTAAATTTGTCTCTGCAAGGAAGCCAGCCAAAGAAGGATGCAATCAGTGGCAAGAGACAGAAGTTGGCTTCCCAGAAACATGACAGAAATGACAGGAGAGAATGGAATTAGCCCTGAAAAAAACTGAGATGTGGAAATAAGTTTTTATCTGATGTATTTACAAAAAATATAATTATTAAAACCCCACTGTTCTTGAAGGAAGAAGCAGTGAAGCAGGATGGAGAGGAATCTATGAAGAAGGAAAGTGGTCTGTGCAACAACCAGTGAAGTAGCATGAAAAGGAGGCATTTATACCAGTTCCAAACAACCATGTGACACTTTGAGAAAAACAACTTTGAGGTGCTGGGTGAGAAGAGACTTTAGACGTCAAGATGACGGTTTTATTTTGCATTATGAAGTTCTATTGACCCTGTACAGAAATCCATGAACTGCCCCTCTCACTATTGTAATACCTAAATTTATCTATCCAGTTTAGTATTATTAGCAAGAGCTGCAGCATTGCTTTTTCTGAAGGCCCTCAGGTCTTTCCAAGATGCAGTGTTTCATTGTCAGCTTCTGTATCCTTTAAAAAGAACTGTTCACTGTCAGTCCTGTTACCATTTTCTTATTGTGTAGTGCACAGTCAAGGTAAGTCTAGTTGTTATAAACATGTTTTCCCTTCGCAGAACATTACTTATAATGCTAAGAAAGTCTTACCTCTTTGTCATGATTTCTTTGCCCTAGAATGAGGGCAGATGTATAACTGCACAATATGACCTATACAAGGTTTTTCAAGGACCAAGATGACAATGATTACCTTTGCTGGTTGTGGGCCTACACTGATTTCAATTCCATCACTTGGTTTACAGTAACCTTTTACAGGGAGGAAAACAAGGAAAGAAAAGAAAGAAAGAGAACCTCAGCAACTTCACTTTCCCCTCCTCCTTGTCTGGAAACCATAGAAACCAAACTGAAAGTACAGCCAAGAAGTTCGTCATTTGGCTATCTCTGGCTGATCTCCATGGAAACATTTCACTTTCTGTTGAAAGGAAAGATTTTCAAATCAGACAAATGGCCACAGTCTGATGGGTTATGACATCTTTGGGAAGAATTTAAAGAACAAAACCAATGTCAAGTATTTCTGCTTTACATATTCCTATTACATTTCTGTTTTACGCCACTCATGCCTATTTTATTTCATTATAATTACAGCTTTTCTTTCAGAGTTGTGTTATCAAACAAGACATTAAATTTGTGAAAAAAGTGATACCCTGCCTACAAACCAGGGTCTATTCACTCTGGTACCCAATTTAAGTATCATTTGCTGTAAATTATATAGGTCATCCAATACCTTTTTTTGCATACTTTGCCTGGAAGATTGAATTGAGGCGTTGAATGCATCATAACAAGGAAGACTGAGAGCTAGGAAAACATTCAACACTGGCAAGTCATACCTCTCAGAGCCATTATTTCAGGAACCCTGCAGAGCCAGGAAGGTACTTCTGCCTGCTTTCCATCCCCTTACATTTTAGTGTTTATCACAATTAATGGATGACTGGGAAAAAAAAAATAAAATCTGCAGACAAGACAACTAATATGAAAGGCACTTCCATAGGATTCAAGGCTTTCGTTGAGCCCATGGAAGTATTTGGGCACTTAGCGTGCCCATGAGGGTACTTCGGACAGACTGTGGGGTGACCTGAGGCTCCTACAGAGCCTTCAGAGTGTGGTTGGTACACTGCTGCTCAGCCACAGAAGCAGCGAGGCTGCTCAGGGCAACAGCAGACAGAAGACTCTGGAAGATTCCACCTTTATGACTACCTTTAGTAGCGCATAGGTACCATTTACACCGTACATTGGTAAGATGTGGCTGAGCAGTGCATATGCCCTGCTGAACTACAGATTCCGGGGTGAAAGTTAAAAAGCCTTGTTACAAAGTGGTCTGAGGTGCTAAACCTTGATTAAGTTTATTTATCCTTGAACAACTTCAGCCGTTCTACTCCCATACATTTTTATTTGCTTCTTTTGCAGGTGGTACACAGGACATAGGCGAGAAGAGAGAAAATTTTTCTGCTAACTTAAACACACACAGAAGCTCCACTCCCAGAAAGCTCTTAGGCAACAAAGGAAGGAAAAATACTGATGTCATCTTAGTTTATACACAGAAAGAAAGAATCCCCACCCTAACATTATTAATGATAAACAGAATAATTCTTTATGTACGGCAAAACAAACTACAACACATACAGGATATGACTTACAGCCTTAGAAAAACCTCTAGACTTCTCTGACTCAGCACGCAATGAATATTGTTTTCAGTGTCAATATTAACTGTCATTAGCTAATGCCTAGTGGTGGCAGTTTATCACACTGCTCCTGTCAGTGGCCTACCTGAAAAGAAACAGTGACAATAGAGATTAATGTAATGGAAATATTGCCAGCGATGAAGAGACATCATCCAATTTCAGCTGCAGACAAACTGTCACTGAACAAAAGAGTGAAAATGTGCTGATGCTTCCTGAAATTTGAAAGAATGTCGGAAAGATTGCAATGAATTATAGAGACAGAAGTAAACAGAGCAGGAAACTCAAGGAAGTCATGACAGAACATTCATAAAGAGAAAGTGACAGGTAAGATATGACTCTGCTGAAAGTTTTATCAAACATCCAAAGTAAAATAGTCCAAGGCCAAGAGGCAGGAAAAGGTCAAATCTGCCTCAATTAAAAGAAGTTACTTTACAAACATACAAATGAAGACTTGCATGAAAAATCTGCTTAAGAAGAACTATTTTAAACATTTTGACCCCATCTGGTTTCTCTGTACCTGTACACATCAACATTTACCATCTGAGAGATTAGGTGTAAGATGCCCTTTGTATTAAAACCCCTCTAATATCAAAACATAATAAAGTACAGCTGTGCAGGAGCAATTGTACAGGACTTGGCAGTGTTAAGTTTATGCTTGGACTCAATCTTAAAGGTCTTTTCTAACCTAGATGATTCTACGATTCTATGATAAAGGTGGTTAACAATGGTATATGTTTTTGCCTTCACCGCGCTTAAGTATGGTATGCGACTACCAGTCCTTTAGACTACTCAGTCTGTAACCGCATGGGAAGGCAGGGTCTATATTATTTTAACTCAACAGGTATAAAAGGTTGACATTTTTCAGCTTAATTCTGTCAACGTTTGTTTTTTTTTTTTTAATTAACGCTTGAGAATTCGAGATAATCTCAACAAGTTTGTAAAGTGATCATGGGGCTGGGGGAGGGGGGGGAAGTATTTTGTGTTTGTGCTCAGAAGGGACCAGCTGCCCAAACACAAGAAGGAAGATGATCAACTTAACAGCACCCAACCCTGTCAATCTTGAAAAGCTGTCTTTGTGCTCTGACATATGTATTTTTAAGAAAAAAATAAAGGGCTGGGGGGGACATTGTATGCAAAGCATCCAACCTATTCTGCTCAGCACTGATCCTGCATCAGTAGCACTGCATTCCACAGTGTACCAGCTTCAAGAAATCCATGGATCAGTTGGAGAGAACCCAGCAGAAGACAATAAGAATAATCAGAGGGCTATGAAATGTCCTATAGGGAAGGTTTAAATGAATTGCAGCTACTTAGTTTGGAGAGGAGAAAGCTAGAGAGAGACTGAGCAGTCTTCTAATATATAAAAGCTCCTTGTAAGGAGAAGAGATTAATCTGGTTTCTGTGTCCATTGCAGGAAGGCCAAGGAATAACAGACTTAAATTGCACGTAGGGAGATTTGGGCTAGAGATCAAGACAGAAGTATTTCCAACATCAAACATTGTGATAAAGATTTCCTAATAGAAGCAGAGAAATCTCCATCACTGGCAGTTTTTGAGAGGACATCATACAAACATTTGTCAGGAAATATTTATACATAGTTGGTCCTGCTTGGGGCGGAGGAACTGACTAGATCAGAGTTTCCCTCTTTCGCTCCCAAGGCCAGAGCCACGTGCCCCTGCAATGGCAACGGAGGCACAGGGCAAACTTCCCCTCTTTAACCTGGAAAGCCAGAGTGGAACTCATCCATTAGATGGAAAGTACTGGCCAAATTATTTCAGCTGCACCAGACTAGACAGCCTCTCCAGGTTCGACAACCTTGTTTCCTGCAATTTTTGGATAAAAGGAAGTTGGAGTGGTAAAAACAGAGGATTTCAAATTTTTAGCATACGGCAAAGCAAGTACAGTTTAAAACTTAAATTCTAATCTAAAAACATGACTCTGAGGAGTCGGGTGAAAATTGATTTTGATTAAACCAATTTAGAGAATCTTTAAGCATCCTACCTGGCATAGCAGTTAGAAAGCTTAAAAGAAAAAACCCTAAACTGGATGTTTACTTGCAAGCAAACTTTTTGCAGGAGAAGCGAAGCATATCGCAGCATTTCCCCACCCCTCCTCTGCCAGGCCTTTCCCCATTCCCGCCAGCGGGTCAGGAGCCCGCACAAGCTCCCAGATCACTGCCAGCCCTTGAAGGCAGTAGATCTTCCTTCAGCAGTAAAGAGCCAGGCAGTAGTGAGATGGGGCAACCATTAATTACTGTGCAATCTGGATAAAGCAGCCTTCAAATGCTAAATTTTTTATTATGCCTCAAAAAAATATGGATGTACATCACTACAGGGTAGTTTTAGAGAAGTATTTCCTAGATTTCTGTATTTAATAATCCCACTTCTATTGTTCTTGCCTCAGTGGCAAGTGTAAATTACTTAGTGGCTACTAAGACCACCCTTGCATTAACGGCTTCTTTGCTCTCACGCAAAAATACGAACATTTCCCCTTGACTTCTTTTGGTGCAGCTTGTAATAGAACTGCATCTGGAAACACTATACCATATTCTTATACTACTTTTACAGCAGGAACTGCTAAGTACTTTGGCTCGCTTACAAATTCTTCAATTCACGAAGATATAATTGCGCTGTGATTCATGCTTTTGCTAAATCTATGCAAGTTTTGGGCATGATTATTAACATCACATTAAACCCTAGAACTAAAGAGATTAGCAAACAGATATTTTTTTTCCTGGACATTGACACTTAGCAAATAAATTACACTGTCAAAATGTTTAAGGAAAACAAAGCACAATTATGACAGAAATGGTTTTATTTTACAGACTGCTCTACTTTTAAGAGTTTAGCAATTGTTATATAGCAAAATATAGCATAATTTCAACATTTGTTTATCCATGGAACAGCACAAGCCCAGCATAAAACAATGTTTAAGTGTTCAATTCAGGAACTTATGATGTTATTTCTTAATTTCAATAGAATTTCATGCTCAGGATTTAATAAGCCTCTGTAGTGACATACAGTAGTATAAACAGGCCACTGTATGTCACCTGGTAACTGCTATGAAGCCTATCATATCTCTTTGAACTACAACCATTGGGCCACAAATGGGCCCATTGACTTCATTTCAAATTTAAGTTTTGCTCAGCTTCAGATTAAAACTACTGCCTTTTCTCATGTATTTTTCTGCAGACTGAAATCTCTTCCCAACACAGGTATGCATCATCCATGATCAAATGGTGATTCGACCACACTAAAAAATGATGGCCTCTTATTTCTCATTGTTAGGCAGAATTTATTTTTTTTCCCCCCACATCCTCAAATAGGTTTGACCCAGCAGATTTTTTTTCTAGGATATTGCAGATTCTCTGAGGAAGGGAGGGGAAAAATAGGAAACTGTTGGCCAGGGTAGAAGAGGTAAACTAAACTGGTGACAGCACATGCCATTGACTTTAGCAAAATTCTAAAGTGCATTAAAGAGCAACAGGACTCATCCTGTGGCTGCAGGGTATTGTCACTGAAGCCTCTCAGGAATCTCTCCTGAAACTTTCCAGAGGAATTCTAGAGGATTAAGGAAGTCTGGCAAGAAATAACAGCTTTAACTTTCTTAATGGCCAATTTGGTGATGAAGACATCTTGCCAGGCCAGTTGACAGTGGCAGTAACTGCCTTCTTAAATAGTTTTAATAATTTTCTGGTTTTAATGTCCTTTCTCAGTAAGGTAAGTGCAGAGAATTGTGCTGGGGAAATTGTGGTTAGGGAAAACATACTATAAGCATCATCTATCACTAGAAGTCTATGTTAATATGATGATACAAGGAATCAGAGTTAAACATAAAGAGTCTGTTGCATTTATCATCATTCATTATATCACATGTATAAAACAAGCAGATAAAAAGAACATATGTATCTCTAAATCCAGTAAGGAAATCTGCCTTATTAATAGTGCCATGTGGTTTATGATAAATGTTATGCTACTCATACCCCTTTTACAAGTAAATCCTATTACTTGCAAAAGAAATAATTAAAAAACATCAGTGCTTCTAGTCATTAATCACTCATACCTAAGAGCTTTCTTGTTGCAATTGATTCTCTTAGTAGTTATACACTAGAATATTTTCAGATAGCGTGTTTAAATGTTTTCAGCAAAGAACAAAGGAGCTGAAAGTGTTTTTTGTTGTTTTTTTATCAGAAAACTGTAACATCAAGACCACACAGATATTCATTGTCTGGTAGTAGGAACAGATCAAGGCTCACTCCTAATAAGGCAAAACTGTATTGCACGCAGTTTTTCAGCATACTCAACACACACGCATACACAAGAGAGACTCGCAGAGATTTTGGAGCTACCTTGTGCACGAATACAATTCACTTTAAAGCAACTCCGAGGTAAGAGGGCCAGCTCAGCACACCAAGCCAAAAATACCAAGACAAGCCTAGAGAGACACGGGAGCATGCTTTCTGAATGCTCGACTTGAGCAGCCAGATATCATTGCTCAGCACAGGCGAAGGAGAGAGGGAGGCCGTGCCCACGGGGGTCTGCAGGCTCAGACACAGGTCCTGGGGCTCGGAGAGCAGAGCAGGAGGCACAGGGATTGGCATTAAGCAGTTGTCGTTGTTAGCTAAGGACAAAGGACACGGCACCACAAATAAGCTGCTGAAACAGCAAGCCTAAAAATCAGCCCAGCATTTTTTTGCAGTCAGACCTCACTGTCAAAGCATCTATTCTTTCACAAAGTCCAAATGAACACATCCACTCCTCTCAATAGCCCACTGCTGTAATACCAACAAGCCTAATGCTCAGAGCTGTATTAGTCAATCTATCACTGGGACGAATTTCATCATGATAGCCATGAAATAATTCAAGTACACCACCTAACAATCAAACTAAGACTGTAAGGCCTTGATTAGCTTTATAAGACTTCCAAAAGACAAACCTAAGCAAAAGTCCCAGCCTGGGTAGTCTGCAGTTATCTAACAGCCTGCTGCATTAAGAGGGGAACGGCACTTCTCCCTAACCGCTCACCTGGTTAAATCTTGTTTTAAGATATTAAGTAAAGTTTCAAAGCAACGCAAAATACTAACCTGCATAATCACTTGCCGGTCAGACTGCAGCAGAAGAACAAGTCAAAAGCTACTGGGCAGCAGGTAAAGGCAGAAGTTATTAACAGACTAGCAGTGAAAGACAATTTTATTTTGATCGGAGACAGATAAGGATAATTACCAACTATCCTTTTTTTTTTTTCCCCTAGTCAATTTGCCCATCCCAAACCTCAGCCTTCTTCGTTATGATAACAGTTGTAATGCTTTGCAATTGTGAACATGAGAGAAGATTTTCATGACTGTTTTCTTCTACAAATATTAGCGTCAAAAAGAAGAGGACACAACAGACAATGAACAATTTCTTGCTTTGTTTATCACAATTTTCTTGTTAGCCACAGTTTAATTACAGTTGCAAGCATCAGGTCAGCTAATTTCTTGCCTCTGATAAATTTGTAATTGTTAGTGTCCCCCTTGATCCAATGCTATCGTTAGCAAAAGCGCACAGCACTGAACCTGACATCATCATCTAACATCTACCCAAAGAAACCCCAAGAAAGAGGTTTGTCAATGGGGTTTGTTTGTTTGTTTGTTTTAAAAATCACTGCTGTAACCCAGAACGCTGACCTAATTAACTTTCTGAGAGAGTGGCTCATTAAGCTGTTAATTAACAAATACACATCTCTCAGTGTCTATGATTGTTGCAGTACTAGCCAATATCTATGAGCAAAAGAGATAATTAGAGGTGCTTTCTAGTTTATCTTTTTAAGGTAATCTAAACATTGTTGCTTGTGGAAGGGAGTGTGATACCGAACATGTCAAAACAAGAACTGCAAGCACCATTTAACCACTGTTTTTTCTGCTTTCAGTTATTTAGAGTTGAAGTAGGGCTTTTAGTTCCCACAGGCAAATAACGGTAAAACTCTGAACCACTAATATATTGATTTCTCCTCTACTGGAAATAATCTTCACTTCTGCCATGGCTCACTATATGTGCCGTGCTTTAAATCACATTGGAACAGACAATAAGCAGTTTGCTACCCTGGTGAATGCAAATGAAGCACACAAGCACATGGTGTGGTGACTGTCTAAGGGCTGTGGAAACACAGATCTGCTGTGAGAAGCTCTGTTTCAATCAGGTGTGGATGTAACAGTTGTAGTCTAGTTGTGTGCATCGGTCTTAGGTAAAATTTGCAGCTATATACGGCGAGATAAACAATACTGTGCCTCATCACCGCATTACTGATCATGTTTATTTTAAAAGTCAAAGTTATGACTGTGATTGTGAAGTTATGATCAGGAAGTATCATTACCTTCTATTATCACTCTAAATGGGTATTACTAGGAATGTAACAAATTTACTTAAACAAGTTTAACCTGATACTATGGTGCAATTATATAAACTCAAATAATGACCATTTTAGTACCGTTCAGGAGGAAGAAAATAGGATTGGCCTGCCTATATTTCTGACCATAAAGAAAAGAGGTTCCTGAGCCAATTTTAAACAAGGGACTGCACCTGGAGGAAATAAGCTTAGTGTGCATACACCTCATACCTCTTACCATGCATCATGATAGTATACACAAATGTAGGAGACTATAGCTCTCTCAGGTGACCAGAGGGCCTCCTGGCTTACTGTAAGACCTACATTTGAACATTAAATGCATCAGATAATTCAAATTAGGTATTTATATAAAAGTACATTTAAACGAGTTTAATGTTTATCTGAACAAGTTGATTGATCCCTCAATATAAATCCTTAAACAAGCTGGTTTTATTCTTATCATTTAATCTGTAAATTTATTTCATTTGCACGCACATATATATTATTTTTGTGAATTGCACTTCTTGTACTACTCATTGTAGTTAGCAGAGTTCATCTTGTTACTTGTCTTCTTATGCTGATTTCGTATCACAGATATTACCAGGAACACCAGCTGAAAAACAGGTATCTGAAAGTATCTTAAAAAGCAGGGCTTGACTTTACTAAAACCCTAGAACACTTGATGCTCAAATGTCTTTATTACCTAGTTTATAAACATAGAATAATAGAATCGTTAAGGTTGGAAGGGACCTTTAAGATCATCGAGTCCAATCATTAACCTAACCTGACAAAGCCACTTCTAAACCATATCCCCAAGTACCATGTCTACCCTTTTTATAACACTTCCAGGGATGGTGAATCCACCACCTCCCTGGGCAGCCTACTCCAATGCTGGATAACCCTTTCAGTGAAAAATTTTTTCCTAATATCCAACCTAAACCTCCCCTGGCTTAACTTGAACCCATTTCCTCTCGTCCTATCACTTGTCACTAGGGAGAAGAGGTCAGTCCCCATCTCTCTACAACCTCCTTTCAGGTACTTGTAGAGAGTGATAAGGTCTCCCCTCAGTCTCCTCTTCTCCAGGCTGAACAGCCCCAGTTCCCTCAGCCGCTCCTCAACATCTTAAACATAATACTATAATACATAAATGCTAATATTAATGCATAATGTTAATGGGCATTTTTATTAATCCATTACTATCAGAAAGGCTACATAATTCATGTTGAACTGTTACACAGTTTGTTCATTCTCATTTCTAAAATCTTAATATTCTTGCATTTGCTTTTAAAAAAAAAAAGCTTTTAGGTTGTCTTCTCCACATCATTATTATTTTCTATTCATACATCTCTTACAGCATGAAAGTTTTAGTGTTAATGAAGTTAACCCTGGACTGGTAGGAGTATTGCTTTTCATACTTTAACATTTTTCTCTCGTTACCTGCGGGTTTTCAGTCATTCTTTTTATATTTTACCCTGTGATGCGCTATTTTATTAATTCCTCAGCTTTGTCTGTTTCCTCATATTTTAGCATATCTGAACCTCTATAAGATATGCTTTCTAGATACATGATGATTTGTATGTTTTCTACAAATCTTTTTTTATTTCTTTCTGTAAAGGAAAAGAGAAGACTTCTGAAAATCTTTCCTTGCTTCAAATCTCATTAGATAGTTACAGAACTAATTAAACATTTTATATCATGGGGAAAAACAGTGTATGCTTTAGATCACATTCTACCAAATAAACTCTAAAAATAAACTGTAAGTAAAGCTAGAGCAGGACATGTGGCCTAAAATTATTTTCCAATTTTTTAATGTGTGAAATGAGGCAAACCTTTTAATACAGAAAGTATCACAGAAACCTGTGCCTGAAGCCAAGTCAGATTCCAGACAAACAGAGCAGTAAAGTAGAACCAAAATGATAAAATCTTCATGCACTTGGGGGATGATGATTCCTTCTCTTGCTGTGGAAGGACATTATGTTTCTATTTACTCATTTAATTCCCAGTCACACACTTTGATGAAGACGGACAGTTAACCTTCATGGCATACACACATTCAGATGGGTTTTGTAAGTGCAGTCCCCGTGGGGAGCCCCTCAAATGGGGACCATACACAGTGTGGTTCAAATGGCGTGGGGCAAGGAATGAAATGGCAGATCCTGGTTTCCTTTTCTGCATTCCTCCCATCTTGGATTTGAACTCGCCTTTTTTTCCTTAGCTTGGGTGTCTGGTACACCTGTGCAGTTTAGTGGCTCAGCCAAATATGCATATTATATGCTTATATAAATGCTTATTACATTTTCACATATATGTATAATTATTTTTTTTAAGGAAAAAAAAGCCTATGCAGGTAAACAGTACATATGTTTCTACTTTTGCTTCTACTTTGGATAGTATAGAATTTACTGTTACCCAGTTAGAAACTGTGTGCCTGTGAATCTTCGTGTATATTTTAAAATATTCCATCATTGTCGTAGTCTCAGTAGTTACACTACTAAAATTTAAGAGCAGCTTTCTCTAAAACTATTCTTTGATAAACCTCTGCCCCCTTTACAGTGCCTCATGTAAAACTTCTTCATTTTCTTTTTGCCTCCAAAATAGGCTCATGCCCAGTTCTCAATCATCAAAATTTCCATTTAAATTTGATTTTATCCCATTATAGCCTCTTTTCAGATGTGAATGCTTTTTCTTCCCCTTGTATGTTCTGCTTTCATGCTGTCAAATCCATGTTTCCCAAGGCTTTCCCTGACTCTGCCTTCATTGCTGCTAATACTTGTTCACTGTTATGCCAATCTGCGCTGAGCATTTCCATGACTTCAGAAAAAAAATTGTCAGAAAATTCACTTTGAGTTACACCTGGCCAAGAAGTTACTAGTTTAACATAGGCTTTGTATTTGGTTTAATATAATGGCATCTAATACTAGAAGCTGCAAGTGAAAAACAAATCATTACTAGGCAGGAAAACTCATGAAATCTGGATTCGTATATACGGAGAAAGAAGCAGCCCACACTTACGTGATCTATGAGCTATCCCGCATTGTACTGGGTGACCAGTAAGCCAAGCAGGAGGTAAAAGTCTAGAGCTCAGAAGCTGCAGACTTTCTGTCAGAGAGAGCACTAAATCTCTCCTTTCTCACCAGCCACCTACAAAACTAGGAGCAATTTCCTATCTTGGTGATCTCCACCCTTCTGTCATGTCCGGTTGAAAATGTTCAGTGGGCTGAAAATTTACAACACCTTTTGGGAAGGGAGAGGAAAGTGTCAATACTAAAAGCGGTGTGGAAATGCGCAGCTCAGGGTTTGGGCATCTGGGCTGTGAACGGGTGCTGCCGCCCACTTGGCAAAGAAGTGGTGGAGGTGGTGGAGGTCATTTGCAGTTAGGGAACGCAGCTGAACTGCAGCGATGGCAAACAGAGCAGCACCCCGGGCGGGGGAAAGGGACCACAAATAACAGCCGAGGCTCAAAATAGTTTTCAGGATTCTACCCAAAACTGGAGCATTTCATAGCTGCTCAAGTTCTCTGACCACAGTGAAGCTTAAAGAACGTAAAGCAAGGACAAGATTTGAGGAACAGTCAGCAAGAATCCTGAACTGGCATTAAATATGCTTGACAACAGGTCTGGAGGAATAACTCTGGAAAAGAGTTACTGCTAAGATTCAGCTCAACATCTCACAAGTTACGTATCTACAGTGTAAAAAATGAGACTCCTGAATAGTATTTTAAACTCTAGACTCCTTTAGGTTCTTGTTCCCATCTGAGTGTGAGGGTTATTTAAGACTAAGGGTTGACTAATTGCGTTTTGAAAGAGTATTGGAAGAAGAGGTTGGATGTGAGCAGAAATAAAGGACTAGAGGCTGAATTGTGCTTGGCTCAAGGGAAAACAAGGACAAGTCTTCTTATTTATACATCCTGCTGAATGAAGCATTTAAGCTAGGGAAACCCGAATGAAGGATTTAAGATACTGCTGTAAAAAGTATTAGTTTCCTATTTTCTCTGTTATTGTGCCACACGCCCTTTGGAGATTGAGACAACCAGTTTGTTTTACATAGGCTACCAAGACTAATTACTTTTAGTGATTATTAACCTGAACCAAATAAAATACACTGTCGTGAAATTGTCTCTGCACGTTATTAATCCTCTACAAAAAAGGCAGTCAATGGTCCATGTTTTAGATGATTCACAGATGGTGCACCTCTCAAAAGTATAGTGACACTATGTAGATGGTTTAAAATACTCTTCAGTTATAAAATTTTGAATGCCTTTCCAAACTTACTTTTCCTTAGGAGAAGCCAGAAGTGGAAACTCTAGCATTTGTGCTTGCTTTGTGGAGCAGCAGTGTCAAAACTCTCACTTCCCACCTGTGTTCAGGTGCCAGGCAGAATAAGTCTAGTCAGCACAGCATTGGTTCCCCTTCACTCAGTTTACTCTGTGTCCATTCCCTTCCCAGTCAATCCATTTTTCTGTCCATCCACCCATCCTTCCATCCATGCATCCATCCTTCCTTCCTTCCTTCCATCCATCCATCCATCCACCCACCCATCCACCCATCCATCCATCCATCCATCCATCCATACACCCACCCATTTTCTGAATACTCCTCAGGCCAGGTGTTTACAGGTCAGAAGATGCAAATACCCGTGTGCGTATGTAGCAGTGTGAATCATATCACTCCAGTCTGTCACAGTCTAAATCTTGGAGTTAAGCTTACATTGAGTGTTTTCAGCTTGAGACTATGACTTTACCAAGCCCAAGAGCAAACTTCACAGCTCCTATCTGTCCCAATATGCACACCCTATGCTGTTTGGTCTGGCAATGAACAGAGAGTGCACAGGGCAAGCATGTAGCTAGGGACCATGGCTAGAAAAAACCCAAAAAGGAAACAATAAAAAGGAAATTCACACAAAATGAGACTGGGAAGCAGTCCTAGGGCTTTATAAAGAATAAAGGGCTTTATTTCTGAAGATTATTTGATGATGTAAATAGCAAGTTATATTACAATCTTTAAGTCTAATTAAGTTGTGGAATATAGACAGTAAAACTAGGTTTGAAATTCAGCAGACTTTCATTTTTAATGGAAAAAAGTGGTATGATTCAGCCCTGGAGACGTAACTATAAATGCCAGGTTTGACTAGCTGACTCCATGATAATGTTGCTCCAAGCGTTCATTTTGCACATGCACATCATCACAATAAATGCAGCTCCAATTCCCAGTTTCAAGAGACTGAAGTTGCACAAATATAAAAACAGGTTTTGGTGTCAGGTGGGATACGCAAAACTTAAAGCTCTGCCAGAATATTGTACAGAAAAGGAATTTCACCCTACGACTTGACCTGCACAGAGAAAAAGACACTAGGCATGATCTCAGCTGGAGTACCAGGTGTTCACTTGTCCATTGACTGGTCTGAAAGGGGAAGAAGTGAATCAGTAAATTCATATAGTATAAAAAAGAAAATATAGTGAAGTTCTCTATGAAAAGTATTGCAGGAAATAGGGGATGTTGGCTGCGTATTCTGAAACACGGCAAAAAGTATTGCTCCACTCAAAGGCAAAAGAGGAAACGAATATACCTGTTAGTACTTCATGTGACACTTGAAAATACCACTACATCTATATAAATAAGTGAAAGAGAAACAAAGCTCTCCCCAGATACTTATGTTGACATCCTGTGCTGTAGATATAATAGAAACATGAGGTGTTTTTATAATTTTGACAGGTTACAAATCAACAGTATTCTGAGCAACAAATTACAACTGTGTGTCACAAATTCCTGTTTTCTGTGTCACTGGTGGTGAGAGCCTAAAGCAATACGGCTTTTGAGGGCTTCTTTGGTTGTTTCTGATCTATCCCGATGAGAAGTAATTGCAAACGCCATACATTCTTTCACAGTGTATTGTAAAGTGGCTTTCAAAGGTGGACATTGTGGTGCTCCTCACTTGTCACCTCTCAGCACCCTCCTGTTCAGAGTTCTTGCACACCTAGGTGAGAAGTGTCAATAACTTCTCAGGAAGGAGTTATTGAGACAGGAGAAGGAGCCCGCAATGGCCTCAAGAAGATACTCTAGGAAACTGAGGGCTCCTCGACCCAAGCCTAAGGGAGCCCCAGCATGATGAGGAACCTGAGGCAGGTTTCACGCATGCAGGTCTTCCTCTGTGGTAACTGCATCAGCTCTCTCTTACGGTGTGCAAATGAACGTATATGCTGTGCTTTCTGGATACATCGGAAACTGCAGCCTCCACATGCTCCCAGATCAGGAGACATGCAAGAAAAGCGTATCGGAAGTCCCAGGAGCTGGTGTGGCCAGTATCCGCTGTGAGGCCCGGGACAACTCCCTGCACGGCCCTATAGCTGCAGAGGGCAAGCAGCAGCCCATGCCCAGGAACCGTGTCAGGAAGGTCCTGATCCTGAAGAGCCTCATTTGTCTTCAGGAAAGAAGAAATCCTGCGCCTTATTGCAACCAGAAGAAATTTCAGTGGAGCTCATGTTCCACTGAAACTTTGCCTTGGTATTCAGACTAATGGAGATATTTCACTGAGGGGTAAGGATTCTTTTTCACTCTGAAAGTTAAAGGCAGGGAGAAAACATGCAGGAGCTTGTTTGAGCACCAAAAAAAAAAATAAATTAAATCTACAGTTTCCACTGAACCAGCCTAAAAATCAAAACAGGCTATCAGGATAGGTCCCGTGACCCATAAGCCCCACGCATTTCAGTGACTGGAAGCACGGGCATGATTGTAAGACTAGGCAGGTGGGCTTTCACTGCTCTGTTGTAAAAGAAATTGTGTAGAAACATATTTGACCTCTCTGGCATTTCAGTTCACCTGACATGAGAAAACAGATCTTTCTTGGTGGACTCCAATTGAATTTTGATCTCCTTAATGCTGATGGAAATACCACAGCTAAGTGGTTTCGTTATCAACACTAAATGTGAGGACTTGCTCTTTTGCAATAACAGTGTTTTGAACCAAAGAAAGATGTTCAGTTCTGCTGACTAGGAGCTCTCAGGATTTCTAGCTAAAAGGCCATAAAATGTGGGACTTGAAAATAGCTGCGCAGGCATTGGGTTTAACTCACATTTGCCCCTTGATTTCAGTACAGACCAGGAGATTTTGGCCAGTTTGAGGACAATGAATATTGTAAGCCTCCATGTGACCTTGTTAGAAGGGAGAACATTTGCCAGTGATTTATCTTTCAGATTTATGCTTGATCATATCAGTAGGTTAAATGTTAGTCATTTCATTCCAAGTAGGTGAGTAGTATCGTGCATTAATGCGCTTAGCCGGGTGTGAAGTGAGTGCAGTGGAACAGGTTAATGGCATTGCTGACCTGAGAGAGATCGGAAACTCGCTCTGATACAGGGGACAGAATTTCTGAGACATACCCCATTTACTCAAATTTTAATGAGTATTAAAAGTTAATGGTATTTTATTAGAAAGAAGCAGCTGAAATGAAACATATAATGCTTCAGAGAATGGAAATATACGCACAGATACAAGCATTCTTAAATGTTAACATGGCTCCTGAGTCATTATGGCATTTCTTTTCCGTTAGTCATCAAGAAAAAAAAATATTAAAAATACCACTGATGGGTATTTATATGGGTGGATTTACCCATCTGTCTAGCTAATCATAAGGAAACTCAAGTTTATCTGTGTCTCTGTGTGAATATACAAATACACGTATATATGTATATATGCATATTTGACAAGTATTTATGATGTTACTCTTCAGTTAGAGGAAGAGCTGTACAAAGAAGTAACAATGGCTTGAAATCTTTGTTGTAACCAAGTGGGTTACAATGAGGTGGGTAGAGGTTCATAAATGCAGTGGTTACTATAGTTACAGTATCTCTCTCTGTCCCTTTAACGAGGAACTAATCACTTTGTTCTCTGTCCAAGACATCAGTATTTTGCACGTTCGCCTCTTCACCCACACCAGACAGTATTTATTCCCCAAGGGAAGGCAGAAATATAGCAACGTTAACCCTCCTTTGACGAGCTAATCCCAAGCCCTTAGGGAAAAGCAATAGGATTTTCACAGAAGCGCTGAGTTTAATAATGGGCAAGAATCTGCCGTGCCATGGCAGTGGATAACACTTCCCACCTCACCACAGCGGCCAGAAACGCTGAAAAGCTGCCAAGAAGGTACATACCTTACATTTCTATTGCCACCTGTCATTGATTAAAATATCAGAGGTGGGGGAAAAAAAGAACAGAAATTTGCAAGTGTTTAATGAACAGCTTGCTACAAGGCCCCAAAACTTAGTAGTTCCTAAGATTAAAGACACCCACAGGCTCTATATGCACACATGGTAATTTTTCTCCCCCTCTGAAATTATGTCTTACAGTAGCAGGAGATGAATTGTGACCCAAATCCAGAAAGGGATTGAAGGGCTCACATCCAACCGTTAGGATGCTGCGCTTCTCAAAATATCTGCCAGCTGCCTTCGGTACCTCCCTTCACAGATCTAGCTAGCTCTTTTCCTTAGGTAAAAAGGACAAGATTGAGGGGCATAAACATAGGTGCCAAATGCCCTTTTTAGGCACAGCTGGGTTTCTGAAACCAAGTCCCATCCTGTCAAAATCTCACCTGCTGGGCTGGTGGGCGCAAATACTTCAGCACCCTGAGCAACACGGACCAGCAAGGGAAATTTAGGGCTATCAAGCTTCACAGTACATTTTAGCTCTCTAATGAGTAGGACACTCCCGCGAGAGGTGGAGGAGTTTGTTATCAAATACCCTGACTCATGGGTATGAGTCACCTGAAGAATGTTAACGGTAAGCTGACCATGAATGTAAGCTGCTGACCATTTAATATCAGTAAGTAAATGCAGTATCTTATCTTTTCAGTTTCTGTCCTGCACTACAAATGATAAATGTCAGTGGCATTAGTCGGATTTGACAGCATGTTTTACTGAGCATAAGGCCAAGCTAAAAAGTAGCCAGTAAAGACAAATGCAATTTAATGCCCCTAAACACCATGTACATCTATTACTTCTGTGAGCTACAACTTTCAACCTTTTCAGATGAACTTATAGCCAGGCTTAATGTTGAAGTAAAAGGGCTATATTAAGCTTCATCATAGATTTTCCTCAATTTAACTGACAAGCCGAAATTACCCATACTTGGTCTTTGCCTCAAGGAAACGAGGTTTAAATTCAGCAAGGATTCAAGTCTGTATGTGAATATCTACATGTTTGTCTGTATCTCTGTGTGCTCTTCCTCTTGTGAACCCATTACCGTTTATGAGACAGATTTGGCAGAGTTGAATATACTGTCATAAATAGCATAAAGAAGTTAAGACGTCTTGTCTTTAACACTGTAAATATATTGTAGATACCTTTATATTTTTAATTATACCTTAGTATTTTTAATAGCTTCAGGAAAATACTAGGTTTTGTAAATATAGGTGGCCAGAAAGAGAATAAAAGACATGCAAGTGCCAAGGTACAGATAGTGTTGTGATTTCAAGCCATCTGCACCAAAGAATCCAGACACAAGACACTAAAAATGGGTTTCATTGGTTTCAACAACAAGCAACATTTTATTGAAATTCTAAAAAACGAACAAAAATAAAACAGTTCTATTATTTTATATTTGAGACAGGGAAAGTATGGTTATCAGTTTAGTAAAGGTTTCTGACATCTGTCAACAAATCCATTATTATTGTAGGGAAAAAATTAAATTTAGCATGCTAGTTCTCGGACATAAGAAATGCCACCATAAAGCCTGCCAAAAATATGACTGAACTGTCATTGCAGAAAGTCACTGCAGTCTATGGTGATTTTTACATCCTTTGGGAACAGCATCACAGAACAGTTTCAGAACAAGACATAGACAAAATAGCTTATCTTTCATTTTACCTTCACCTCCCTATCCTTTGTTAAAAAACCCCACAACTTCTCAGCATAACTAATATATATATATGTTAACATTGTTGAGGGTAAACTTAAGGTTAGCCAGCTCAATCTGGAAGCTTGCAGTCTAAGTGCTGAGTGGTCCACCTTGGACTGACAATTAAGTTACATACAGTAAAGGATATGATAAATGTTGATAGGAGCTGAGTTGGGGAGACACTACTGCTAGACCTTTTGGTGTTTTTCCTAGTTTTTTTTCATTTGTAAATGGTCTACTTACATAACAGTAAACGGGAAGAAAGTAGCTGATGACAAAGAAATACTGTGAAAGAAGAGACAACTAAGGCAACATTTTGCTCTTTGTAGAAATGTTCTCTTGAAAGATCATTTTCTCTTGTTAGCTAAGATCTTTATTTTTTAGCAAATCAAGAAAATACGAAAAAAGAGCTTTTCAGACCAGCGTGTGATACATGCATATTAGCCAAAGAGTAATAGACAGTTGCATGAGCACAAAAAGAAAAGATATTTTAAGAAAATTATAGCACCATTAATTCCTGAAAAGGTTATTGTCTTTGAATATGCTCTTCCTTGTTCAAAGGCCCTCACTGATAGCTGCAATTACTTAAAACAATAGTAATTATGTTCCATACAAATTGACACAGATAGTGAACATGTTGATAAAGTAGGTGGCATCATCCTATCCTAGGGTTAGGCTTTCTCTACCTAGTGAATTAGAAACACATTTGTTTCTACAGCAAGATCTAAATTGTACCTGCTGTTATACCTGTTTCCCAGAATTTCATTATGTAAGAAAATGAAGCCTAAACTGCAATAACAGATTTATCTTTGCTAGACCCTTCCCGCATTGGGAAGATGACACTTTGCTGAATGCTACTAACAAGGCAGCTAATAGGTTCCCCTCTGAGCTGTAAAATAGTTTATAATACCAGCAGTTTCCCATTTGCATATGAAAGACAAAAACAACAGTTAAAATAATCTCCAGAAGATCAATTATTTCATCATTGCAGTTCTACATATAATTTGTCATATCATATTAGCTTTTCCTTGTTAAAATATTATGCAGAGCATAACCATTTCTTCCCGACACATCCTTCTGCGAGGCGAATGAACAAATGGTATATTTTAAACACTTCTGCTCTATTTAGAAAAGAAAGTGGGTCATTGGGTTTGCAGATAATTTAATTTAATTCTCAATTGTCCTGTACCTCTTGTTATCGGGATGAACATTAGATGCTGCCAAATCAAATGGTGCTGTTTGATCACAGGGGCTAGCAAGCAGGCAACTGCATTGCACAGCAGGCTGCTGAGCATGGCAAAAGCTGCTCACACCTCAAACAGCCCCACTAACAGGCTAACAGATTAACACAAGTCACGGGCACGTGCAGACCCTTTCCCTTCTTTCCTGCCCTGGTGAAAGGACTGTTGACACAGCTAATCACCACAGCTAAGGTCATCCATTTCAAACACCGGCGTTCCCACTCCTCTGCCAGCAGGTCGAGGGTCTGAGCTGCTGAGGATCTGGCCGTCCTCCTCCTCTGTGTCTCTCCTACCCACGGGGATGGTGACTTCCACAGCGGGGCAGTTAACAAAGGCCGGTAGCATCACAGTTAACTCATAATAAGACTGGTAAATTTTGAAAAATCAGGTGCCTTCCACATCTGCAGATTCTCAGCCTGGGTGTTAGTGATATATGAAGTCATGGAGAATCAAGTCGCAGGTCCCCTTTCTCCTCACACTCTTCTTCATCAGCAAATACCTGTTTCTTGTGGAGGAAAATGGGAACAAATACAACCCTAAAACATCCTATACAGCAGAAATCAACAGGAATAGTCTTTGGTCTAGTTATGGACATCCTCATTAAAACCAGGTGATTCTTCTCACCTTATTCCCATACCCAGTGGCCAGGAGGAAGGGACATCCTACCTCAGGGTAGGACACTTTCTCAGGTAACAATATGGCACTGATAAACACAATCTATTTGAAAATATATAATCTCAGCAATACTGAAAAAAAAAAAAGAGACGATTATCTCAGAAAAAGTCAACAGAGAGCAACTTCTTGAAATGAAACACTTTGTATACAAATTGAAATAACAAACCAGCTAAAATGTGTAAGTAATAAAATACTACTAGCAATAAAAGACAGTGATAGTGTATTTGGCTAGAACATACCCTCTGGGTATCTTCACTTGCCTTGCAAACTGTGAAGAGTCAGGTTTTCAGGAACTTCGAGTTACGCAAGCCCAGCCAGCACCAACCAAGGCAGCTGGACTACCAGCACCCGCAGCACAAGTGGGCCCCAGCATAGAGACAAATGTCCAATCTTCCTTCTCAATTTATCATTTACACACTAGAGATTTCAAACACGGAGGGCAACTAAACACTGAGACTCTTATTATAAAGTCACTTTCTCCAAGATGATACATCCATTAAGAAAGAGAAGGAAGAGCCACAGAATCATAGAATCGTTTACATTGGAAAAGGCCTTTAAGATCATCGGGTCCAACCGTTAACCTAACACTGCCAAGTCCACCACAAACCCTTGTCCCTCAGTCTACACATCTTTTAAATATCTCCAGGGATGGTGACTCAATCACTTCCCTGGGCAGCCTGTTCCAATGCTTAACAACCCTTTTGGTGAAGAAACTTTTCCGAGCATCCAATGTAAACCTCCCCTGGCACAACTTAAGGCTGTTTCCTCTTGTCCTATTGCTTGTTACTGGGAGAAGAGACCGACCCCCACCTCACTACAACCTCCTTTCAGGTAGTTTGAGAGAGCAATAATGTCTCCCCTCAGCCTCCTCTTCTCCAGGCTAAACAGCCCCAGTTCCCTCAGCCGCTCCTAATAAGACACATGTTCCAGACCGTCCACCCACTTCATTGCTCTTCTTTGGATGTACTCCAGCACCTCAATGTCTTTCTTGTAGTGAGGGGGCCCAAAACTGAACACAGTATTCAAGGTGGGAAATTCCATATCAACATGAAGAAAAACTTCTTTACTTTGAGGGTAACGAAGCACTGGAACAGGCTGCCCAGAAAGGCTGTGGAGTCTCCTTCTCTGGAGATATTCAAAACCTGGCTGGATGCATTCCTCTCCAACCTGCTTTAGGTGAACCTCCTTTGGCAGGGGTGTTGGACTAGGTGATCTCCGAAGGTCCCTTCCAACCCCTGTCATTCTGTGATTCTATGATTCTGCGTGGGGCCTTACCAGTGCCCAGTATAGGGGGACAATCACCTCCCTAGTCCTGCTGGCCACACTATTCCTGGTACAAGCCAGGATGCTATTGGCCTTCTTGGCCACTTGGGCACACTGCTGGCTCATATTCAGCCGGCTGCTGACCAACACCCCCAAGTCCTCCGCCAGGCAGCTTTCCACTCACTCTGCCCCAAGCCTGTAGCGCTGCGTGGGGTCGTTGTGACCCAAGTGAAGGACCCAGCACTTGGCCTTGTTGAACCTCATACCATTGGCCTTGGCCCGTCGATCCAGCCTGTCCAGATCCGTCTGTAGAGCCTTCCTACACTCCAGCAGATCGACACTCTCACCGAACTTGGTATTGTCTGTGAACTTACTGAGGGTGCACTCGATCCCTCATCCAGGTTGTTGATAAAGATATTAAACAGAGCTGGGCCCCATACTGAGCCCTGGGGAACAACTCTTGTGATGGGCGGCCAACTGGATTTAACTCCATTCACCACCACTCTTTGGGCCCAGCCTTCCAGCCAGTTTTTTACCCAGTGAAGTGTATATCTGTCCAAGCCATGAGCAGCCAGTTTCTCTAGGAGGATGCTGTGGGAAATAGTTTCAAAGGCTTTACTGAAGTCCAGGTAAACTGCACAAGACTGGCAGATATGGTCCAGGATTTACCATACAGCCCCACCATTTTGAGAAGAGGCAACTAGGGGGCAAGAGGGTGTTTAAACATCTAAAATGGTTGTAGGCGCTTATGTGCAGGTAAGTGGATCCCTACTCTGAAATCAAACAGGGATAAGCATGAGCAAATGCAGGATGGGGGATGAGTTCTTAGTCTCCCTACATAAATGCCAGTTCCAAAACTAGAGAGAAGACAATAGTTTTGGAAAGGGGAGGGAGAAGGAAGTCTCCACTCTTAGTGGAGTCTCTCACTAACGTGCTAGACAGTGTTAGAAAAATGGGAATAGCACTGGGTACACAATTGAATATAGTCACTATTTGCCAAATGAGAAGTCTGAGATATGTAGTTTTGTATTCAAAACTGAAATCCTCCCTAGCACTGCCTAATATTTGCTGGAGTATCTACTTTTGCTAGAAAAAGCTATATTAATATTAGCAAAATTTCATTAAATTCCACTGTATTGGTTAACTTCCCCTTCATTGGCATAAAAAGGAAAAAAAAAAACATGAGAAGGAATTTGGATTTAAAACTTCCTGTGGGTTCATTTTGGGTTGGGGTTGTGGCTTTTTTACATAGGCATATATACATCTTTATACAAAGCCAGTAGAGGTGGCAACTTAGAGTTTATCAGAACAAAAGTATTTTATTGTTCTTGAGGTTATTGCTATCTGGGTGTTCTGTGAGGTCATGTTTCTGTGATGTCAATATACTGCAAGACAGCGATAAAGTGGGCAGATATTAAGCTATATTGTAGCTTTTATGCTCTTTATTTTTGGCAGTCTTGACTATAGCAAGAGGCTATGCACAATATTATAAACCCGTGGCAGGGGTAGTAAGGAGCTGCTAGTATAATAAAGATGGCTTCATAACTCTATCCTTTCAACAGCTCTGGAAAGAGGAAAAGACGACAAACAAAACAAAACATGAAGCTCTTTCATGCTTGGCTGGACTTGAAATTAACTGCTGTCATTCCTTTATTGACTCAGCGCCTTCACACAATGTTCTTAGTTCAGCCTCAGCTTGTGAATATGTAGTTGGCTTCATACATATGCAGTATTTTTCCAAATGGCTCTATTTTTTATAGCAGAGAATTCTTACAGCATCTGCAAACTTACTTTTTCCTTCATTGATCCTTTTTGTAAAATATCCTTTCACATTCATCAGGGTTTAATATCAATTAAAGTTCTGTTTCAAATAAGTGCAAACAAGCTTACCTTTTACACAAAGGTCTATCAATTCTCCAAACTTTTTAAACTTTAACTAATGAGTTTAAAGACTCCTTACACTTAAATAGTAAATAAAGAAGTCCTTTTCCTTTACCATTAGGAGTTTTTGGAAATACAGGTCCTGCTATAAAGAAATTGCGTGGTCACTGCCAGACCATCAGTCCAAGTGACCATGGATATTCTCCCCCCAGATCATTTCTTACATTGGGCCACAGCTGGAGTGGCTGCTTAGACGGATACACTACGTGAAACACAAAGCTGAAAGTGAATTTTCTGGTGGTTTTTGCTCAGACAAATAACATTTTCACCTACACTTCTGCAGAGACTTGGCTAAACGATTTAGAGGTGACCTTCACTACCTTAAGAAGAAGCATATCTGAGATAGAAATTCCATCACCTTCCAATTGTGCGTCTTGCTTAAAATTTGGAGATTCTAGACAAGAAATTATTTTAGGTCAGAAAATCATTGTCACCTCTGTAGAAGAGTTTAAACTAAGGTTGTTGTCACTTCCAGAGAGTGGCAGAGGTTAAACTCTGCTCTACCTCACATGTAGACCACAGTGAAGCTCAGATCAGTGGGGTAGCTTTTGTTTAAACAAGGAAGACCCTGAATTCCCCTATAATGGCAAACTAAGGAAAATTTTGTGACTTAGTTACAGACACGAGTTTTGGAGCTGTCCTTGCTTAGGTGGCTGCCAGAGCAAGGATATTCTACATTGCTGTTTTTAATGTGGATGCCTCACTAGATCGCATCTTAATCCTCTTGACAAAACCCTGGCTCATTTCATCCAGATTCTCAGGAAGCCGTGAATGGTATTATCTCAGAAAGAAAGCCAAGTGCTCAGAATGGAGGTGCATCTGCAAACCTTAGAGAAGAAAGACATCTAGCTAGCAACGTAGATCTGCATCTATCAGGATTAGTCCTGTATCCTTCCAAGCAATATAACATGACTGTATATTTTAACTAAATTAAACACATGAATTTTAATTATATACCACTGACAAGTGGTTTGAAAAGAGATTTGAGGGAAGTTTACATTAGAAAAATACAGTTTCAGAAGGAACCCTAAGTCTGCCCATTACAGCTTCTTTGACTAGCTTTAATCAGCTTGGAGTCACAGGAGCAATAAATGCCCAATTTCCTGATAGTCTCATTACTTCAATCTGTAAAAGACATTTATCAAGTACAGAAGAGATTTTTATTCATAGTCTGATGTTTAGAGGAGTGTTACTTTCCCTAGGTGTAAACCAATTAAAAGGAGATTAGGGTATTGGAATAAGAAAAGTATGGGCACCTAGCTTTTCACAGGAAGACTTCTGTACCATTTACATCTGCTCAATGCAAGTGTAGATTAGTGCCCCTAGTGTGAGCAACAATCAAACTGTAATATAAAAGTGTTTGAAATCCATTTGACGTTTTTCACATGCAACGGAGAAAGAAACCAGCTCTATATATTTCAAGGAATAAGTAAGTAAATAATACTATTATTTACTGGCTGTTTCTCTGCTTTTGTTTAATTCAGGTAAGTCTAAAGAAAGCCACACTCTACCTTTTGGCTTCCACATACAGTGACCTTAGGTACAGTCATTGAAATGGAATTATGAAAAAAAAAGAATGAAAAGTTATCAAACGCGGGATAAAGTGAATGAAAAGAATCATCAGTCACTGACCTCCTCCTTCACCTGGTATTTAATCTCCGATGTATTAGATACTAATTAAATTGTCAGATAGCTGTCGTCTTTCAGCTTTAATCTGGTGGGGCCACACCAGCAGATCTTCTGTAATAAAAAGTCTCCCAGTCCCCCAGCTACACCAGTAGTCTTACTCTTCATCAGCTATGCTTCAAATTCAGCTTTCCTCAGTGCAGATGACCAAAATCCAATGATCGTTTCCCAAGATGAAGTCTGACCACTGTCTCATAGAGTGGTGCTACTAACCTCTTCTTACACCTAAATGCATTTAAGAATCTAACAGGACTAGGAGAGCCAACCGTTTGTTTTAATTCCCTTATTAAATCTCTGAAAAGTTATCCACTGGACCACCCAAACAGCATCTCTTTACCCTTTATCCAGTCAGTACAGCTATAGAGAAAGAAGCTTTGTCTTTACGTAGCCTGGCACAACACAGTCCCACTCCAGGATGGGTTCCACTGGTACAAATATTTATTAGTCCTGCTTTTATTTGTAATTATCTGTGGCATGCCTAGAATATCAGCTGGTAGGGACTGCACTCCTATCCATGGTCACTTTTTGAACTTTAAGGTTTGGCTCCATAAGTACCTTTCTTGGAACTGCAGAAGCAGGTTCCCTGAATCCTGGAGCTTACTACACTACTCAAGCATCAAAATAAAATGCAACATCAACAAATGAACTGAAGATCGGAAGATGGTTTCAACGGTTGCATAGATCCTAAGCCTTTAGTCTATATAACTAATATAAATGAGATATAGCCTCATGGGGAACGTGTATGTCTGGAATTACATATGATTTTTAAGATGTCACATGGTGACATTTCAGCTGCTGAACACACAGAAATTCCACAGTGAGGGTGAATTTGCATTTATATATTTCTTAGCGTTCCTTAATGTAAATAAAGAGTATTTTAAAGTTCCTGAGATCAAAGGCTGGAATCTCTTCTTGGTTCTTCATGAAAGGTGCTGATGCAGCATAAATTAGTATAGCACAGCAATATGTAAGCCTCTGAGCCTGTCATGAGCCTTTTGTCTTGATGGCTGCTCGAGCAATTACTTAGTAGCACTGAAGACGAGATTAACCAAACTAAATTAGAAAAACACTCATATATTTAACTTCCATTCACCACCAATAATTGCCAGTTAAATTTAAATTTGTTCACATTCTAGATGATAAAGTAAAAATGTCCTCAGTGGAAGTATTTGACTACTTATCAAGTCAGAGGGAAAACTGGGCTATTTATGGAATGTTAATACTCAGACCATCTGAAAAGAAAGCACATATTAATCTTTTACATATTAAGATTTCCACTGTTTTACAAAAATGTGTAATTCTAAAAAGAAAAAAAAAACTGCAAATGAAAATGTCTACTAAATATTTAACAGCTTTGTGTGCTGAACTGATTACAAGACAAAAAAAGGTGATGTAGCATATGAGCTACCTCTGAGTGAAGAGACAAGGCCTTTGAATATAATTCTGAAGTAGCTTTATTTTAAAAAGTAAGGGTTGCACAATGAGCAAAAATCAAATTGCAGTCAATGTACAGCATGGGATGTGACCTGGAGATAAGTAACTAAGTTATAAAGCTATAAATACTCAAAAGCTCAGTAGTGGTCTCACCATGAACAGCAGAAAGGGAATCTCAAATTGCTGATTGTCACAGCGTGGCTTTGATCATGCTGTGATCAATCCAAACTAGGTACGATTTGTGTGACACGGATGAAGGAGAACAGTTACAAACCCAGAAATAAGTTGGCGGTTGCTGACTGGAACCCAAGGTCTTCTCCAGGCACCTCAAAGCTGGATGCCCTTATTCTTTAAGCAGTGTGCCTGCCTGCTCTGTCAGCGGGTTGGACATTGTCTAGTTGCATTAGAGTGGCAGTGGTCCCAACTTAATAAATCCTGCCTTTTAGATTACTGATTAGCCGAGGGTTAGCAATGTGCTATCTGGAGCTACACAGCTTTGGCTTAGAGCTGGCTCACGCTCAGCCAGCTTGAAGCCTGGAGAAAGCCAGCTTGCTTCTAGTCACAAAACACTAAGTGGGTATACCAAAAGCCAAACTATACCCTTCTTTCTTCTCTGGCATCTATAAACCTTTAACTCATGCCTACACAATGGTACAGCTCCAACAGAGGTGACATCTTACCCAACGCTCCGTGGCGCTGGAGGACATTGCCCTGGGGCGGGAGAAATCTGCTGAAAGCATTTAACCTAAACTTCCTTCATCCCAGGGATGTGCCCAAACCTTTGCATGCAAACTGACCTCTTTTCCCCAAAACAGGTTTCTATCATGTTATGACAAGGGACTGCATCCTTTCCATTAGGCATAGCCTAAAAATGCCCACATTTTGATTTTTGTACATAAACTTATACCGATGTGGTACTTGGGAGGATGGTGTGAGGGAAATTGCCCTTCTAATGGATGGGAAGCTGATCTGCCAAGATTAAGCAGTGATAAACCATGCCGAGCCACAGGTGTGATAACCTAGATTCAGCACCTCACTGCTCTGTGCTAGCTAGAGTCAGTTCACAGTGCTGGTGTTGCGGGGGAAGCTCTTACTGACTTGCTCACGACCCTTCAGATACCAGCTGTGTCTGCCCTTGGTTTTTGTGTGCTTTTTTACCAACCAGCTTTCCTCTGTAGTATGGACCAGCTCTTGACTGAAGGGTATCCCTCTCTGATGCCAGATAAGGTAAAGGCTTAGATAGGAGAAATGAGACTTTCCATGTCCACTGCTGGATTGCACACTTCGTTGACTGTC
This sequence comes from Ibidorhyncha struthersii, assembly GCA_013398815.1. Classification (NCBI taxonomy): domain Eukaryota; kingdom Metazoa; phylum Chordata; class Aves; order Charadriiformes; family Charadriidae; genus Ibidorhyncha; species Ibidorhyncha struthersii. The sequence continues at coordinate 17,940 of VZSZ01002584.1, read as the reverse complement.
ATTCTCCTCAGAATTTTAGGCACCATACGAGCTCATCTAGTCAAACAAAAAGGGATTTGGAGGCTGTCCTGAAGGCAAATTGCTACAGTGAGACTTTGGATGCTCTTGAATCACTGTGTCTACATCACAGCCATTGGATACGTCTCTCCAAAAGCTATCCCCAAGAGCCAGGAGTACCATGCACCACAAACCAGACACTCCAGATGGGAAGAAATGCAGGCAGTAATGGCATTGCCACAGGGATGCTGCTTTGCCGGTATTCCTGTAGTGCCTCCTCACTCTTGTGAGCATCTCTGCTTGGTGCTGCAGCGTCACATGCCACCTCAAGGTCTCCATGGTGCATTCAATCCCCCAAGGCAGAGATTGCTTTAAGACAGCTGGGATTTTTCAGAAGCCTTGGCAGGTTTCAAATTCGTATCTACACTACATTTCACCAAGTATGACACAGCCAAAGTATTTTTCCTCTCTGTTCCCACTATATTAATGCCGAGTTTTTTTCAGGGGTGGTGAATTCCATCACCAATTTTCCAGAGTAGGACAGCTCTACATTGGAAAAACTGAAAGCAGAGCATGTGGAGACTCCAAATTTAGCTTTTTAAATTAAAGCAATAGGCCATGACAAGCAGTGAATTTCTTGAACAGTTATTGCAGACGGTGGGGGGCGTTAAAAGGTACAAGACAGAAAGCCAAATGGCTTTTAAAGCACTCAAGCAGAGTGAAGCTCAACTGGAAATGAATTACCTGGAGTGTGTTATTGCTATTGTAACATACAATTCAAGCATCTAAATAAAACAAGACAAGCTATGTTTTAAATAACAAATAATCTTAAAGAAACATAAACTAGGAGGAGTTCATAAAGGCAGGCATTCTGCAGAAGGCGTATGTATAATTTCCGACAGTTCATCCATAATTTAAGGCTCTGAACCTTGAAAGCGAAAACTTGATAAATAGACTGTTCAAAGCTACACTGTGCACTTTGGTCATGGCTTTACTGAGTATTGAAGAATGAAAAATGTTCCTCAGTAAAAATATCCAAGAGCATATAATTCTGAAAAAAAATAAATTGAAAATATTTAGTTAGAATTTCACTCGGCCATGTATTTAGAAAATTTATAGCGGTTATTAGTAATTACACTCAAATTTTTTGTCCAAAATGTCATGCTTTTAAGTCTGGCTACCATTTAAATAAGATAAAAATCAAGATAGTGGCATTTCTAAAGCTTGCTGCTGTACCCAGATTATTCCTTATCCAAGTAGGTTGATGTCTTTAAGAGTTCTTCCTGGTTTCTAGGGTCAAGGTAGGTGCTGCAAAGCCTAATTTTTATATAAGTCCCTATTGTATCCAGGCCCGAGCAGGTACTGGCATTCCCACTGTGAAGTTACCCAACCTTCACAGTGACACACTGCACATCTTGCAGCTGCCGTGCTTGTGCTCCCAAACATTTTTCCTTTAGTTTGGAAACCTAAGCCAGAAATATCTAAAGCCACTCTCAAGTGACTTTAAGCTGAAAGATAAAGTTGAGATTGGCCCAATCACCTCTGTGGATACATCAAGCATCTAGAAGATGGGAGATCTGTGGCAATTTCTCTTTGAAGAGGGCAACCAATATCAAGGAGAAATACTGCATCCACCAACGGCAGCCTCCTGCCTGGATTTTAGTTGAGCATTTCATTTGCAGAGCACTTCATTTACCTGTGTAAACTCACACTTAAGGTTGAAAGATACTCAGTGACTGGATGGCATGCTGAGCCAGGAGAGCCAGTGACCATCCCCATGAAGGGAATATTGAAAACTGGAAATGATGGGGGGGTACCTTAAGGATTCACTGAAGTACCAGACACTTCGGAGATGCTCTGGATAACAAGATCTTGCAAGAAATCAGAAGTCACCATTTCAGTCCTTTAAATTTTTCACTGAGAATTAGGAGAGGGTTTTTTGATTTTATTTTAACAGCAGAAAAGCTGTATTAAGGGCAACAGGCATTAACAGGCTGACATAAAAGAAGCCTGCATCTACTGCATTCTGCATTTACTTTTCTTTCTACATTTCTACTTTACTGCAGCCTCTTCCAAAAGAAAAAAAATGATCCACACCATTTTCAAGCATGGATTGTAATGCAGAAAGCTGTCACTTTTGCTAGCTTAATTCTGTACTTGCCTTGAAAATCTCACCTGTTGCTGTTTTGATCCTTGCAGGACACTCCAATGTCATGCTGTCAGGGTTGCACTGTTCTAGAATTGCAAGAACACGAACATCTCCATTGCTTAACAAGCTGTTTGAAAATCCAGGATAATATTCAACTTAAAAACTTAAGGCTGACATGGGTTTTGATGAAGTGTTTTTCCGAGGTAAAAATGTGCTGTGTGAGCCTTACTGTAGTCCTCCCGTGCATGGACATTTGAGGGTGAAAGCAGATGGCTGTCGTTGGGAATCATGGTTACCCTTCTGTGGCAGAATGACATCTCAGGTTTAATGGCCTCGTGCTTATTGCATCTGATAAGCAACACGCGTTCATAGAGCAGACGATGAGCTACAACCTGGTAAACACCCTGTCTTTTTAGCAGTAGGTATGCATTACAGCATTGCGTCCCACTACACCAGCCTTGTGCTGCCTCTGGTCCTTCTAATTTACAGTGGGCAGGGTAAATCCAAGCCGTCAAAAGCAAGAAAGTGCATTCTCACCAACAGAGATGGGAAGATGTCTCACTGGCAGAGGACCAGCATGGGGTGTACTGATTAATGACCTTCCTCTGCTTTCCCAGGTGGAAATTCACATTTGGAAATGTACGGTTGAAATTTTTTTGGACCCCTTCAACTGCTTATGAACTGGAGATCAGATCAGGGATTTTAATGAGCAGGACCTATCACGGTGTATTTTAATATCTTTCTATATCTGAATACTTGCACTGATTCTGCCCTTGCTACAAAACTCTAGGAATCATTTTAGCTCCTTTTGTTGAAAACGAATACAAAAAGGTGCAGAAAATAAAATACTATATTAGATTTACTTTGGATGATATGAAAATAATGTCCGAGATAAAAATGAGCTGTGGCTGATATCTAGATAAAGGCTAGTGATCATCTATATATTTATGGATTGCATAGTTTAAACAAATAGACCTGAATAAATCCTGAAATATCTGTGAGAATAAAATACTACTCACACATGTGCACATGCAAAAAAATGAAACAAAAAAGGAAAAGGACCAGCAAAGTTTAGAAACCCAAGGGCAGCGAAAAAAGTGTGATTTCGTTTTGCTCTAATTTGTGCATTTTATCAAATCCTAATTTATCCTATCTCCAGGTTAGGAGAAATAAATTCTTACCACTCTCAGATGGACACCAAGCTTTCTATATAATCATCACATTAAAGCCCCCCACAGGATCAGACTAGAACAAAAGAAATGAAAGCTGCTTTTTCTTCTATGTAGGCTTTCCAAAAAGATTTTTGTAATGCTCTAAGTTTAAATAGTTGGGAAAAAAAGCTTTGATTTAACAATCCAAATGTTCTTGAAAAATGTGTGTAAAGAAAAATACAATTTAGGCTGTGAGTGATGTTACTCTTGATTTGCAGTAACAGGTCAAATAGAGGAGCTCACTATATGCAGGATTTTTTTATTGCCAAGGGCTTAATTTAAACTTTCACTATTCCTTATTATTGCAACAGTTTGTCTCTGTTGGCAGGGAATTATTCTTTCCCCCCCCAGTTTTGTCTTCTGGTTATTTCCACATTAACCTTTTAGGACCGTCTTGAATAGTTAGACCATGGCACGTTTCCTCATTTTGTTTAGAGATGTTGACTGAGATGCCTCTCATCCCTTCCTATGACAAAAAGTAGCAGATACGTAATGAAGACAGATGCAGTAGCTGGCAGCAAGAAGAGCAAAAACTGCCACGTGGGCCCTAATAGCACCCACTGCGTGTCCCAAGGCTGCACGTAGCCCTTGTTTGCCTGACCCATATATGAATTACCAAGTGGCAGAGCTTTGTGATGTCTTAAAATGTTGCATCAACAGCTCCAGAGATTTGAGAGACTTCAAGTGTATCATTGAGAGAAAGTTAAGAGCAATTAAAAAAGCAACAGTTTGGGGAAGAAACAGGGAATTAAAATCAGAAAGCCTGTACTGGAAAAACAAGAGTACAGCTGACCACGTGCTCCAAAAGAAGTATTAAGAAATCAATTGACTTTCCAGTTGACTGTTTTATGGTATGCAGTCATTGTGTGTAGTACCAATATTACATTAGCTGAAGAGAGATCAGCAGCAAATTGACACTAAACTCTGGGGACAATTCTTTTTCCTCTACAGCTAGTTTCTCTTTGCAATAATTAACGACTGTTATTACAGTAAATCCCGTTGCAGTGCAAAATGTGCATCATTAAAAAAAGGCCAAAACTTTGGATTCTGAATAAGCCTGGCTTCTCGGTGCTCTAGGTTTCATCTTCCCCTCTTATTAACTCTACTTTGGAACAGAGGAGAATTCAGTATAGATATGAGAAATGTGAGATTAAGTTTGTGGGAGAACAGAACTGTTCTCAAGAGAGCTCACCAAGTTCATCACCTGCAGTCACAATTTCTTTGTGCATTAATCATGAATTTGATGACTGCAAATTGTTGACTCTAAGTATTTCCTGAACAGTTCAGATCTCTCCATCATACAAATTAACAGCAAGTGAGGCACGGACTGTTTTAGTAATCTTCATTCATGTGCAGAATTTCCTTGACTGGGGAAAGGAAGACCTTTAGCATCAGGAAAAGAAGAGACAAGCAGACTTAGGTGAAAATGAGAAGCCTTTCTTAAACTTTTTTTCCTACTTTTTGACAATTTATTCAACATTCATTTGCTATTGAGCTGTTTGAAGAATGGCAAATTAAGAATAACACATTACACCTGTAGTGGGCCACTGCTTAAGCAGATAGGCAGATCAGTGGGAACCATTCATGTCTGGAATGTCACCTTGTTTCCAGTGCTCTTCATAAAGATAATTTAGATGAACAGTTGATTCACAAAGAGCTTAACTTGTATACAACCTTTGTACAAACAGAGTGGAGTCATTGATCTAGATAGCATTAATCTCTTTAGCGGCAAATAATTTTGTGGGTATGGGCTAAAGCTACAGAGAGCCTTAAGCACCTAATTGTCCTCATCACTTTAATCAAGAGCATTTGCTTAAGCTGCAGGTGAAAGGGTGTCCAGTCCACCACCACCACCCACCCACCCCCCAATCCCCTCCCCTGGACTAAGACCTAATCCATTTCACCTCCCAAGAGGCTGTTCTGATGTGGGGACCTCAGTCCTTCCTTGCTGCAGCAATTTTCCTTTCCCGGGCACACCGGTGCCACCCTGTCCACGTTTAGCCACCAGACTTAACATGGCAATCCACATTCGCTCCATCTCCTTGGGAATAACTGCTCTAGGGAAAGCAAAGAAGGCGGCCGTAACCTCCTCACCCCGGAATAACCTGGAGCAACATCTCCCTGCACACAACAAATTGCTGCATCAGGGCAGCAGTGATTAGATATTTCTTTCATCGCTTTCACAATGTGACTTAAAAA
>VZSZ01002584.1:0-12372 GCA_013398815.1 Ibidorhyncha struthersii | reverse complement strand
AAAAAGAAAATGGTAAACATCTTTGAAGTCTTTTCCTGTCTTTTCTCCTAGTGTTTGCAGTATCTCACTTCTCAGCAGCTAATTAGCGTGCTGCTGAAAAACAGTGCTGTGAGTCAGTGCCGAGTGACAGGGGAGGGGAGAGGGCTGGCGACTGGTTCAAGTGCACATACACACACCCACACACCCCGTCCTCTGCAGCCTGACCACCTGGCAGGGGGAAGGGAGGAACTGGACTCAGAAAAAGCATCGTGATCTCTGATTTATTAGCAGGCCGCATGATCATGGTGCTCTCAGTGATTCTCTCCTATCTTTTGCAATACTTTGCAAGCATGAATTTGGAACCGAAATAATTAAACAACGCAATTAGACATTTATTTTAACGCTGTGGGCCAACGTGTTGGCTGAGGCTTTGCAAATGACGAAAACCGCAGCTGCCATGTTCAGCTTTGGGAGCAGCTCAGCTGCACTGTGTGTCATCAGTTCCCATCCTGCTCTCTCATTTTAATTAGACTCTCTTGCAGGCAACAAATCAGACTGATATTCTTCCTAAATGCTGCAAGTGCCCAGAGCAAACTGTGAATACTGAGGGAAAAACAAAGAGACAAACTAGATGTTTGTGCTCTTTAAGATACGAGAGCTTTGCAAACACAGTCAAAGCTATCAAAATAGCCATGTTCAAGAGAGAGGTCGCATGCTACTGTCACAGTAGTGTTACCTCAGAGTTGTCAGGCAGAGATACTCTCCACGAGATCAGGCTTGGGTTATCTGAGGCTCCTGGCCCAGGTCCTACCTCCACCTTCCTTCCCCTGCATTTCTTCTCACTGGTGGGATAATGCCACCGGCGTGGCCTGTGGGAACAGCCAGGAAAGAAAGGGGATGGCAGTAGGGATGTGTTGTCCATGCCTCCTACCAGTGGGCTCAGTAAGGATCACAGCTACTTTAATTAAAGAAAATCCCCAGCTGTCTCCTTTTTCACCAAAAGCAAGTGATCAGGTCGACTCCACTTAGTTAAAGTCAACACAAGAAAACCATTTGCCCTCCTTTAGGTCGGAGTACAGGGTGCTCCAGACCCTTCAAGAGAAACACTCTACTCTTATTCACCCCTTTCCCCCTCAAAAAAAAATCCCCCCTAAAATGGAAACCCTAAACATCTCTTCCTTCTCTAAGCTCTTCCTCTCCTTGCAGAGGAAGCCTTTCAAACTTGAGAGCTGCCTCCCTTCACCTGTGCTTCTCTTAATGCTGGCCAGCAGGATGTTCTGCCTCTCTTGTACATCAAAGGACCGCTGCACTTTGTGAGTTCCTCACATTTTCCCCTCTCGGGATCCGCACCTTCCCGCACTCTCCCCAGCAAAACGCAGAATGCAGCAGAGCGCCCTGTGCACCGCTGACCCCAAAGCAGACCGGGCAGAGGAGACTGCTCTAATAAGTAAAAGAAAATGTAACTTAGTGTGGAGGGAAAGGATGAAGCATCCCAGGGCCTTGGCACTGCAGCTTGAGGTGATGTCTTAGCTCTCATAATTTCTCATCAGATGCAGATGAGACGTTACTGTAGTAGGGAGGGAGGGGAGAGCCACAGCCTCCTAAAACCCCCAAAAGTCAAAAAAGGTATGCTAGTAGTACAGTACTTGGTTAAACTGTAATATTTAAGTTAGTACTGATACTGTCAAAGATTCAAATGATAGCCCCCATCACGAGTAGATACCTGAATGAAAGAAGTCCAGATATCAAATGTGTAATCATTCCATGCCAGACTGCAGCACATACTCATAATCACACCATCAAAGTGTTTTAAGCACTCTAACAGCTACTTTGCTTTAGAAATAGAATCCAGACATGATGTGAAAAGACCCATTGTAGCAGGTCTCGTCCTTTGAAAGAGGTGGAGAACTCCAGTCTTCCAGTGTTTATAAATTGGCTAAGAGATTGAAAAGCACCTTCCACTTCTCTCACTATTGTAACAATAAAATAAAAAAATATTCCCAAAGAAAAATATTTGAAACCGCTCATAAATCAGCAGACCATTTTACATAAAAAGCTGAACTACTTGTACGCTGCATGAGCCATATAGTTTCGAGTTAATTACAGAACAAACTGTAAATTTGAAGGATGACTACAGTTGAGGCCCTGGGTCTGCATATAGCAAGATGCTTTAATTTGAAACGATCTTGACTGGGAAAACTAGCAGAGTAGCAGCTTTTCTCCTGAGGATGTGGAGGTAAGCTCCTGCAGGAATGCACTGTGGCAGGGGAATAGGAAATAAGAGCTAATGAAGATAGGCAAAAGACTGTCTCTGGGATGTCAACACCTGGGTTTACTGAATACGGGACTGCACACGTGAGTAATATCAGCTGCCTGATGCTGGCCCCGGAAATAATCCTAATAGAGCAAAAAGGCTGAATAAATAAATCATCTGACCCGAGACTGCACGGATCCACAGTTCCCAAATTCACCATTCTGGACATTTATTCAGTCTCCTGAAGCGAAGACAAATGAATAAATTATTCAAGTGTTGAGCCAGGCTAATACAAACTGAGGAAACAAACACTACTTGAACAACTGCCTGTTGACACACTGAAAAGCATACGCATATGCTTCTCCCTGAATAGCTATCAGCTTGCAGCATGTATCTGAGTTTACAAAAAGAGGTTTAAGAAGATGTATTGAACTGCAAACAAAAATAGTACCAAGTGCAGGCAGAGCTCAAACAGCTGCATTGCAGTAGATGTTTACTTTGAACATCGTGACAGAGAAGCATTCAGCAGAAGCTATCCAGCGCGTGCCTTCAAAAAGGATGCCAGGATGTTGCTAGTTCTTGTACTCCCACTGACTGGGATGACAAAGCCATGAACGTAATTGTCAGGCAGAAAGAAGCAGCGAAGAACGGTGCCGAGAAGCTTCGAACAAAGGAACATAAAGATTTCTATGATCAGCTTACATCTGACTAGACTATGGGGGGGGACACGGCACAGGGAAAGGGAAGACAGAGTGAGCAGACTGACGAGAGCACTAGAGACACGCACTGAAAGAGAGACTGCCACTGCAGAGGGAAAAATTGCTGCACAGTAGCAAAAATTAAGGATGAGGAAGAGCTCACAGAAGAATGTAGAAAACCCAAACGCCATGAAAACAAATAAGTAGTGAAAAGCTTGTACGGTCTACTTTTTCCTGTGTACCTTACTAGACATGACCGAGAGAGGGTCCCTGGGGTTGCAGCTACATGGCACGCATCGGTGTTAAAGTAATTATTTTACTCCTGGCCTCGGGGTCTATCGGATCTCTCACCAGACATCCCCTGCTAATGAAACGAAGTCTGCTGAAAGAGCTTACAATGAAACAAATTGTCAGTTTGTTTTTAAGTGAACACGACAAACTCACATTAACAGCTCTTGATGTGTTGGAAATTACCGATCTGAGCTAAAGGTTGGATGTACTAAAGAAGAGGTAGGCAGGCCCCACAGCAGGATTTAGCCAACCCATTTTTTCCCAAAATTCAGCAACCCTCACAACCTGGAGGTACTCAAAGCCCTTTGACACCACCCAATGTCCTCACTGGCTGCCTTCTACCCTTCTGCATGTCTGCTTCAGCCTGCGTAGTTCAGCATTTAGCTCCCACCCGGGTCTCAAGGGGATGCCAAATTTAGCCATTGCTCCACCAAAGTCTTGAAAAGATCCTGTTTCAAGCAGGTTTCATAGTGCCTCTAATTTGCCCTGGATCAGATACACCGTGAACACTACCTTCTTTGACATGCACATGCCAGAGAGAAGCTTTCCAGCAACAGATGACCTTTTCAACATGCAGCTCATGTCCCAGTAGAGCTTTTAGCTCATGTACAACATGATCCTAGCGCAATTACGCAGCTTCTCAGTCGGAGGTGGTGAACATACAAGCAATGATACCTGCCCATTCAATTCTAAATAGGTATGTCTTTGACATTTTATTGGGTACAGCCTCTAAGTTACTTTAAAAAAGCAACCTATCATGTCCTCACTTACTGGGTTTTTTTTTTTAAATCTCATTTGATTTTTCTTTTGGAAACACAGAAATGAGAAAAGCTATTTTGTGGAGCTCAGCATCCTTATTTGCTTTTTTTTAAAGAGATCCTGAATTCTCAGCTATTTTTTCTGACCCATTAGCTTCTTAAAAATTAATGGACTTACTTTTCTCATTTCCTTTCTTCTTGCCCTTGTTCAGTTAGTAAATCCTTTCAACACCTGATTAGTTTCAGCCAAACCAATTCATTATTACTGTTATCTTTTCTATGCTGGGTTTAATAGTGCTTTTAATATTCTTGCAAATGTCTCCTTTATTTTTTACATATGGCTTAAGTGTCCCCCCCCTCCAATTTTGCAGAGTCCTTCATGAAGCTACACTGCTTGCTTCTTGTTTCACAAAGATGTCACAGCATCCTGAACCATGCTTTCTCCATTATCATCACCCACAAGTTTTGACACTTAGAAATTATAGGTCTTCTAATCAACCGATCGTTACCTCAGTCTTTGCTAACAGGTAGATATTTTGTTCTCATGACTTTACTCCTACACTTGTGTATTATTTCAGTACAACTCTCTATTGCTATTGTTCTGTTATTTACCTTTATTATTTCTCTGTCTTCATACTGTTAATACAGTGTCATTTTCTCATCCTTATTTACTAAGCAAAAAAGCCCTTTATTTGTTTTAAATCAGTTTCAATGTCTAACTCAGTTGACTGCTTGTAATTTTCTTTACTCACTCATTTTCTGAGCTCCACGGAATTTTACTTAAATCTGCAGCTGTTCTTCAACTGCTTGAAAGCACTCCAAATACTTCCCCAAATCCTTTCTGAGAGGTTTATTCACTTAAAAAGATATGGAAATCTTTTCTACAATATTTTGAATCCCAAGTTTTCCAATCTTTCCTTTCTTTTCTTAAGGAAATCCCAGGCATTTTCACATCAATTTCCAAGCTGCTTCGTTCAATTTGTCTTCAGTTCAGTTTTATTCACTCATTGTATCTCATAGTTTAGTCTGCAAATTGAACATCTTAATTATAGACTTACTTTTGTTCTCACAAAATTTAAGGAGAACTGACATACGTCACTTCAATCTAATGATGCTTTCAATTACCAGATCTTTTATCATGTTTTCAGTGCTTATCACACTACCTCTCTATATAAATTTATGTCCAACCAGGGACAAAGTGAATTACAATATTAGGAAACAGAGGGAAGCCAGAAGAACAAGTGATTACGTGCAAACAACTATCTAGTAAACTCTACTTTCAGTGACAATTAAGATTTAGCACCTAACCCTAAATAAAGAAAACACAAAACCAGTAATAGTCTAAAATAATGAATGTACCCTAACCAAAAACATATGCTGTTTGTGCAGCACTTAAACATTATTTCCAAGAATATATGATACTAATGACACTTGACCTCTTCTTGTCCCTTATCCCACTATAGAGTGATATCGGTAGTGATGACAACAGGTAATTAACAGCCATGACTCCAGTGCATCACTGCATGCACTGATGTCTTTTCTTAAGCTAACAGGGTCCAGGTTTATTCCTCACCCCCAAACATCCATACCGTTCCTGTTCATTTTTCACTGTCACACACAGCTTCAGTTAATCCATCTGCAACTTGCGCTTCTTTGACATCACATTTGCTGTGCACCACAGCCCTCTCCATCACTCTACTGCTGAAATATTTATTCAGAAAGGTGTACAGGTGGAGGGCTGGAAAAATGAAAAGCGCAGGAACTTTTAGCTGTACCTCTTGAAAAGAAGAGAGGACATAATTTGAATGGCCTTGGTGGCATACTCTTTTGGTCACGCCACTCGCCACTACATCATGCATACTACTTCAACAGGGCTGGGCTGCTGGGCTGCAGCACAGTTAAAAATTAAAAGCAATGTTGAGAACATCATAGTCTAAGAAAAGCTTTTGTAAAAATTATATTTTGATAAAAAAATAAAATTAATATTTTGGATCAGTTTACGTGTAAATGATCTAACTTCTCTATTTTTACCTAAGAAAAGTGAATATACAGACACAGAGCCTAAATGGAATTGGGAAAAGGCTCGGCATTTAAACTGCCAGTCGTCAAGTCACACTGTCTGATAAAGGCATAGTAGCAAGAGTCCTCATAATAAAAATGCAAACTCTTGAGAAACACAAGGAGCTATATTCAAAGGAGCTATATTCACAAAAACATGACTCAAAATAATATTTAAAAAAAACCTCCACTTGATTCATCCTTTTTTCTGAATAAATGAAATACACCTTATTTTTCCTCAAGAATGGACCTTAAGGGATCAGCTAATCCAGACTCACACCAGGGCAGGACCAACAGCATTAAAACATTTCTGAGACAGGTTTCTTAAGAAGAAAAGGCAATGACAAATACTCCAAAAAGTCCCCAGGTAGCCCTGTGCTGAAATACAATAGCAGCTAGCACGTTTTTCCCAAGGTCAAAGGGTCTCCTTCGCTGTTTGAATGTCACCTCATGAGTTTGAGCTGCCGGTCAAAATGCAGAAGACCAAAAGGTAATCTCCTACATGCAGATGATCAAAAGAGTCAACATGATGTAAATACATGCTTAAAATAGCTCAAATACACGATGGGGATGGATCAGTGAAGTGGGACACAATATTGTCATCACCTGAACGTCCCTGGTTTTCCCCAGCCATGGATACACTGATCATCTTCTCAGTTTTAAAGCTGAGATAAATAAATTGTTAGTGGAAAACACTCACTGATGGACATGGATCAGCAAGCACCGGGCTGTTTGGCATTCCAGCAAAGAGCCATGAATCCCATAGAAGCTGATAAATGTGAAGGGGGTGCAGTGGTTTAGGTCAGGGTAAGAGCCTGCTTTCAGTTCTGCCCTGGAAGTAACTTGTTTACTGCCCCTATACCTTTGCAACAGTACTATATTAACGTTTCGAGTTTTCAGCAGGTATACAACTCTACTTACTTGTTCTCAGCTTTTTAAAGGCCTCACATCAGGGATGTTATACAAGGACTGCCTTTATTGGCAATTGCTGAGCCAGGCAGTCGTGAAATGAAGAAAGGTATTGAGCTTTTTTCCTGTAATAGCATGAAGTCAACAGCCTTTAGGGTTTGCTTTTTTTATCCTTTAACATTTCCTGTTCGAGGATCAGAAAAGCTGTTCTCTTTATGTAATTGTTTCCTTAAATTGCTGTTTTCAATTTGCATAATGTATCGTTTAAGTAAAGGTAAAGAAGCGTTTCATCTTGATAATTTCTGCCACAGCTGAGATTGCAAAATTGCTTCTTGTTAGAAGGAAATTTTTAAAAAGTGCAATCACTGCAACTTTCCAGATGGCAACTAACATATTTTTCAGAGTGCTGCAATAGTATGTTATAGATATGCTTGCTATTCAGTTCAAACTAGGAAACATTTGCTCCAACTGAGGTAAAATTTTTGGTCACACTTTTTCATATTGTATCACACTTCTTGACATTTCATAATTTTTTTAGTACCACAGCTCTAAATTTTGTCTCATATATAAAAAATTCTCTAAAATTTTGACTTACCAAAACACTTTATTTCTCCATTTCTAATTTCTTTGCTGTTAAAGCTGATGAATTCTTTTCTCCAGCCTTGTCTCAGAATGCAATTCTTTAGCTGTAATGCCATTCTCCATTTATCAGTCCTTACCTCCTCCTAAATTAAATTCTCTTCCATTATTAATAACAAGTATTGATACCTGCAGTACCCTATATCTTAGGCCTATCTATAAGGCCAGATCTACAAAACACCAAATTTCTCCTAAAACCACATGGACATTCATGCCTGATACTTCTCCTGAATTCGTCTTTAATTAAAGAGTTGCTGGAAATATCAATGTCGTTATATTGAATAGTTTTGCACAGGTCAAAAGCCTGGCAGTTGATCTATAAATACGTGTTGTTTGTACAGGTTTAGTCCCACATTTATCTGAGCTTTTGACTCAGCCAGTGATGTGAGGTTTATACTTCTGTGAAGTCACTGCTTACATGCCTAAACTTTGGTTCAGCGCTGGGCAGGACCAGAATGCTCAATACCAGGCACAGACATTCAACTATTTAAATTAAAAAATAAAATAAAATAGCAGTCCATTACAGGTGACGAGAACATATAGATCATACTGGCTTAAACAATCCCTTCCCTCAACTTAACCAAAGTTCACCAGTCAGATCCAGAGCTGCCTGTCAGAGAGAAAGAAAACACTCTTGGTCACCCTGAAGCTCTTCGCCTGCATCAGGAATCATTCTTATTTACCTGAACTCTCCCATCCTCTCTTTGCACTTCAAGGCAAGCAGCGTACATAACCTTATTGTCTTTGCAGTACGGGGTCACAGACCTGTGCAGATGGTCAGCAGACTAAAACAAGATTTGTCCTTGATTCAGTCATCTTCCGTTTCTTACATTTGGAATGCTATCCTTCTCTATCACCTCCCTGTCACCTGCAAGCTGATGCAACCCCTGACTTGAAATTCTTTCATTAGATCTAATTTATTAAAACAGGGCATGCACATCCCTACCTGGTGGTTATTTTATTAATCTGTCTTTTTCTATCAGGACTGGACAAAATTTCCATTTTTTTCATAGAAATTTTGAAAATCTTGAGTTTGTTGACTTGTAAACTTAGGCATTTTAGAGATTTATTTTGCAATCATTGTCTTTGTTTGTCAAGCTCAACTTTTTAACACTGAAGAAAATTAATTTCATTTTTTATGACATCTTTCTTGGTCAAAGAAAACTCTGTGAAACATTTCAGCTCCAAACAACTCCAGTGACTCCCTTACATTTAATAACAATGACATGGACTCAAGTGATCTGCCAGAAGCTCTGCAAGAAGGCAATGAAATCAGCCACCTGCATGCAAGGGCCAGAAGGATTGCCTGTCTACTGTCAGACCTGAAAGACTACAAAGACTGCAGAGTTTATCGTCTAGAATATGTGCACTTTGGCCATGTGGATGATGATTCATGGAGCTATCACTGTATCTTTGTCCAGGTGGAATAAGTTGTAGTATGTCTCAGGTGATTTATCTGTATGCCACTGCTCGGATGTGATCAGAGGCTGTGAAGTTCACATGTGATGGCACCAGCAAGATCATTTACACGTGATGTCTGAAACACTAAATGGCTCTATTTCAAATTGAGAGAATGCGTTAGGGTTATTTCCTAGACAACGAAAAGCATTTGCAAAGGACCAAACTGCAGTAATACATTTCATTTTGAAATACAGGTATTAATGGAATACAATGTCACTAATGGTAGTTAACTTTGACCTTCAGCTAGGATTATTATCACCCTGTGGGGTACTCCTGTACAACTGCTTTTTAAAAAGTCTACTTTAAACACACACATTTTGCAGCATCTCTCCATACATTCACAATTTAACTCAAAGAAGCTCCTTTGCAGCTTCCACTTAATGACCAGGTAAAATTACAGTCATTTACTTGAAGGAACGCAAGGACTCTTGTCTCCCCCACTGCAGTCTGGTGCACCTATGCTACTAGGTTAAACCTGCCCAGGACCTTTGCCTGCTGCTGAGGCCAGCTGGCACAGAACTGAGTAATACCATTTACTTCTCTTGCCTTCCAGTGAGGGCAACTATGTATTCAGAAATCTCCCATCAGGAACTCCCAAACTGTGTCCAGAAACCACTTGGTTAGCTGGTGCAAGCCAAAACCACTCCAGAGACCAGTTTAGGTGTTTAACTTCTAGTACAGACTTAGTCAGGAAGAAAAAGAAGCAAGAAAGAAATAAAACTACATCTTTGTTTCACTGTCCAAACACTGGACTGCAGCCTGTAACTGCTGCAGTGGGGGATGCCAACAGTAGCTCCTAAATGAATCTAAATTAATATACAAGTGGGGTTATTTCTTTTCCACACCAGGTATCTGGGAAAGGTTTATTTAGCTGCCTGAACAATTTATGAATCAAGTAATTTGTGACAAAATGAACATGAACAAATTGTTCTTGCATTTATTTGTAACTCAGAAAACTCTTCATAAGTGTTATTTACTTCACCGACAATTTCAGTCCTGATTAACTAGAGCATCCTTCTTCAGGAGAGCACTCGAGCATGTCCTCAGGTTCCATTGAAGTCAATTATTAGGTTAGTTGAGGGAATTAGTTATGAAGAGATCAGGGAGGAACACTGGACAAAGGAAAGCAGGAACTGAAAAGCAGAGAAGGAGAAAAACAGAAACAATATATGGGACAAAGCCTAACTGAAAAAAAAAAAAACAGGATTTGAGATAAATCAGGTGGCCTTGGACCACTGTAGGGACCTGTACCTCACTCTTCAGTAGCTCCAGCACAAATACAGCAGAAAATGTCTTCTGTATTTGTCCTATTTCTTCACAACTCTTGCGAAACGCTTTATTCTATACAAGTTTCCCTAGAAAATTCTTTAAACAAATATGTTAACAACACAAAAAGCTATTTGTAACCTGAATTAACCACTTGTGAGCTCACCTAAATTTAAAGACATTAATGAAATACGTATTAACTGAATGGAGAAAAAAAAGGAAATAATGGTTATGGGGAAATGCAACAGCAATGCTTTTGCAAGGATGTAACCAATACTCATGGGGAAAACCCATGACAATGAATTAAGTACACGACTAAGTAATGATTTAGTTGATTTGCTCAATTTAGCACACCCTGCTCCTATGATAATGGAAGAGTTGCTCACACAATATAATTTACTCAATGAATTTGACTTTCATGTGAACAAGGTAGCAATAAGCCAAGCTGCATGAAACAAGAGAATGCTCAGGCTCATTCCCTCAGCTCGTGCTTTGAGAACGTGTAACGTATTGCTGCCATGGGTCATTTCTTCCCATCGGATTGAACAACCAGATCACAGCATGCGCTGGGACAGAGGTTGGATACCTAACCAAGGATTTAATTTGGAGTTCAGTACAAGTCTTTACATAACCAAATTTGAACATTTTAGCAAGACTTGCAGTTCACAACATACTTGTGAGAAAAAAAAAAAAAAGACATTAAACCAGTGACCCCCAAGACCTTAAAGTACCCTGGAAAACAAACATTTTTTTACATTATTCAAATTACGCCAAGATTATCTGAGAATAGAATTGCCTTTCCCTCCCATCCACTGCCCACCTTTACTTTCCTGTCACCTGCTCTCCTCTCCTCCTCCCCACTCCTACAAAAAATGCAGGAAGAAGAAAAGCCTTTGCAGTGGTATCAGCATAAAGTAGCATTTGGTTGGGTTTAGGTTCAAACTCTACTATGGATGTTGGATTTCACTGAGGGGAACCAGCATCTAAAAAGCTGGGATGACCAGGACTTAGCCAAGGGTTTGCAATCCAGAGCATGACAGGAGAGGCTCTTGGTTCTCCTCCTGTGAGATCCCTGGCTCCTCATCCTATATTTATCAGAGAGCTAGAGGGGTCTCAGAAGGGGATTTAAGAGACTAGGATGCTAGAGAGGGACTATCCTGAGATGGCTTGATGGGAAACACCCAGAATATGGCATATCATAATCGTTTTTCAACCCCTCCTTTCAACTTCGCTCAAGTTTACAGTGGGACCTCTTTATCATTTGTTACCTCCAGGCTAAAAACTCATAAGTAGGGTGTTTTTTCAGAGCATTGCGCAAGTCTCATGTTTCCAGCACAGCTTCTGTATATTGCTTCTGATGACAGCAGTCTTCTTGCTTACGGGTAGCATTTATATCCACTGCTTTTGCATTCCAAGCAAGAGCTTCAGTGACCACAATGAGTACTCAGTGGTTAAGTACTTAAAAGGCACATACAGAATGTGAACAAAAGTTTTCATATTCAGCTTTGATGCACCTAATTATTAGGCTTTGCCCACAGATGCCTCAGACAGAGAACTGAACAATCCATTACAGACTGGCTCTTTCTAAACCTTTCTCAGAATGTAGACACACATATTTTGCACAGATTTCAGAAGCTGCCAACCAACTTCTCTTCCCATCACCACTTGCAATAGCAAACTGATGGTCATTTACGCTCATGTGATTTTATTCATGTCCCAGAGAAGTTTAATTGCTCATATTTTACAATCCAGCTTACTGACAACAACCTCAGGCCCAGTCAGCGTGGATTCATGAAAGGCAGGTTCTGCTTGACAAACCTGATCTCCTTCTATGACAAGGGATATGCTTAGTGGATGAGGCAAAGGCTGTGGATGTTGTTTACCTCGACTTTAGTAAACCTTTCAACACCGTTTGCAACAGCATTCTCCTGGAGAAACTGGCTGCTCGTGGCTTGGAGAGGTGTACTCTTCACTGGGTAAAAAATCTGGCTGGAAGGCTGGGCCCAAAGAGTGGTGGCGGATGGAGTTAAATCCAGTTGGTGGCCAGTCACAAGTGGTG
>VZSZ01002583.1:133497-365839 GCA_013398815.1 Ibidorhyncha struthersii | reverse complement strand
TTCCAACCCTGACTATTCTGTGATTCTGTGATTCTGTGGATCAGCACTACATGATATCAACAAGGGGAACTTTGAGTCTATTATGATCCACCTGACAAAATCTTAAAAGACTTGTCAGTGGGTACCTTCATTAAACAGAAAGACTTTCAGTAGAGCTCCAGAATGGTGGCTTCTGGCTCCAAAGCCATGTAAAATTTTCCTCAATGCTGTGGAAATAAGTGTGGATCTATTGCTGCCAACATTTGTGAAAGACACAAATATTGTCAAAGTGATCTCTTATGATGATTACACAGGGTAATCCAGATCATTTGGTCCAATAAAAAAATAATTTGGTTAACTGAGCCAAAGACAGGAAGATTTTTTTTCTCTTTGTTCTGTTCTGCTTAATACCAGCCTATTGTTTCTGAAAAGAAAGATAAGGTGTTGGAGTTTTGGAAAAAAAAAACACCCCATGCCATAAGACTGCTGGAGGAAAAGACTTTTGGTGACAGATTTGAAGGAAAAGAGCAGTTTATTTTATTTAAAAAAAATTAAAGTTCAAGTGGGATGGGAACATTTAACAATAGATATTTTATTGGAAAAAGCTGCTTTGTGGAATCAAAGCTCTGTTAATTTTTCTTTCACTTGACTGATTTTTTTATTTGGCAGAATCTTCAGAAAGGTATTGTGAAGATGTTGATATGATTCATATTAATATTTTTGAAACCTTAAAGGCCACTTTTATACTTTTAAATGGCTCTTTGTTCTGAAATGTAAGCTAATCCTAGTAATAGGCGGTTATAAAAACAGAAAATGGTATATTCTTCCCATCTGAGAATCCAAGAGTCCAAAGAATTACGAAAATCTTAGTGTTCTCAGAATTTTAGTTGTGAGCAATTTGAATATCTTAGATGGGAAAGATAGCTGCTTTGAAAAAAACATTGTAGATCAGAAAAACATTGTTCTATTATGTAAGAGAGAGATGACTTGATTATAGAATATGAATAATTTCAACCAAGAATAGAGTACTAGGAGAGAAAGATGAAAAGAATTATTTACATGACAAAAAGATGGTCTTTTGTACAACACAGCCATAGTAATTTAACATATTATTTCTATATTGAATCCAACAATTTATATGACTAAAGTTTAGCTTCTGGAAAGAAACTCAGTTTTGAGTCAATGTTTTCAAGAGGGAGTAATCCATCATTTTCCTTGGTAGATAATTTCAGTGATTGTTGACTCATACTTTTAGTAAGATACACTTTCCCTCTACTTTGAAAACATCTGCCTCTTGCATCCAACTGTTGACTCTTCTTGTGAAATTATTGTGTTAAAATAGTCCTTTAAAACCTGCTGTTTTTCTTCACCACATACATTTTTATGTATTGTAGTGAAGTTGCCCCTTCAACTAGTCATGCAACCTGAAGAGGCAATCAAAAGTGAAATGAAGATGTTATGGCTAACCCAAAGATCCAAGTCCAGGTTTTGCATAAAGAGAAGTCTTATTCGAAGCCTGGTACTTTGGCTGCCTCCTGTTGCAGGTCTCAAAAATACAGATTCATAGAAAATAAAACTACGCAGGATGGACCTCCAGGAGTCATCTTGTCCTGTGCCTCAGGGCAGAATCAACTAAGCTTATGTCATTCCTGCCAGATGCTTACCTAACCTGCTCTTAAAATCCTCCAGAGATCCTATAGCTTCCCTAGAAAATCTATCCCAGTGTTTCATTTCCCTTACTATTAGGGAGTTTTCCATAATACCTGATAAGAGTCTTCCTCACTGCAGTTAAGTCCATTACTTTTCATTCTTGAAGTCAAAGAGAGCAGATTATCACTGTCCTCTTTGCTACAGATTTTCCAATATTTTAAACTGGTAATTTCTTCAAACTTTCCTATGCTAAACAATGATAGTTCTGACAATCTTCCCTTGCAGGTGATTGCTCCTCAACCTCTGCTCAGTCCCCTTCTTTTCAATAGGCTTGGCTTTCCTCAGAGTGCCCCAAACCAGTGCACTAGCTAAAGTCTTGTTAAGGCTGAATGGAGTATTGCTTAAATTTTAATTGTATTCATAGTGATACATGACCTTTCATAAGGTGTTCATTCAGATAGTGACCACTATTCTTAAAAACAGAGAGTATGATCTCTTTAGAATGTGCATTTGTCTCTGCTAGAGTACATTTAAGTTCTAATATCACACACATTACCAGACTTACATGTCCTCAGAGGTTTGAGATGGCATAAAATGTAGTTGAAACCTGTCAGCCCAGCTTTTCTTGGTTGTTGAAGTCTGATGTGATAGTAACCTTGTTTTTTGGAAACATATTTTTCACATTTGAAAACGTCTGTCAGAGTTTGGAGCATCTCGCTAGATTACATCACAGTGGCATGCAACACACAGGAAATCTGAAAAATATGCTGCGTTAAACTGCCCTTAAGGAAACTGTGGTATTCAAAATAGAATATGTTTTAAATCTTAGTTGCTTGTTTGTACAACTGGCCTATGCTACGTAAGCCACATTAGAACTTGGAGGTTGTGTGTAGTAACCAGGTATTCCAGTGTATTTGGGTAAGTTCACTCACATTACCATGCACTTTGTTTCGAGGTGAAGGGAGCTGAAGAAGTTGGTGGTTTAACCTGAAAGAAGTTATTTGCCAACTGTAGTTCTGCCTGATTGATAACGGAACTGGGATACAAAAGAATGAGACATTTATCATCTGAACTCAACTCAATTTAGTGAGACTTTATTGACACCAGAACTTCTCTATGATCTGCCAAGGAATGTTAATCGCTGTGCTATCTATCAAGAGGAAAGGAATAGCTCAGTATAAAAAGAGCCCTTTATTAGAGCGCAGATAAATATAAATGTAGATAAAACCAGTGATGTACTCTGTTATATTCACCAGGGACTGCGCCCTTTCTGAAATTCTACTCATTGTTGCCAAGTGGTTGATTTACTTGTTTTAAGTCATAATTTCATCACATATCCTTCTTCACAAAATACTGAGAAGAGACTGTGAATTCCACTTGATTTCAGACTTCAGCAGTTCATAGCTATGTCCAGTTTGTCACCCTCCATCCATTTAACCTCAAGGGAATGAAATAGGTACCTTTGCCTGCATTACCCTCCTTACCCTCTTGTCCTCCTCCATTGCTCTCACCTGCACCCCCCTCCATTTCCATAATGTGAATGGGATTACAAGACACCTTTGGCTGGACTATAGTATATCGCATTTCTTTGAGGGGAGGGCAGACTCTGTCCCACCGTGACTAGCCTGAAGCCATTCTGATCTGTTTCAGGACCCCAAATTATCAGAATTCGAATTCAAAAGTATTCAAAAGTATTCAAAAGTATTCAAAAGTAATAATAACACACAAACAAAACTGGCCAAAGAATAGAAAGGTTAATATTTTGTATTCTCTTCTTTTGAAAC
This sequence comes from Ibidorhyncha struthersii, assembly GCA_013398815.1. Lineage (NCBI taxonomy): Eukaryota > Metazoa > Chordata > Aves > Charadriiformes > Charadriidae > Ibidorhyncha > Ibidorhyncha struthersii. The sequence continues at coordinate 362,426 of VZSZ01002583.1, read as the reverse complement.
CAGCACATTGAGCAGGTTTGGTTAGTTTCAATCGTTTTTTGTTTCTCATTCTTTAGGAGAGAAGTGGACTGTGGCCAGGTTTTCCTATCACAGCCCATCTGTGTTATGTGCTAGGGAGACAAAAGAAAAGATTAAAGATGTTACTGTGTAAAATGCTTTATATTTTGGGGGTGGGTGGGTGGGAGTAGAGAAACTGGGGAAGTTAGAAAATTATTTCCAGTTGAAGATTGTACTTAAAAATGATTATCATCTTTTGTTGGTTTCAGTTGTCTGGGGAGTTTGAGATGAATGATGCCACAAATTGCTGATCAGATGTGTCAGAATTAATTTCTGCTTTCCACAATTTTTTTATAAAGCTTGCTCCGGTTGAACTTTAGGCTGCTTTCCTTTGGAAATAAATTTAAAAGTGGCTTGACATGAAGGTGTAGGTATGGAAAAATGGAGAATAAATGCTAGCATAGTGCTAAATCTGTATGTACCAGAAAATAAAATTCCACTCATCAAAGGAAAAGCCTGACCAATGTGTCAATCCATCATTTTTCCAAATGCTCCAGAGTCTTTAAATGCAAATTAACTGCCCAAAGTTATATTAAAAAGATGTTATTCAGGTTGTAATGTCAAATACTCAAGTGTTTGGAAATTGCTTGTCCATGCAATGTGAATTAAAATCTTATGTGCATATGATACAGTCACTAATTGCATGGTCCAATATGTTTTGTTTCAGTGGGACCTTTGCCACACTGAGGGGAGGAAATGGATATTACTGACTTAGGGAAGAATTATACCTTATCATATGGCTAAATATCTATTCAAACCATGAAGTAAGAATTATTAATCTCCTCATGCTATTTTCCATTCTGTCCATGACTTTGAAATCTGGGGCTTTATACACCCAAACTTCAGGAGACTTAATCATCTTCCTTATGCCCTTTTCAGGTACAGGGCAGCACCATCACAAATGCTTTCAGACACTGAGGTAAAACATTATATGGTAAAATTTAAATGCCCAATTTGAGATAACCTGAGTCTGATTTATCGCAAAATTCAGCCTTGTATATGACAGTATATGTTCAAAATACAGGTCTTGTCATTATTGATGCTTGTGAGTCCTCAGCAGTTATGCAAATCATTTGTTCACTCATACAATGAAGATCGCACAACTGCAACTGCAAAGCTTGGAATACATGGCTTGCCTCCTATAACACACATAGGGATAAAATATTCCACAGGACACACAAAATAAAAATCTAAGAATGGTCATGTGGGTGAAAACAAAGAAGTAGGGCCCTCCTGACCCTACTTCTTGTATCCGGGAGCTATGAGAAGACTAAGATGGTCATGGAGGATGGAGATTTCCAAGATGCTTGTATTAAAAGTGAGGCTGATTTTTTGCTAAGTATACTGCAGATGCAGAATGTTTTCTGAATCTTATTTTTTGACCATTTCTGTTTCTTTGAGAGGGCAAAATAACACACCTAATATAAAAAGCTCTCTTTTATGCCAGATCTCAAGTTTCTTAAATGAAAAAAGAAATCATTGCTTTATTGAAACAGAGTTGCCAGATATTTTCCCCCTATTTTCATTTTCCAGAATTGCTAACTATGTTATTTGAAAACTAAAGAAATTTTGTGATGGACACCTGTTACATAGAACAAGCAATCAAAATTGGTTGAGGGCCACTGAAAAGGGACTCAAAATCAGAAATATGGGGCAAGTTTCTTAATAGGCAGTGTCACCAGCCACACAACTATTCAGTCTCTAATCCAGAACTGACTCTGACAGTGTGTGCCCCCCCTTTGAGTTCGCTTGTTTTTTCTTATTCTTTTAGGTTGGAAAATTCTGTCACTCCACCATTGCTGTATATCCTAAAAATAATACATTTGCCTGATCATCCATGTAATCATAGTACTTTACTTAAATGGAAAAGTATCACCCATGCTTTGCCCTTGAGAATACCGAGCCACGTGTGGGCTGGAATGAATCAGTGACTGAGTCAAGACGAGAATTTAGATCAGGTTCCCCAGCTGTCACCCTTTTCCTTGCACAACTGCCTGCTCCAGCAGCATCAAGTGTGTCAAGGTTTTGTGTTCGCATCTGTATTACAAAATGCCTCTCTGGGAATATACATGGCCAACTGTATGGCTTGTGGATTCATTTCTGGTTGCAAGTCACTGGTTGGTTTTGACATATAAACCGGTAAGTTATGTTGGTTCTCCTGACCTAAACCACCACATTTTATGGTGCTACATTATTGGAGATTAAGAAGATGTTAAAGAGGACACTGGGTGTTTTCAATAAGCCTTGATGTAGGAGGTCCTGAAACTGGTGATACGTGGTCTGTGATACAATGAATACTGGGTTTGAGGTTTTGAGAATTTAGAGAGTCTTTCTTGACAGTTCCTGCTGGGTTAGCTGAAAAGTAACAAGTAAATTATTTCTTATGAATTTAACCCTCAATATTGTAGCTAGGCCTGCAAGGAAATTTTGCAAGGCATGGAGAAACTGAAGGCTTGATTCAGCCTGAGAAGAGAGGAACTGCAGAGAAGAAGACTGAAGAGAAACTTTACCAAAACTCATGTATTTGAGCATGTGTTCATAATCAGCATGATTCAAGCTACAGATGTCACTGGAACTACTCACAAGCTTAAAGCCAAACTGATATTTAAACATTTGACAGTGTAGGGCATTCTGCACAAGACCAGAAGTTATGGTAAAACAGGAAAAATGAGATCGGACAAGTGACTTTAGGGTGTGAATGGCAGGTGTTTCAGAATGCAAAAGAAAGTAAGAAAGTTATGAACAGTAATGCATAACAATTTACAAGAATGCTTATTATTTAGTAGAAAATGTATTTGTTTCTAAAGGTTTCATTTTGCTTCTGCACTTAAAAATTTTGAGACTACCTACTTTTCACTCAGCAAGATACTCCTGATAGGTTTTCTTTTTTGTTCTGCTTATTTTGGTGGGAAAACTCCCCTCATAATTATCTTAATTACATTTCAGTATAAATAATGGGGACAATTACTATCACTGGCAACATTTGCAGTTAAAATATCACAGATTTAAGATCTGTTTTCTCTGAAATCCTAGCTATTTCAAAAGAAAATATCCTTATTTCCAAGCTCCTCCATCTTCATTTTCACTCCTTTAACAGAACACTTTTAATAATGGCTTCAGTGCAGTTGAAAAATCAATTTCCGGAGCCTCAGAAATGCTGAGATGGAAAATTAGTCCTTTCTTTTGGGTTTCAAAAGAACTTCGCCATTGATCTTTAGTATCATTTAAACATGATGGATTTGGTTTTAATGTCAGCAGCTTGCATACATCGGTCATCTTCTGTCAATGACTGTAGAGCCAAGAAAACTTATTTCAGCTATCCTGACGTGAAAATCCCAAGAGCTACAGCTCAGGACTTGTAGTTTAACAGACAAGCTGGAAGAATATACCCTTCAGGTGTTAATATTGCAACTTTGCACTTTTGCTGGTCAACCATTTCCAGTTTCCTGCAGCTTTAACTCTTCCTTTAGTTGTCTCCTGCTCCTCTGTAGCAGCATCGGTACTGTACATATTTCCACTCCCAGAAGGGGTTGTCTTTTGATTTCTACCAAAAACCAGGAGTGCGGGAGAGCCAAAAGTTCTCTCTGCAGCTGCGGTGGCTCAGGATTGGTATGGCTCTTAGGAGGCACAGCCTTTCTGGCTCTATCTACAGGAGGTGGAGAAATGAATCTGGCACTAAGTTCAGCTGGTGTATAGCTTGTATGCATACACTTAAACTGGCTGACCTTCCCCCAAACAGAGGGGCTACATCCAAACGGCCTGTGAGGAATGGTTCTTGGCTGTGCTAATCCCTGAACCATGCTGGTGTGGTGTCTGGGAGAATCTTAGCTGGCACAGGCGAAAAAATCTGCTGGGGAGCACTGCCAAAGGTTAGCAGTATGAAGGAAGGTCCTGCGCTGGCCCTGTTGAGTTTATTGATGTAGATACTGCCTCTGTGGCTTGGCTTGTGTTGTGAAATCTGGACATTAAGCGCTGTCCTTACCAGCCCTAGGGAGACAATGTTGCCTGGCCCTGCCATGCAACTGACGGAAAGAGAAGGCAGTGGGACTCAGCACTCTTCTTCACACAGGACCTATGATGACCTTTGCTCTCAGTCAGGCATGCTTAATCTTTTACATCATGATAAAAAGACTGTTGTCTAAAAAGGATGAGCATGTGCGGCTCCATAGGCTTTACCCGCACAGGTGAAAAGTCAAGCCCTGCAGTACTTAACTTTATTTGCCTGAATTTTAAGCCCGTTAACCACCGCGCCTGGCTGTGAATGGATTCCTAAAACTGGAGGTTCCTCTGAAGATCTCCTTTAAAGGTCTGTATCTCATATGGAGCTGATAATAATGCAGCTCCTCAAATCTTAGAATAGAACTTTGTTCATCTTCCTTATTGAGTGTGGGCTGCTGGCTGGAGGGGAGCGCTTTTTGGTGCTGGGTAACCATTCAGCATAATGGCCTTTATGAATTTCACTGGTATGTACTGTAATAACATTAATCATGATGAACTCATTTGGCACTAATAGGAATGTCATATGTACTTGTATAAGAATATTCACTGTAGTTCATCATTAATTAACTGGGCTATTATTTTAAAGTGTTACCAGACATGGTATGTAAAAATGGTTTACTTTGCAATCTCCTAGTGTTGAAATCATGTAGGCTCTTTTGCTATGGTTTATGTCAGAGAAAATCACAACAGAAAGAGCAAAGAATCCAAGACTAAGATAATACATTTCAGCTGTATAACCTTTGGAAATACAAGAATGTAGGACTTGCCATATAGGCAAGTGCTATGAATATAGCGGCCTATCTAGTCTGGTATCCCGTTTCTTAACATGTCCTGTGACAGATACTTCAGATATAAAAGAGAAAGAACACAAATGGGGAATGATATTCTGAAAGTCAAAATTTTGGTATATCCTACTATTAATCTTTTGCTATTAGTATGAAGCTGACATGGTAGTCTTCTGTAAGGGTCACTCATTATTATTTGAACATGCAAATAAATAGTATCAGCTGTTTCTTCTTTGTCCGTTAGTTTGCCATCATGCTTAAAAAAATCTAGAAAAAACAATTCTGATTTAGGTAGAGGGGAAATAAAGAAATAAGCCTGGAAGAAACTCCTGGCTCCTGATGCCTCATCCCCTAATAGTGTAGCCAATGTTTCTTAAGTGGATCAAGCTTCATCCTGAAATCAGCTAGGTTTCCCGCTACTGGAAGACTGTTGTAGAACTCCAGTCCAGTTACAAACCTTCTTCTACTTGCCAAATGTAATGTGTTTGCTGCTAATTATTTCTTGTGCTAACCCTGACTTTCAGGTTAAATAGTACTTACTCCTCTCTGTGTTTACTCTCGATATATTTATGGAGCAGGCCACTCTCAGACTTTATTTGCTAGACTAAACAAACTAAGTCTTTTAATTTCCTCTCATAAGACAGGTTCTTCTTTTCCTCTTAATATTCTAATGACTCCCCTTTCCTCTCTTCTCCAGTCATAAGTCACCTGTCAAGAACCAAAACTATGTTTTTGGGTCAGTGGAAGTGTAGACATTACAGTAAATGTTATACTGATGCTGCTTTTGAAAATGCTGTTTATGTTTCCCTATCCTTGCACGAAATACCTCTCCTTCTACATCCTAGGCCTTTAATATTGTCGTTTAACAATTCATCCACATCTTTTTCATCTTAATCATTTCCAACCAATGGGCCTACAGCTTCAAGCAAGTGATTTTGTTACATAACTCTAACAGAGATAGTCATACCGATGGCTTTAAGTTGTTTCTAGGGTCTATAAGGCTTTTATAAAGTAAATGAAGAGAAGCTGCAGCCTCCCAGGCAGATTCAGAATCCCAGCTTAGATAGTTAACCTGAACACCCCAAGAGCAGCATCCTTGCCTAAGTGTGATTTAAGCTTACTACTGTTAACTTCCATCTCTGTTTTGCTACTCCTCAGAATCATCTGGTTGGAAAGTTTGCATTAGTGAAATCCCCAGCTCTGTCACCTGCAACTCTAAGACAGCTTTTAGGTAGTTAATGACTGTTGGAAATAAAATAGGTCTCAAGACTTGTCCTTAAGGATGCTCGGTGGAAAAATAAGACTGACAGCTCTCCTCCCCCATCCCCCCAGTTAAAATCTTCTTTTCAGCTAAACAAGTACCTACCTAAAAATTACTGAAATCTCTATTATCTCTGTTGTAACTAGTAATCCCCAGTGTAGCTCTATTTTTTGTGAAATCTAAATAGATTAGCTTACAAGATTTCCCTTAGCCATAAATGATATATTTGATAATCAAAGAGATGAGTTTTATCTGTAATAATGCATTTCAGATACATCCATGTGCATTTCATTCTGTCCTTCAACTTCTGTTCTATGCCTTCACATATTCTTCGTAATTCATCTTTGTCATGATACAGTTTTTAGACGGGTACAAAACTGACCAAGAAATATGACATAATACATTAACTTAGTTCTACTTTTATTGTAGTTTTAACCAGCTTCAACTCTGGTGCTGAAATCTCTCTCATTGATCTTTGTAATTTCCAGGAACACATTGGCACAACCGCCTTGCATTAAGTACCAAAGCCTTGAAGAGTTACGTGATGTTATGACATGAAAATTCTGCCATACTGAGCTGATGACTTATTCTAATAAAAGAACCTTTTCTCATAGCACAGCTTTTCACCATTGTGGATTCTTAAATTGGGAAGAGAATTTCAAGGACATAGCCTGATCACAGTTAGAAAAAAATCCTTCATAAGAAAAGGATGTCCAATGACAGAAACACTAAAGGTGTTTTTAATCTCAAAAGCCCTGGTTTTGTCAGCACTTGCATTGAAGTTTATCATTTTTCTATTTTTTTTTTCATAGATCTAATTGCAAAGCCACAAGAACAGGGTTTAAATTGCCCTTTATTTGAATTAGTAAATTAAAATAATACATAAACTAGTGGAAAATTCCTTTGCAACAGTCATTTTTTTGCTTCAATAGGTTTCCTGGAATAAAAAGAGAAATAGAGCTCATTTTTTCTCGTTCCACACTCACTACTGATTCTAAAGAATCAACAAGCTTAAGCTAAATGTAAAGCTAAAATTGCTTTGTTAGATTTATGAACCAGGTGGTCTTGATATAAACAAACTGCAACAAATGAATATACTGATAAGTGAAATGAAGCAAGACACTTCAACAGCTAATGAGTAAGATGAAGGTGCTTTGTGGTGTGCTCCAAAGTTTGCTCCAGGTCAAGGGGAGAATAGGTTCCAAACCTTGGGTTGCCATGGCTTGTGCTCACTCCTTAGCTCCTTGCTTTCTGAAGCAATCACTGAAGCTTTCATGTAAGCACATCTGCCAGCTTTGGCTACAGCGTAATTGTTGGTCAGTGTTTTCAAAGGGGATCTAAAGGAGTCATTCACTAAAATGACTGTTTGAAGCAATACTCATGATATGGGTGTGGGGGTATTATGGGAAAGAGTGTGTGTGTGTACGGGAATGATGAGATTATTTACTGCAATATCTGGTCATGAGGACAGTTGTCTGAACCTGGTTTGACAGATGCAAAACTCACCTTTCTTGACTTGTGCTTTGGCCCGTATCTTCAGAAGTGTCCCCTGTCCTATTTTTGTTTCCTGCGGGAGAGATGCTAACCCCCTACTTAACCTCCTGTGTAGTTTTAATTTGTTGATCCTCAATTGGTTTACTATGAATTGTGTCATTGTATTATGGCTCTGTCTGAAGGAGCAAAACCACACTGTTAATCAATTCACCGTGGTTTATAAAATAGATGGGAGGATCCAGGCATGCCTCATGAAATTTGGTAAGAAAAGAAAATTCTTTGTGCTTAGAGTTTTTATTTATATCTCTATGTGGCTTCATCTGTATTGCGTCATTACTTCTTCCATCTTTCTTCTCTCTTGATATCAGTGGGAGAAAGAGAGGCTTGGGATAGGGAAAGTGGATTTTCAGAGATTTGTATAATTTACAGCCAGGAGGAACCTGGAGTAAATTACTCCTGACCCAAGTAAATTAGGTCATAAACCCCCCACATGGTGGTCCCATCACCAAGTGCAGGAATCTCCAGCTGAAGTGGAGAATCTATCTGAGGAAGATGTTCAGCCCAGATGTGTCGTGGTGGGGCTATGGTTTTCTCTGTTATGGACAGTCAAAGGCATCCCATTGCATAATGGGTCATTACAACATCTGTGTTTTTTGAAAACCAGAATCTCCATTTGTGTTGGTGACAATGCTAGAAGTCTATCTACTGAAAGATTACGAGTAACATGTCTCATTGTAAATGAGTAGCATAGCTCATTGTCGAGCTTTTGTATCTTTTGGTAGAGGTGGACTTTCCAGACCCCTGACCATTCTTATAGCTTTTTTTTCTATGCATTATTTTTAAAAATTTATTTTCAACCTGTTTATCAGAGTTCTTGGGATGGTCTCACCAGGACTTTATGAGCTTTTCTTCCATATTCCCCTGTTCATCTCAAAAGATCCCTTTGTCTTTCCATTATTTTCTCCCCATTGTCAGGGAAAAATACATATCCTGTGCCTTAGATGCTTTAATCATATTAAAATAATAAAATCTGCAAAATGAAGACCTTCACCTTGGATTCATTCCATCTAACTTTAGGCACCAGACCAACTTGCCTAGGGGTTCATACTCCTCAGCTCCCCATACAAGCAATGAGCATGTCTGTCTGCATCTGTTGATTATAGATAAAAAATAAGCTCCAATTTAGATATCTCACTTTAGGTTCAAATGATGCAAAATGAAGCAGGAGAATAGTCTATAATCCTAGTTTTCATGAAAAAAACAGCCTGGGCAGGATGTACTAACCTCTTCTACAAATTCAGCCACAACTCATTTCTTTACCTTCCCTGTAAACTAGTGTGACTGACCAGTATATTCACACCTCCAAGTGTGTTTGGTGTGGGAGACAAGAGGAGGAGACTGATTTTTTTAAAAAAAAAAAACTTCTAAAAGTCTTTTATAAAGTTTGGACATTTCTTTTTAAGATCAGCTAGGAAAGACATGGGAGGGAGGGGAGAAGAAATCACTGAGAGGTATTGGAGCAATACAGTACTGCAGGAGCACATCATAGGTTTTGGCTGTTTGTACCAAACGAAGTCCAGTGTGTCGCCTAGCAGAAAGCTGTAATGAAACTGGCAAAATGGAATGTAAAACTAAAAGAGAAAATGCCAATGTGTTTGTCGTTAAATCTCTTTCAGAGCTATAATCCATCCTTGACTTTTCCTTTGTTATATTTTCCCTTTGTGGATACAAGCCAGAAAAAACATAGCTGTTACAAGCTGAAAAGGAGGATAACAAATGGTACTTGTGTGTTCTTGGGTGAGGTGGATGAGAGGTGGCAGGATGGGGCTTCGCTTGGAAAAGATCCGACATACAGCAGTCTGACTTTCACACTCGGTGTGAAGGACCCTGTTTCTACAGTGCCATTTCTTTCACAGAAGTTGGCAGAGACTGAAGCCAGTTCTGGGCTGTTGCTCCAGTTGTATAAAACACTAGAAATGACAGTGTTTTAACATTTGTTTGCAAACTGCTTGTGACACCTGTTTCCTTCTAAGACCTCTCTGAGAGAGGGAGATAGCAGGAAACTTGTCCTATACCTGAGGGTCTGATTTGAGACTTGGCATTTCTGCTCCCAAGTTTGACACGCTCTAGGAGGTGATGTGGATTATGCTTTTGAGGGTAACAGGGGTATTGTGGAGACTCAGCTGGAACTGAGGTTTGAGGGTGCCCAGATCACTTGTGACGTGGAGGCAAGGCCCACAGATTCTTGCACACAAAGCTTAGTGTGTTCTTTAGTTTCTTCTCCCGTAAAATGAAATTGATGGCACTTCCTGGAGAGAGAACTGAAGAGCTCAGATGTATGTTGGTGTTGGCAATAGATGGCCAATCTAATGATTATGGTTTAGCTACACATATTACACTATCACAGGTCAGAAGTGTGCAGTACTACATCCATGAAGCATGGTGCTATGTAAAATATTGAAATGCTTTTATCCTGAGGGCCTCAGAAATGCTTACAGAGGATTTTTCATTAAAGTGGAACTAGTTTTCCTCCTGAAGATCATAAAAGCTCCAGGGGAACCACAGATTTTTCAGTGTGAGATTCAGGACCCTTATGACATTTTGTTTAATATCTTAGAAACTGCTGTATCCAGCAAAGTTACGTCAGGTCCTGAATTTGGGCTTTCCTTGGATATGTCTATACTAGTAAATCAAACCATGCCAGGAACTTTCCCTGCGCACTGGAACTTCATCATTTGTAGTGTTACTCGGAGTAGTCTGTGCCATGCTTTCAGCCCATGCTGACTAGCACTATCTTGAGCAGTTCCCAGGTGTTTCAAGAATTAGGACAGGATTACTCCCTGCAGACAGTCTGGTTGTAGCCGTCCTGATTTGGAGGGGAGGAGATTTGGAGAAGATGGATGTGGAATGGCCCATGTCAGTTGGCCCCTGAGCTAGAAAACAGTCCAGGTTATGTTTAATGTATAAAATGTTACAGACATAGCCTGAAGGTCTAAAATCTTGCATGTTGCGCAAGTATCATAAAAATTCATTGAGCTTTCTGCCAGGGTAGACATTTTTTCTAATATATTATTCTATCAGCCCTACAGTTTCTTAAACCCTATTTAAATTGTATAGATATTTTTATCTCTCTGTGTGTCTGTCTCTCTCTCTATCTCTATATCTATATTTTTATATATATATGTGATGTATTTTTTCCTACCTAAGATATAAATGCTTGAGCTAACAGGATTTCCCGTTTGAATTGTGTCACAGAATTATATGGACCAGTAACTGACTAATTTTCTGTGCGGCTGTACCAAAATCTAATTCAGGAGCTATTTGGTTAGCAGTCTATGGGGTCTATTCCTATATTTACATGTGACTCTTCTGTGAAGTGCTATCAGCAGCAAAAGAAAGTCAGATGAAATAATCAGATTTCCCATAAAATTTGCAAATACTACTGCTCAAGATCCCAATCTAGAAACTCAAGGGGGGGAGGAAAGAAGGCAGTTTCTGTGCCTTTCCCAACCAATGCTCTCCACCACAAAGCACTGCCTGATACCTAAGATGAAGAAAATGAAACCCTTTGTGTAGATAATCACAGAAATTTATTTGACACTAGTAATGAGCTGCTTTTCCAGCCTTTCACACAAATGGCTCTTGGGTTAATGTTATTTTCATGCCTCCCTCCTCCTGCTCCCTTTCCCCCAGAGCAGCACCCTGGGAGGACTTCCAGGGACTCAATTCTTGCTTCTTTCATTATCACTCTCCCCAAAACTTGAGGCAGAATCACTGACACAAATAGTCCCAAGGGGAGCAGTGATGCGGGGAGAGAGGTCACAAATATGCCGATGTAGTTGTTTCATTCTCCAGCAAGTGGCCCCACGGCTGCAGACCTGCGACAGATTTACACCTGACATGGACCTGTGACAGTTTCACAGATGTTTGAGTTTGGTGACAGAAGGACAGCCTGAAGCAAAAGCAGTACAGGAATAAAACGCGTCACTGTTTTTTTGGGGTGCTTATGTTACCTGTACTTACTGCCATCTGCTTCTCCTCTTCATTGCTACTATCGCCACATTAACGCTTTTTCCTCATTCTCTCTTCACTGCAGCCCCAGGAGCTTTTATAGTCACTGGATATTTCACAAGTTTCATCTTAGTTCAGGCAAGCAGCTTTCCTGTGTATTTTCATATTGAGTTTCTGCTGAAGGCAGTGAGGGACGTAGCCTGCACACAGGCAGGGCACGCGGTGCCTGCCTCTGTTATGGTTCTGTTGTTACCAACACCAGTTTGTTACATCCCCCAACTGACTTGCTTTCACTGCCGTGCTCCCAATTCCCTTGACATGCTTTTGCTTCAAGAAAAGGTCCTTATATAGGGGCTCAACCCCTGGGTATTTAACAAAAGGACTTCCCTTTTTTTTCTGTTGTTTCCCCATATTTGTTAAAACATACAGTATTGATTTCCCTTAATAAAGGAACGGACTTTCTCCCCAGTTCCTTTTCAGCAATAGCCCCACAGTGGGAGTTAAGATTGAAAAGGCAGATTGACCATGCTGCTGTCACGCAGCTGAACCAAGCTTGATGTATGTGTCCCATAAGGCACAGATGTTTATTCTTCCAAAATAGATTGATATTGGATTCTCCTTTTTTTTTTTTTTAGAGTCTTTATTAAAACTATTACTAATAAAGCATTGGTATGACAGAAAAAAAAATCTCCATCTCTCCAAACTTCAGATGTGCTAGTTTGTGCACATATCTATTTTGTTAGCAAATGGAAATGTCCTCAAGGATCTCTTTTTTTTTTACTTTCAGCTCTTTCCCTCTTACTAATCAGATGAAGCTGAAAAAATCTGGATCGTGATTATTCATCCTGTAATACCCCAGCCTCCTGCCAGTGCGACAGACTCTCCTGGCTCACGTAAAATCTTCCAAGTGCTCCGTACAGGGGGGGAAAGTGGCTGCATCCCATGGCGTGGGTGGGGAGGAGCGAACCCCTGTGCACGCTGCTGTGAAAGCGGCACGTAGAGCTTCTGCACTTACCTCCGAAACGTGTTTGAGAGGCAGTGCAAATAATGCAGGTGATCAAAGAGGAAACTATTACTATCATTAATTGTTGTAGGGAAAAGTTACCAGCTAGTGTTGGGGGGAGGCTCGATTTGTTGCAGCTCTGTATTATCCCTGGTTTAGATTTCATAGGGTTGTCATGTGTTTTTGCTAGTGCATAGTACTGCTCCTTAGTGTTTTATAAAGTGGTAGTTATTAGTGGAAGGCACGTTTGGAGTTTTTAGGATAAAAGACTACAAACTTAAAATATCCTAGGTACTTTATTGTCCCTTCACCACAGCATTTGACATTGTTGTGAAAATTTCAGGATTTCAATGATTGTTGCTGTCTCTACAGCCTGGTGCAAAAGTCACTGGAGTGAGGTTGGAATACAGACAGATTCTCCAATAGCCTCATTTTCCTTGGGAACTGGAATAAAAATCAGCATGGATTCACTACTCTGGTCTGGAAGTTAAGGAAAATGAGAATGAATTTCCTCTGGGCATTTCAGCACACACTTCCAGACCTGTTGGGATTTCCTTTCTAAGCTCTATTAGCAGAGATTTTAAAATGTTGCTGTCTAAGATTTTTCTCACCTGTTCCCAAAGCTAGTTGGTTTAGCTCCATTTACTTGGCTGGCATGAATGGGTCACCTGTTCATCAGTAAGCAGGCTGTCTCAGGGTGCTTGCTTTAAGCTTGTGTTTAGGGTGAAAAAGAAAACTAAGCAATACACAATCCTTAGTTATCACCTCCTCCTTTTGTTCAAAACTGGGGATGAGTTTTACCTCGTACCTACACATATGCCTATCTGAAAGAACGCAAATAGTTCTGCTGACTTCACTCAGCTACTCATACAGTTAATGTTATGCATGTGCCCAGGAGCCTTGCTGATTTGTGGCCTAAGGTCACATCTATTAAAGTGCATAACAAAACACTAAAACCTCTCCTACTTATCCAAACCCTGTTAATCTAAACTACTTTCATGTCTCTGTTCCATTTGGTTAATCAAGGTTTCCGTAGAGTTGCTCTGTAAGGATAAATACCAAAATCGGTTGAAGTCTGCCCTCGACAAAGTACTTCTGGCTCTCAGTGCCTTTAATGAGAGCCCCGAGTGTGTATCTGAGGTTGGAATTTGGCTCTAATGGAAGGTGGATTTTTCAAATCTTCTGTGAAGTGCTTCACAAAATAAGGGGTTTCAGTTTTTATACCCACACATGATATTATACTTACAGTTACCTTTGGCTGAACGATTCTTGGAATTTCTTGCTATCACATCCAAAAAAATGACACATTGAATTGCATATCAGCTGCATATATAAAAAAAGATTGTACTCTAAGACAACATACGGTTGTCAAGGTTTGTATTGAAAATGCTGCTTGAATTATCCCTTGTGTCTCAATTTCAGTACATTTTTTTTTTTTCTTAGACTGTTTTTCGTGTGTGTTCATTTGCTTTTTAGTAACCTTGGGGATAAGAGCACCTCTGACTTTCTAGATCTTCTCTTGTCTGCTGTGGAGAAAAGCAAAACCAGCCAATTGCTTAAAAAAAATAGGAGCTTTAGTTTTCTTGTCAAGGAATGATTTTGCATTGAAAATGGAAGCTTGATAGATACTTACAGATCACAGAAAAATAAATTTAACTTGAACTATAAGAAAAACATCAGTTAAAAATATGTTCATTCTGCTGATAATTTACAAGCAAGGTGTGCTCAGATGTGGGACTACACTGAAAAGATGCCGACAGCGAGAAAAAATCTTGTAGTTCAAAAGTGTCTCTGTGCATTCAGTAGCTGAATACATTTTCAGTAGTCATAATCTGAGATTTGCAGGAGCTGAGACAGTACTAACAGATAGGGCCTCACTCCTGCAAGCCATTTCTTAGAAAATAAATTAAGAGAAATGTCTAGGATAAATGGAGTGAATTCCTCCCTGGACAGATTTATCTCTTCATATGGACTTCAGAAGGGAGATTGGTGGCTAGTTTAGACTAGGCACATAACTTTAAAGGGCTTAAAATTAATGGGGTAAATCTCAGCCAAGGTGTCTGGCTGTGTGCTGGAGCTGGTTTCTGAGAGCTGAGTGTCTTCAACACCCAAAGGAGAAATACCCAGGTAGTTATCACTGCTGAAATCGGAGGGAGTTAGTTGCTCATCTCAAAGGTGCTACATCACTTAAAACAGCCTTCAGGATGCCCAGGCTGGGGAAGTAGGTGGACATTAGATACCTAAACCTCAGACGTTGTTTTGCTTCCTGTACTTCTTGTACAGCCTGAGACTCTTCTCTGGCACCATTCCCTGGAATGGGATGCCCACATTCACACCCATAAACCTTCTTACTCTACAGGATGGACCTATAGGAGTGGTCATATAGGATCAATGGCTGTACCAGCCCTTACCCCACCAACCGAGGTCTTGCAGTCTTTGCTGTCGGTTGACCCACCTTTGAGAGAAGGGTGAGAACGCTTTCACCACCATTTCTCCTACACCAGGCATTCTTTGGGGAAGGAAGGAAGGAAGTATTTTGCAGTTCTGAATGAAGGGTCACTCAGCCAGATGCCCCTGTCTCCATCTCTTCCCCATGCAGGACCAGGTTCACCGAAACATGCTGTAGCATCATCTAAGATCCATGGATGGAGATAAGTTCCAACATTGCATGGATGAGTCATTCTGAAGCTCCAGAGAAACCTCACTATCTCTGCTAAACCTCAGTTCCTAACTCAACTCTTTCTAAGTCAGGAACTGCTTTTTAGGTCCAGTGGGTGATGATGTTAATTGACTTAATTGAGTAGCCTGGCTACAAGTCTAAAAGGTTTTTGCAAACTGTACCTAATATTTTTAAGGACTCAGACTACTGAGTTCTGGTGCTTGATGACTGCTGAGGCTTTAAAAAATTGAAATTGCACAGTTTCAGTCTCTTTGCATTTCAGTTGCTCTACTAATTTCTCAGTGAGACGGTATTTCATTTCTCAATAGGAGTATGCCTTAATCTCATTATATGATCTGATTTCTCAGTAAGAATTATTTTTCAGATCTGACTTTTTTATGACTCCAGGGTCTCAGAGGGATTTAAGCTTCTAATTTTCAACACAGACTAAGTGCATAAATGCTTTTGGTAATCTGGGCAAGAGTCAAAGTTTAGCTGGTTTTGTGGCAAGCTCTCATAATGCCATTGTTTGGATCACAAATATTCAGGGAGAATATTTGCTTGTTTTAATGGATATTTTATGTGAGAAGCATTTTATTGCTGGGAAAAGTTTCCTATCTACTGCAGATTTTGGGTTAGAATCAAACAAAACCTAACAATGTGTACTCATAGTTGACACTTAAAGTACAAATTCATCCTTTTTCAGTGAAGGTAAAAGTTATTCATTCTTTTAATGTACAGATTCTTCTGACTTTGGAAAGAGATTAAGACAATCATTTTATAGATTTATTTTTTGTCTTCAATACTAGCACAACCTTCCTCCCCTTCCAAATTCTTCCTGTCATCATAGCAATTCAGTGCTGCTGATTTAGTGAACAGGATTGAGGGAGACAAGCAATCCAGCATGTTGAATGTGAACTCTGACCTTCCCTTTGCATTGTTGCACAACTTCTTAGTTTTGTTAATCAAAAAACATTCACCCTCCCCCTCTTTTCTCAAATGAGCAAGAACTGGAAATGTAAAGGGACAGGATGGTTTTGGAAATGATCAGGAGAAGACACCTGTACATTTCTCTGGTTTGGCTCTCTGTTAAGCACTTCTTATGGATGTGAAATCTGGTATTATTTGCATTGTTCTTCAAATATCAAGATAGGACTACATTCCTTAAGATTCCTATTACGCTTAAACACTGGAACATGTCCAAGCACATGACTTGTCATATACTGTCTTCATCAATATTGAGCTCTTGACATACGATTCATGATAAATTGAGATGGACAAGACATCAAGTGCATTTTAGCTCTACAACAGCTAAATTCACAGAGACTTCCAGTATGGTTGTGTGCATTGTGAAAGACCACAATGCTCTTGCTAGAGCTGTGGTGTGTTTAAAGCTTGCTAGTGTTGCGTTAGGTCATACAGTGGGAAAAAGTACAAAAATAACAAACTTGTTAGTCTGTTAATTGCAGGCTTGTTAAGTGATACTCCATTTCTGGTGTTTTTTTTTTTTTTTCTTTTCTTTTTTCCTCTCCATTGCTCTGATTAATGACTATTCAAAACAAATGCAAAATGGTCTTCCTGAAAAAAAGTCACATTGCACCTGTAAGGTCTTTTACTGGATTTTGTAATGCAGATTGTATGTTTGAATATGTAGCTGCAGCACTGAAAACACCTCTGATGTATCCTATTTGATTCATTTGTTCAAGTGATATCCAGCTTTTGAGAAAATGATCAGCAGAGTTGTGACTTAGGTATGCCCTGAATTTGGCCATTCTTCTTCCCTGTCTATATAACTGCAAATTTTGTTTCTTACGTTCTTTTAGAACAAGGATTGCCCGTGTAGTTAGGATGTTTCCCTTCCCTGTGCTCTGTGATAGGAACCTGAATGTTAGTGGAAAGTTTCCCATAGACTTCGAAGACTTGTGGATAGACCTAACACAGTAGGAACTCTCTAAACTCTTGTTTCAGTGGAAGTAGATAATTTTGTTTTGGTAGTTGACGACAGAGGGCTTTTGTGAAACCAGTTTCATTATCTTTTTGGTTCAGATGTGTTTTTGAGAGCCTTGAAGATTTTGATAACAAGTACTTAATAAGCAACATGTATTATTTTTTTTATATGGATACCTAACATGTAAAATAACAGAATTTTGTGTTAATTTATTTCAGTCATGTCATTGTTTCAAAATAACTGTGTGTCAAAAAGCACCATCCAGGAACACAGCTGAGCCTTCAGGGAGCTCCTCAGCTAGACCATGGTTGCATGCGCAGAAAGTATATAAGAAATTATTGATTTCTATTTGGAGCTTTTTGCTTCTGGATTACCAGGTCAGATCCAGGACTCACTACACTGGGTGAAAGTAATTGCTACAGTTGTTTGAGATTTGTGAGTTCTTACAAATAAGACTTTACAAAAAATGCCCACAGTTAAGCTGGAGCACATTTTGAGTACCCTCCATATGAGCACCACCCTGAGCTTTCTACAGAGGATAGGAAAGTGCCACCTCTCACACTGAGCAGACAACTCTGCCACATTTCTGCTTAAGTGCAAAATACCCTTTCAATTTCACTGAAAGCCAGGATTTCACAGGTCAAAAATCTCAAGTGCTGCTACTTCAAAATAAAAGCTTTTTGCTTACTGTAAAACTGAAGCCCTTTCCCACAGAATGGACTCTCTTTTGGAGCCAAAGTCAACCCCCTTCACAATTTTGCTTTCAAAAGGCATTTAATTACGACACTAAAATGAAATAGAGGAATTCAATAAAAAAGATGGCTTTCATCAGAGATTGGACTAAGCCTTAGTCTGTGTTGTCAAATGCTTTACTCCCTGCTGGTGGTCTCTGAGCAGATCATTGCAAGGTCCTCCTTGCAAATCATGTCAATTACTCGTCGTGTAACTCATGTATGTGCTTCTGAAATACAAGAAGAAAGAACTGGAGGTTGATCTTTGCCATGCTAAGACATTATTACTCTTTGAAATGTATGCAATTGGTGTTGTGGAAAGGCATAACACTGAACAGTTGAAAATAATAATAAGGGAGAGCTCCAACACTAACCACTGCAACTGCACAGCCACCAGCTAGCAGCCTCTTTCCAGCTATGCTCTTCGAGTATGTCTGCAGTCTAACGAGCCATTTACCTCTTGTAACTCTACCACTCCATGAGAAATGACTCACAGATGAAATTCATGTTTGCCATGGAAGGATGCCATGTATGGGCAGAAACTATTTTTTTGTTTCATCTGGGGACAAATTTCCTATTCCTTTTGCAATTGCAATTTGCTACTATGAGGCTGTGATAACCCTGGCTTCTGTAAACCAGTAAGGTTCGTTGATTTCAAGTCAGTAGGTTATTTCCTTGAAAATTTGTGACTAGATTAAAATATGCCTGTGAAGACACAGAGTCATGTCCTAACTTAATGCTCCTGGGCTTTCTCATAGTTCATGGTGGGACACAGGCACTTCAGGAGAGGTGCCTGACCTTACTTAGCTTTAGTGCCCACCTCCATTGACTGTCGGTGGTGTCTGAATGAATAACTGGACAGCCTGTCCCTTTTCTACATGAGCACAGTGAGATGAGAGGAATCCCTCATATCGTGAGAAGAAAACAAATGGATTGATGACGGAAAATACCGAAAGCTGTATTCTGCTTTAAATCAGGAGCAATGCCATTTCAACATGAGGAGTGGATCTAACGCACCATCTCTTTCAGTATAGTTTTAATGGTGCGGTTTTCTGCTTTCCCTTCTCTTTGCCATGGGAATATGCAAGAAGCTTTTGTGACTAACTCAGGTATTCTTTACAGTTTACCTTTGTCTTTTAATTTTTCATTTTAACTAGCTTCTGTCTACTTTTTATGTAGTTCCCAGTGCTACTTATATTTTAAAGACCCTTTATTAGGCTTTTTGCACACAGTGTATAAGACTTTATATCCTTGCCTAACTCAACTGGCCTTTGTTGCCCTTTTCTGTGTTTAGATTATAAGTAGGATGAATTTCACTTGTGGTCTCTCCAGCTGTTTTTTAAGTAGTTCCCACTTTTCTGCAGTAGATTTCCTTCACATTAGAAGATTCCAATCCAAATTCCATAGGGTATTTTGTCTTCCCTTTAAGTCAGCTTTCCTTTATATTTCTCTTCCACGGGTCCTAGCTCATGCGAATCTACAAATGCAGTGTTATAATTAGAACTATGTGAACACAGCACTTCCATTTCTCAGAGGTTCCTGCAAACATTTGCTTTGGGTTTCATCCATATGAGCTCCCATTCCTTGATATTTTTTGCTTTGAATTTCAGATGTGAACAAACCAAACATCACAGAGCTCAAAACTCAGCTCCAGTGATTCAATGTTAGGAAGCCCTGAAACAAAAGAAAAAAACAAACCCAAATTTTGCTTGGTGTGAGGTGAAATCCACAAATGTTCACCTCAGCAGTTACCTGCCCATAATGAATCTTCAAGCCTAGACAATCAGTGCTTCACTTTTGTGATATAAACAGTTGACCCGTTTAAGGGGTTCGTGGCTTATTTTTTTAGTCTGTAGTGGAGTACCTGGGAGCACCTTCTGCCTTGACAGGCTGGGTGAGAGCTCCCCCTCCTGTTTTAATCTGTTTTAGACTGTGGCCTTAGTTGTGACCCCCACACCTGGCCAGCTGGGTTTTCCTAGTATCAGACCCACCTCAGTATGCTCGTTTTCCAGGTTAGATCTAGGGTAGCTTCGATTTACCTTCCTTTCACAACAAGAAACTATGCCACTCTTGTATTTTTGCATAGTTTTTATATCTGTCTCCGATTAAAGAGTAAATTCTGTTCATGGAGGTAACCCAAATTGCCTAACACCCAACCATGCAATGTTCCCTGAAAATGTCTTTCGATATAGAATGGGAACAAGATTTTTTTTTTCATTTTATTTACGTTTTTGTGTTCTTCAAAAACAGCAACAAAAATTTAGAAGAAATTGGAAATGTTTTTTAAAATTTTTTATGTCTCTTTGTAGGAAGAAAGAATGAAAAAAAGACTCTTGAAGTGAGCGGAATGAAAATATTTGCACTGAAATCACTAAAATGTGTAATGATCTCTCTTAAGAGACAGAGGTGGTAATTTTGCTATGGTCCTTTGTTTCAATAGTTACAGATGCATTGAAACTCTAACACCCCAAACTTCATTTACAATATGTTAGTGCCTTTCCCACTACAAATCTACTCCTTGAATCCCTGAAATTGNTACAGAAACCAAAAATTGCTGAGTTAGTCTTACAATTATCAGTCTTTTATTCTTACTGTGTGGACAAGCCTACAGACAAAATGTCATCTCCTTGCTTCTGAGTTTGGCAATGTCTGTGCGTTAGCACCCAGCCACCCAACCTAGCTTGTGGTCAACAACTGTGTGTTGGATCTGGAACTGTTTAAAAAGGTTGGAATTGACTTAAAACTTCATGTTGGCTTCTTTAGGAAGAGGGTAGCAAAAGGGCAGGGGAGTTTTAATTTATCTAGTGAGTATTGTTGACATTTTTTGTGTTAACAACATTAGGAAGTTGCTGACAGTTTGTTTTCTTTATTTTTCTTGTTTCGCTTAGAATTCTTCGATGGGAACTGAGTTTTTCATGCAGAATGAATGCAAATTGCTAGTCACAACAGAGTACAAGAAAAGGTGGAATTTTCCTTTCCAGACAGGGCATTTGCTGGAAACCATAAAAATGAAATAACAGATTACTGAACGGAGATAATAGCATTTTAGAAAGCCACATTAAATTAGAACAGTTGAAGGCAAATTCTTTGCAGCCACTAATGCCAATTTGTGGACAGAAAGCCAAGAGGATTCTTAAAGATTTTTTTCTTAATTAATTTAACATTTCTCTCGCTGGTCTGCAGAGCTGCCAGTGTGAATAACTCGTGTCTTCCCCATGGGCTGTAGCCGGCTTATTTGTTCAGCTTCAAGAAGAAGCCATGCGGGTCGGTTTTCCTCCCTGGGCCAGGTTGGCGATGGGGAGGCAGAGTCGGTGGGAGCCCACTGGAGGGCAACCGAGCACCGTCTATCTGCCCTCCGCCGGCGCTTCTGCAGCACCCTTTTTAAAGACTTTTTTTGATCTGAACTCTAGTAACAGTTTACATTTCCACGTCAGTATTAGATCTGGGGTTCCATAAAGCCACGCCAGCGCTATATGTTTTTGCTCTCTCAGATATTACATCGTCTATTTATACTGTGTGTTTTTGTAGCCCATGATGTAATATGACAAAATTTCAGCCATGTGCATCACACATGCAAGTATGAGTGCAGCTGGGTTGTGTAGCACCGCTGAGGTAATGTCAAGAAATTTCATATTATATTTAAAATGACACCTGTAAAAATAATCTTCAATTTGTAATTTAAATACTGTAATACTCAATTATGTGAACTGACAGGAAGTGTCCCAGCGGTTTTGGAAAATAACATTCTTTTATCCATCGAACCTTTGATGCATTTCTGAACAGCCATAATGGAAGTTCAGATCCTGACCTTCTGCTCTGAGAGAGCAAAGTCAGGGAGGAATAAGATCCTCTCCTACAGCAAGGTAAAGTCCTCTTTCTGCATATATTTTTGCTTTCTCAGAGCTGAAATGTCAGCTGTGCACGCTTTATTGTCATCCAAACCAAGGAGAGCTCAAAACTGTAAATCTAGCGTCATTTCTAATTGTGTGCCTTGCACATGCATGTCGTCTGTAAATATATATCCTGCTTGACTCCTAAAGAGAGGCTTCGAAGGTTTTCCTACAGTCTACCAGTCTACATCAGTAGCAATCAGAGGCTATTAATGTGGGAGCGAGGTCTGTGACTTGGCCGTTGAAAAAGCTCAGAAGTCTTCCAGATGCAGGAATCAGTTTTGGAAGTCTACTGAGCTGTTTCTTAAGTATGTCCCTTTTGCTTATTTTAGTGTGTGTGTGGGGGAAGTTGGGGAGCAGCGACAAGACATAGGCTTTGTGCAAGTAGGTTATGAACGTGATAGCCCTGGGATTTCTCCCACTGTAAATTACACCTTCTTCCCTAATTCCTTGGCATTTCCCTTATCCAAGAGCTGTTTCTTAAGACTCTCATGAGCCTTAACACTGCCCCCCCCAACTTGTACCTGTTATTGGCTTCTGCAAAATCTAAGAGATTTCTCTTATGTCCTTTTCCATTATGTACTTTCAAAATACTGAATGTGACTTCCAGAGAGTTGTGTTTTGTGCCACTTAAATAAACTCTGTTCTTTCCATTCAGCTCTGGTAACCTGATACTGCACAATAAATGCTAATAAGTTTCCTGCAGAGTAGTGCTCTTAAGACAGCTTATTTTTCATCCCTCCTTTCATGTTGTGCCCTTATTGATGACTCAGTCCATACCACAAGTGTTCTTAAAGAAGATAAAATGTAAATAAAAGTGAAAGATGCTGGTCAGATAAGGCACTCAGAAGGACACAGGAAATGCTTCCTAAAGAACATTTTTTCTTCATCCGAAGTTGCCCTCTTTTAAGTTGTAGTTACTGCCTATTACTCTTCATAGGTGGTTAAGGACTTTGGGTTCTATGCTAAGTAAAGGACAAGATGTTGCATTAAATAAGTAACGACAGCAAATTAATGCTTTAGTCTACGGCAAATCAAGGACATATGGAGTTCGGTTTGTTTCCTATTGATAAAATGTTTTCCTAGACGCATTCTTTGTGGGTGAAAGTCATCCACAGTATTGCTCAAGAGAGGGTTTGAATGACCCCTGTGGATATCTGCACGGGGAGAATCACGAGCAAAAAGTGTGCGAGGGCATTGTCCAACATGGAGAAACGCTTGTCAAGGGATGCAAATGTGCAGTGACCGCCTGCCACAGCTGCACGTGCAGGATGCACCAAAGCTGTGACCCCTTTCCCTGTCCAGAGAAGGGTGGTCCATAACCGAGGGCATGAGGCTGTCCTTGCCCACATGACAAGCCTTCTCCTTTCCTCTCATATAGCTCCCACGTGCTGAGTTTGCTCCCTTGGACACTGCTCTGCTGGTAAGAGGAATGCCTGCGTCTGTGAGTGCGGGTGTCCAGGAGCGCTATCTCCATTTGCGTTGTGCGGAGCAGCCTATGGAGGGGAAGGGGCAGCTGAAGGGGTCATCTTCGCAGCGGGAGAGGTGGGTGCAGGAGAGGAAGGGCTGCCCTCTGGGGCCACTCTGCCCTGCGGTGAGAGGTGTTTGATGTTGGTTCGTTATTGTATGAGGTTGAGTGTGGCAGTGCCGCGGGGCCGTGCACCCGGGGAGGAGGCAGAGCTCATAGGGAGAACAGTAGACACTGCCTGCCCTGAGAGGCTTCCCATGTTAATGCTTTAATGCAAAGAACAACACAGCTGGGCCTTTTTTAATGCTTGGTAAGGAAGGGGAGCACATCTCTCTCTGCAGCCTGCTTGCCTCACGCGAAAGACAACAGGAAGGAAGTGCTCTGCTCTTAAAAGTTTGTTTCAGTCTCACGTTTTGAAAGAGCAGGTCACTTCAAAGTCCCACCACAAAATTACCACATGCCATCTGCTCTGTACAAATGTGCAAGGGAAATTATTGGTGCTTCTCCCTTGTTTCTGTGATCCAAATGTATGTATGTGCCAATTATTTATTTTATTTTTAAACAGACACGTTCATTTGTCTCCCACCCTTCTATGCTTCTTAACTGAACATCTTCTTGGGATGTCAGCTCTTGGGGTAGGAGACCACATGTGCCTGCACCACTCTGCTCGTGTGTGTGTTCAGAAGTAACAGTGTCCATGACAAAACCCAGGGAGGGCAATTGTCAGGTTCCATGTGGTGCAAACGTGTTTTCTGTTGAAGCAGGCTAAATCCAGTGGCTCATATTGTGCAGCTTTCCCAACGGTTGTAAGCCATAATGCAGCTCAGGGTACAGGCCCTTGATGTGCTATTTCCAGAGTTGATGGCCAGGCAAGACTATTGGTTTGTTCTGCTGCATATCCAAGACTATAGGCTTTTACTCATATGTTCCATTAGTAACCTTTTTTAGACAAAGTCTTTAAATCCTCAGCCACGCGAAGCCTCTCATTAGAGCTGAGAGAAGCAGAGTTCAGTTCTTGCGTCTCCTGTGACCACCTAAGATGTTGCTCACCTTGCCCAATATCAGGTCAGTTATTCAGATTGTGTCTATAGTCAATGCAGAGAAATCTGCACCTGCAAGGGGCATTTTTTCTCAATTGTTGAGACCTATAGTAGGATGGGTTGGATGATCGTTTCTCTCATTACGTTTTAAATGAAGGTTGAACAAGGAGCTTAGATTAGATTCCTAACTTTTACAGCACTAAAGGTGGTACAAACCCTGCATTTAAACCCTTGCTGTCAGAGTCCCCTTTTTGTGAACACTGGATAATAATAAAACCTCTGAAGGGATCCTCCTACTAGGTTAATGGAGCATGGTCTCAATCAGAGCCTTAAAAATGCTTCCTTATAGAAACAGTAACTGATCTCAGTGGGGTTATTCCTGATTTATGCCAGTGTAAGAGAAGGACTGGTTCTCAGGTTTCCTATTGCATTCAAGCTAGCTAATTTTTCTCAGGGCACGTTCATACCAATTTGGGGCTGAGTACTTTACTCATTTGTATGATGTATATATTTATTTTTAACCAGTACTTGTTAAAAATAAACTTTTCATCAGCAAACAGTCTAGAGTGGACAGATGACTCACATGTGCTAGTGGGAATGGGATGAATCAGCAGCACCATTTTATTCGTAGCACAGTCTTGGGTCGAGCAGCTGTGTCTGGAGAGACTGGACATGCTCCATCTTTTGGCTTGATGCAATCTTGTCCCCAGCATGACCGGCTTCCTCTGTCAGCAAACAGAGCCACGGGGCTCACTGCATTGCGAGATGCAGAAGGACCTGTGCTAAGCTGGATGTATTTTCAGCTCTCTCTGGTATCAACACGTACTTCTCGCAACACATTGGCATGCTCCAGCAGTGCTGGGTTACAGCTCAGGTGTCTTCGTGCCATACCAACCCACCCCAGCCCTGTGGAAGGTGGCTGAAGATGAGAGGGCTTGGCTTCTGGTCTGCACTATGTTTGGTGATGGCTAGGACATCAGCTTTGCACGACCTCTGCTATCGCACCTGCGTGTCACTTGAGGCTAGCTATACCTAACTGCAGGTGGAGATTGACTTTCCACCTCCCCACATTTCCCAGGCATTTCTAGGAGACAAAGCACTCCAAAACATGGTGTGGCCATGATCACAGACTTATTACTGAACTATTAAAGTTATATTGAGTCTACAGATATACATATTTATGCCCTTCTTTTAGCCCAACTCTATGTTTTTCAGGCCTTAAAGCTGCAGGACGTTTTTCATATCTGTTATTGAGAGCAGATGTGCCCAATTCCAATCATATTCTACTGAAGAATGTCAGGGTTGTGAGAGGTCGTATGGTGAATGCCTTTCAATCTCCATTATTATTTCCTCCACTCAATTGCCGCAGCAGGGAGACTACAGTCGTTAATAGAGACCTTCAAAATATTCAAATATATTACAGATCAAAACCTTCCTTGTGCTCTTTCAGTTACCTCCTTCCACTCTTGAAAACTGTTCTCTCTTGAAAACTGTTCTGGTTACGCTACTGCTTCAGCCTGAGACTGGAGCTGAGCTTTTGTCCATACTCACAGTTATGGACACTGTGGAGATGCTAACCTGGTTTATAGTGTCAACTAACTCAGAAACCAACCCCTTTTGGGAAAGTGTGACAAGGCACACACTGTTGCGCTGTGTCCCGTAGATGCCTCTTTGCATGGGCTTGTCCTTGCCCACATGCCTGCATTGACCTTGCTGCCTTCATGCTGCAGCAGAGAAGGAGTGCTCCCAGCAGCCTTAAATGGGAGGTGCCAAAACCAGTTGCAAGATGGTTCAAAAAGATGTTTTCTTTCTGAGATATAAGCCTGGCAGTGACCAAAGGTGAAAGGAACAGTGCTGGATGAGGAAGGGCACAGAGAAAAGGCCTGCGCATAAGCCCAGGTCAAAAATGCAATAATGCAACCCCAGTTTCCCCTGCCGTGCTCGGAAACGGTTCAGGGATGCATTCAGGTCTGTCACAGGCCCAGTGGAAACAACCGAAGTCCAATTTTAGAGCTATGACAGGTTCTTCCCTTTACTTCTGGGGCCTTGGAAGGAGGATTATGGAGGAACGTGTGATTAATGCCCTCTCTCTGGGAGGAAGAAAACATGATTGTGCATTCTTTCCTAGTCCCGTCCATCATCTTCAGTGATGCTCATGGGGAAGCTTATTCCTTCACATGCAACATTTGCAGAACTAATTTCAAAAAAAATAGGAGTGGTTTTAAATAAAACAAACATCATTTTGCAATTATCTGCAATGCTTTACCATTTATTGATTTTCTCACTCATCCAGGGAAAATTTTCTTCTCTGTCTGCAAAGCAGCTATTCAATACAACTGTTCTTTTTTTCCTGTGGGACTTTCTGCACCGAAAATGCTCAGAGGGTAGACTGTTGCCATGTTGTGAGGTTACACATGGAAGTGTAATTGGGAGATTTTAACGAACATGTGAGCTTTGCTACCGCTTCTTGTCCTTTCTCAGTCAGGCCCCCGTCTCTGCTATGTGCCACGAATGCTAAAATGTTTCTTCTTTTGATTTCCTGAGTTTCTAACTGAAACAAAAACCAGGCGCGGAATGAAGCTCAAAACCATTTCCAGTTTGGAAAGGAGACGTAAGCAAATGCAATATCCTGGGACAGGAGTCTTCTTGTGTTCAAGAGCACAAATAGTGCTGAGGACGGCCCTGCCAACTGGCTTTCGTGCCTTGGGCGTTAGGGCAGGCCTGCGTACTTTCTCTCCAAATCAGTGGTTTTTAGGGGACTGTTAGAAAGCACCACTATTGAGAAACGGTGCCAAATCCAGAGCGATCAAATTCAGCACTTGCCACTTCATCCCTTCCTCCAAATATTAAACTCCTGTACTGTGCTGCTCTCGCCGTGCTAGGAGCCCTAATGCAAAAACGCTGTGAGCTTACACAGTGCTGACAGGATGGTTAACGTCGTGCTCGGTTAGGAAATGCAATAGCTTGGGAAGGGATCTCCAAAAGAGCTGCCTGCCCCTTAGATTATTCAGCAAGTACGCACAAGCCAGAGGGAAGCAGAGGGGGTCCCAGCGCTGGGGTCTCTGTGTCGCCTCACTGCAGCCTGAGGCAGGCTAATCATCACTTATGCTGTCGGTAGCTGGTTTGTTTTTCAGGAATTAAAACAAAGACACGATTGATGAGTTCAACACCTGATGCTAGAAAGCCTTATGACTAGCAAAGTCACTCTGTCTACCTGAGATAGTGCCAATGCCCTGCGCAGGACCACCAGCTCCTGCCAGGCACCTCCAATGATGCTGGGACAGCCCCCAGGCTGCATCCCACCCAGATGTTGAGAGGGGTCATGGCTACTGAGAGGTGGACTCCTGCCTCCAGGTGACATCCCTCCTTTTGCCAGCACAAACATTGCTGGTCCCGTTTGCCACACACCGACAGAGAGGTGGGGACATCTGGGACTGGACGTGAGCGGCCTCAGCAAGGAAAGGCTGTGCTGCTCATTCTGGCTTGAATTGTTCATTGAGCAATATGTTTAATATATGTGTGCTTAGACGTCCTTTACATCTAACAGCCCAACTTCACTTCACAGCAATGTGGTGGCCATGCATATCACAGCATGGGAAATGTTCTGATGGTGCAGGAATAGGGGCATTGAGCTACTTAGAATATATAGATTTTAAAAGCCTGTACCCTCCTCTACGGGTAAGCTAACAGGAAAGCTCTCACTAGAAGGCTGCTTGCTTTGATAGATGAAGGACTATCGAGGGAGCAATCTGAGATATGCATTAGGCTCTCACACAAATCTGGGGAGTGATTTCAGTTGGAGCAACACTGAAGATTAAATATTATAGTTCACTGAAGGGGCTCTGAGTGGCAGTGAAAAAAGCCAGAATAGTTACCTAAAATCTCACAGCAAAGTACAGAGCACAGTGTTTAATTAACCTCTTTCACTGATGCCTCAGGAAAAGCAAAAATGGAGGCATTTGTTCCACCAGCCTTTGAGGATTCTGTAGGACAGTTGTTCCTTCCTTTGGTGTGAAGTGCACTGAGACTGACTGTTTGTTGTTTTTTTTTTTTTTTTACATTAATTTGCAGGGATGGTTAAAATGTATTCAAGGCAATGGCAGCAAGCGGCTGGGACTTCTGTGGTCTAAGTGAGGCTTTCACCCTTCTCACATCCATGAGATGCATGTTCAGTGTGTGGTCATCTATAACTGGGGCATTTGGATCAGATTTTTTTTTAAAAAAGCCCTTGCAACAGTGAGCTGCATTGTCAGAACGCCTTGAGCAGGAAGTGTTCATAGATGATCTTCAAGGTCCCTTTCAACCTAAACCATTCTATGATTCTATGATCGATTGAAATACATGTTTTTTTTTCCAAGGCAAATCTTCAGCATTTTTGGCAGAAAGCTGGGCTATTGTCCACTTGAAAACATCATTCAGCTGCTTCTCGCCTCTATTTTCCTGCTGGATGGGCTCTCTGCCCTGTGCTTACCTCCTTGTGTGTGGCATCTACAGTGTCTTGTGTGAGCCTGATGGCAGCAGGAACTCCTGGGGATGACAAAGACTCATTGAGCCTTTTCCTGGCAGAGCGTAGCAGTGTTGAGCAGTCACCTGAAGCTCTCATTTCTGAAATTAATTCTTATAGCTATGACCTCTGTTTTTTTGCTTGAAAACCCAGCAATTTCCCTGTCTTATATTGGTGTCATTTTGGTATATATTCTTTTGGGTTTTATTTCCAAATCCATTCAAAAGCTGTTTAGGAAAATACTATTTCCTGATTAGGAAAAAAGAAAGCTGGGAAATTTTGACCCATTTACCTGACAAACCTTTCCCTTTGTAGAAGAACCAGCACTGCAGGGGGAAAGCTGCCCTTACAGAATTCCAGGGTACGCCTTTGAGTCTCATTTACACGCACCTGTGGAGCTGTGGCCAGGACTCGGTATTTTCACTGAAGACCTGTCCCAAGAGGACACTCCTCAGTGTCAGAGCAATAGCCACCCAGCAGCAGTGCCAGGGGAGAACTACAGTGGTATCAGGAAAGCCCTAAATAGGTGCTCCATAATGCATGGGTTAACTTGAAGGCAACATCACTGATCAGTCTTAGTTTCTTTTATGCATTCGGTGTCACAAGTGAGCGTGTTGATGGATAGATTCCATTTTTTCCCTCTCTAAAGTAAAAGGCCACTTGCCAGGGTTACTCACAGCTACTGCTGGCCTCAGCAGGCCCCAGCAAGGTGAAAGGTCCGTGTTCCCCTAGAGGATTGACACATTATGATGGCTTCATTTGATTAAAAGGGGATGTTGATCATTAGTTATGACCCAAATTTCTTTTTTTTTGGCAATCATTCAAAGTGTTCCCAGATGCCCATAAGGCTCTTCTTACCTGCAAATAAAACATATCTTTATAACAAGGACATTAATGTTAATGAATAATATCAAAATGTGCCATGTGCCTTTCCCAGGCCTTTTTTTGCATTTTGATGGATTGAATGATGGAAGGGAAACATATGCTTTCCAGATTGAACCCAAAGAGCTCACTAATTCAGAGTCCATGCTCCTTCAAGCTGCAGCCAAGCAGAGAATAAATTGCATAGCATTTGTCATCCACTTGGGATTAATTATTGAGTTTTAGAGGTAAGTAGCTGCACCAGTGAAGGTTACCAGTTTGTTCTTTAGCATCTAGTTAGAGCATTGAAGGAAATAGGAGGGGGAGCTGGCCAAACACAAATAACTTGGATATTTCTGTCCAGAGTAAACCGGGCAACAATGAAGCAGGTCAAATGTTCAGCTCACAAAATAATATGCATGTATGCACTTTTGTTGGTGATTAGTTCAATTGTATGAGGAATGGGTACTCCCTTCAGGTTAACATTAAAGAGCACTGACAGAGCAACAGGAAAAGTCTTTGGGTTTTTTATAGTTAGTGCCATAGTTGACCTGGAGCTGGTACTGGCTTAGAAAAAATGAGTATTGTTCCCTGAAGGACTCCTGTCAACCTTGAGCTTTGGACTTGTAAGAAAGGAATCTTCCATCTGTCAGACAGGACAGGGTTAGGACACCAGTCCCCAGGGTTCCCTTTGATTATGTGATGATGTTTTAAGGAAATTAGCTGATGACTGCGATAGGGAAAGAGCTGGATCTGAGTTTGAAAATTAGGCAGTTTTTTGTTTCATTAAACACACATCTTAGCAGGAAGTTGAAAAGATAAGGTCAAGAGAGGAGGGTTGTGCCAGGGGTGACGGTGAAAAGGTGATGGATTAAAATATAGTCT
Source organism: Ibidorhyncha struthersii (assembly GCA_013398815.1). Taxonomy (NCBI): domain Eukaryota; kingdom Metazoa; phylum Chordata; class Aves; order Charadriiformes; family Charadriidae; genus Ibidorhyncha; species Ibidorhyncha struthersii. The sequence goes on along the minus strand of VZSZ01002583.1, from coordinate 331,830 downwards.
GATTTAGCTATTTTTGAGATGAAATGAGGCACTTGAAAAATGAGTTAATTAATCATCATGTCTTAGCTATCCAAAGAGCATTTCCAGTGATCTGAAAGGTAGCTTTTCATATTTACTGTGGTCACAAGCTGCAGGACATTATAACCCTTTGCTTAGTTTTGGTCCTTCAGCAATATTACTATAGGAACAGGTGAGATCAACAGAGGCACTGTGCAGGGTACTAAGTTTTCAGTCTTTTTATAGTTGTGTCTGCTTTAGCATTTTGGCTTGAAGCAACATTGTGCTTTGGAAGTGACTTCCTGGACTGTCCCATTTGCTGCACACTACTTCTACCCACAGAGTAGGATTTGTGTGCATGAAGTAGGTTGCTTTTGGGGTAGACTCAGCTTGAACCTCTGCCCCAGGTTTGTACCAAGGGGTTATGCTGAGGGGAATGTAGGGATACGAACCCACCACAGGTCCTTCACACAGCTACAGACCACATGTTCAGTTGGGAGATTTGGTCCATGAAGCCAGACTCAAGATAATCCCAAGGAACTCCCTGAACTGCATAAAATACAGTTGCAGCGGTCTCAGGACCACCTTATTTATCCTTTATGCCACAAATTTAACTCAATGCCTTCCCCCCTCCCTTTTTCAGTCCCTGTGGCTTGCTGCTCTTGGCAGTTACCTTGTGGCTGCCTCCCCAATGCCACCTCTGCTCTGCTAATGATACTGAAGCCAGAAAGACTCACTTTTGCAGTCTAGACATCAGTTCCTGCTTGGTTTTGGTGATACCTTGTGGTAACATGAGTGCTTAGGACTTGTGAAGGCTGAAGGGGAGCAAGGACTTCTGCTCAATGTGTAGGCAAAGGTGTGGTGTGATGTTTTGCGTAGTGTCGTAGTGTACAGCGATACAAGAAATTATTCAACACTGCCATTCATTTAACCTTGAGTTTTACCTTAGTCCTGACTGGCTTGTTTTGCCAATTGGTACTGCAAGTGCTCCATCATACCCCTGCCCACTGCCCCCTCTCAAGCTCCAAATCAATGTCCATGGACAAAATGGGACAGTAGGGTAGAGGAGGAAAAGGCTCCTGGGGCAGGACCTTGCTGCCCAGCCAGATCTGCCTTGTGCAGTACGTCCTCTCCAAGTCTTGTGTCCAGGTTGCCCAGCTGCCCCTTTTCTTTCCTTCCTCTCCAGCCCCAGTCTGGGGCACTGAGAAAAATGGCAGTCAAAGCGTGGTTTGGTTGTTTTTTTTCCAGATGTTAAATGTGATCAGTGCTGTTTCAATCTTTTCTGCCTCACTTCAAGATGAACATCTCAGCAACTTCAACTGAACACCCTGAGCACTCGTTGTAAGAATGTAAATTCAGCAGCATTTGCTCTAGGGAGCTTGCATCTTTGGGAATTGTAAAATAAGCACACAGTCATGCTGCCCTGCAAAGTAAACTTCCCAGGCTGCAGTCAGAATGTTAATTTCAAGCATCACCTTTTTTTTTTTCTTGTGGCCAAATTGCAGGTGAACTGATTCTGCCATCTCCACAAAAAATGACACATAGAGTAGATCTATTGAAGCCTGGAAGCTATTTATTTTCTACGTATTTAAAGTTTTACAAAGATTCCCTAGAGGAAATTGCAGACGAAGTGAGCAAAAGAGTGGCCACATACTGAACGTGGTGAAACTCTGCTGATGAAAAGATCTGGCCCAACCGCACTTTTAGCAGAAAGAAGCCCTTATCCAACCCTACCCAGGGAAAAAAATAAAGTACAACAAACTCCCCTCCTGTTTTACTCCTGCAATTCTGACTCCAGGTTTAATTTTTTCTCCCTCACTAGATCTGCCCTAGAAAGCATGCAGCTTGTAATCACATCTTTGTTAACAGCTCGGTGAAAACAATCAAATCAGCTATTTTATTCAGCACTTGCCTTCTCCTACTAGCATTTCCTTAAAAATGCGATGAGGTGAACCAGACACTAAACAGTAAGCACTGGACACTTATAACAATTTGTCAGAAATGGTCTCATTTGCCTACCCTACTTCCTACAGCACTTATTCACAGAAAGACAATGTGGTTGCTACCAGTGCAGGTGTGTTCACAGTCTGTAGGAGTCTGGCCAGATGTACCAGCAGTCTTAGAGACCTCCATCCAACAGACTGTTGCCTGTGTTGAGGAGTGGGGAAGAGCAGAGTTTTAGATAGTGTTTGTCTTTCTTTCTACAGACCAGAATGGTTATGTCAGCCAGTACTGCTCTTTCTTCCCCTGGAGTTATTTATCATAACTTGCAAATAAAACTATCATAAGCCAAATGGTCACTGTGAATTGCTTGATCTGCAATGTGGCTGCTACAGAAGAGAGGTTGACACTTTCTTTGCCTGTTGTACTAACACATTAGAGAGGAAAACTGTATATATTGATTCCTGATTTCCCAGAGTATGACTTCAGTCTCTATTACCACCAAGATATGAAACAGAATAGGGCTGTCTGCAATATCAAAAATAGCAAGTCAGTTTTCCCCCTGAAAAGCAGATGGACTATGCAACATTTAGTCACTATTCCACAATTATCCAGTGACTGACCCCAAACCTGGATAATCAGTTCCTCAGTCACCTGCATGGGTATATATCTTAAACTGCTATTGCAAGAAATGTTTTTGTTTGTTCCAAAGAGGCAGGATGCTACAGTTGTGTGACTGCATACCACTTTTCAGTGAGCTTTAATGTGTTGTCAGCTGTCGATACTGAAATTATGTTGAACTTTGTGGTTTAGTATTTATCAGATGCGTAAGTCAATTTCCATGGTTATGTTTACAGAACTGATGTCTTTAGGAGTGTATTTAACCAATGTGACCAATGTGACCAATGTGACCAATGGGTGCAATGCTAGTAATGAGTTCTACCTACGAAGAGTACGCCAGAAGAATCTTGATAAGTTTCTGAGTTCCTGAGTACTGATCATGAGCTCAAGGCCCAACCTTTTTTTTTGTTATCACTTCTTTACATTAGAAATATTTACTGAAGCCAAGTAAGTTGCCTCAAGCTCATATCAAAGGAAATAAAATTGGGATATTGAGCATGGTACTGAGCCTTTCTCATCACATTATGTGGATTCATGATGGAGTAAATTTTTGGGGTTAAATAATTTTGCTGAGCTGTGCATGCATTCTAGGTCCAGCAAGTCTCACTGTGGGGAGAACATGTTGGCTTAAATGTCAACTACATCAACAAGTGCTGAAGTGGTACCTACCATCCCTGACTGAGGCGGGGTAGCAGCACCCATGAAATACATTACACTAGCTCAGGAGAGGAGCTACATCTGTTCAGTTTCCAACACTTGTCACTCAGTTTTGTACCCACACCAGAAAAATGGTACTGAAGCAAGACTCAGGAATGTGGTCTTGGCTTTATTAGGTAGACAAGATCAAGTCTGATAATAATCTGTCTCTTGAGGAATATTTAGTGGAGATACTACAGCAGACATGAGGGAAAGGCTACAAGTTGGGAGATATCTTCCTAATTGTTACATATGAAGTGTAAAGAGTTGTCAGGGAGAACAAAACTTGCTTCCAATAGCAGGCTTACAGGTCATTTAAAGTGTTTCATAGTTATTTTGGGCCTCAGCAACAACGATATATCTGTTTTTTTTTTTTTTTTTTCAGGAGTAAATTTAGTATATCGTATTTGCAATAAAATTTGTTGTCTCAAAAGAGTTGTACCTCATGACTGCCAGCCTCTACGACTGTAGGTTAGGGAGCTGCCTGCCATTAATCATCAGATGAAAGGTGTGGAAGCTGCTTATCCAAGCAGATAAAAGTCTTCCTTCACACACAAAGCAGAGGGAAATCTGGAAAACCATGGCAGAATGGCTGTGGAGGAGCTCAAATCTGTTTCCATCTCGTTAAAAAATATTTCATCTCCTTATTCACATATAGATTATCCATTTATCCAATTATGTTAACACTGGATATATATGAACTTTTCATAATAATCTCCAGCTGGATTCCTTATTCATGTTTTCTTGGTTTAAGACATCTACATTCATGGAGAACCTGTTTCCTAACATACTATACTTTCACACTGTTTTCCTCTTGTTTGCATGTTCTCCAAACATGGACTAAATTCCTTGAAAAAGTGTCAACTACAGCCTTGAGGAAGGTCCTTGTGATCCTGGGACAGCTGGCGCGCTTTGCTAGTACTGCAGATAGGGATTTCCATAGGAAGAAAAAGAGGGTGCTCATGTACAGGTGTATGGACTCAGGTATCTTCCAAGGGCAGGGTCAGTCATCACACAGTGTGACCATAGGTAGTACAAGAGGGTTCAAAATCTGAACCAAACATGAATAAAATATATGACTGAACCTTCGCATGGTGTGTATAAAAAAAAGTGTGTGTAAGACCGTCAGTTTTTCACAGTGCAATAGCCTCTGCTTCTGCATCCTCAGAGGTGTCAACGGAGGTGCACGTCTGTGCCTGTGCAAGGAGCTAGATGTGTGGTGGTCTCTAAACTGGTCATCCACAGTAAGGTTGTGTTCAGCGGTGTGAACATGAACAGATGACTTCTGTGCTCAGTTTGCGTTTGATTGGCAACGGGATTTCCCCCAGCTCTGGCTTCTAAATAGGAACATAGTGCCTCTTTTGCTGGCTCATTTTTCATAGTCTCTTCAGCTCACCATGCTGAATCTGATCAGCATCAAGTGCTTCAGATAGAGATGTGTAAAACCCCACGGTTAGCAGAGGTAAGGTGCTTATCACATTTTCTTAATCTCAAATAGCTGGAGGTTAAACAGTGACACATAAGGTTGTACCACCAATGTGCTGCTTAGCTTTAGCTATTACAACTATGGTTATTTTTGTTACCTTTCTGAGCATCCAAGCCATCTTTCCTGTGACATTGGATGACACCAGTAAGATGTATTGCAACAAAACCCATTGCCATTTTTAATGTTGAGATGGTCTTTTTCCCTATTCCCCTTTTGCTGTGAGCACCAGGAAGCAAAAGCTTGCTCTTGCGGTCTGTCTGCACTGCGGTGGAAAATCTGAACTCTTCTCCCTTAATTCTAGGTAGGAGAAAACTTCCTCTGATGGAGCATTGTGGGTTTCCAATACTTATTCCGCTGTCACTGCTGAGATCAACAAGCAGTGCTAGCACAGAGCTCTGTTCTGGAAAGATCTCTTTCTTTTCATGGGGAATGTTTTTCTGCTCTACTGCTTATTTTCATTTACTACACTTTTAGCTGTTAAGTAACAATAACGCATTAATACTGTACTTCGGATTTTACAAGGAAAATTCATATTTTCTTCCTCAAACTTAAACAGTCTCAGGCACAGAGATGAAATGTGTTTAGTTTTCAGCTCACTCCACAAAGCTAACGAAGATGGTAAGGAACCTGTACCAGTTTACACCAGGTGGAGTATTTTAGTTCATGTCTTTTTTTTTTTTTTTTTTTTTTACTATTTGCTGGATCACAGCTTGTCCCATTAAAATGGAATGAAGTGGCAAATACTTTAACAAAATAAGATCATCACTCTACTTTTAGGTAACAGAGAGCATGTATTTTGGGGCATTGATTTAATAAGTTCTATCTCTCATCTTTCATATGCAGGAGAGGCATGACGTGTACTTTTGATGGAAATACAACTGTGACCACAGGCTGTATTTGTATCATGTCACCTAGGAGGTGTAATTGTGGATTGGCAGCCCAGTGTGCTGGATGCAGTAGAAACACGCAGAAGAAGAAATGCTCCGTGTCTCAGAAGAAATGCTCCGTGTCTCTGAGGGTTTACAGTTTAGACATTGCACAACAGATGGTAGATAGATATAAACAGAAAGGTGGGAGGCTGCGGAAAGCCAGGACGGTGTTGCTAAGTTTGATGGGCAGCCTGGCACACTGCTCTGATCTACCAAGGTCAGCCAGGACTTTGTTGGTGCAGTAGTAACTAATGAAAGTGTGGGATTGGAAGGTTTTGTGAATAAGAAGTCTTTGAAACTGGTCCTGATGGGGAGATAAAAAAGGTCCGATGGGGATGTGTTATTTGACCTTGCTGCAAGGTCTGTAGGTTAGAAAGATCTATAGGTAAAATACTGTGTTTTTCCAAGTTCTGTCCCTTGTCAAAAACTAAGAACTTTGCACTGGGCGGAGTCAGTTGTTGCTGATTGAAACTAAAGTTTATATGTGAAATGTATTTGTACTTTTAAACACAATTTTGAATTCTGATACTTGCGTACCAAAACGAACAGCACTGAAACTAGAAATGCAACAAAATGTTTGGCAAAGTCTTCACAAAAGCTTAGTTTATCCACTAAAATCTGAAACTGTAGTAAAACATAAATTTAAAAAAAAAATCACCATTTCTGCATTTTTTTATTGTTCTACTACTGAAAATTGGCAGTAGTAATTCACTTCTGTCATTTCTCAGTCTGTAACCTCTTGGGCCTTTTTAATGGATTTTGGTCTAAGCAAAAGGAATCAAAGTAAATGTACGTTAAGTTGCAGCACGCGTTTCAGCACAGGGATCACGCGCCAGTAGTCCATCAAAAGGGTAAATCATATTCGCTCTCCTTTCCTTCGCTCCCTTGTTTGGTGGGGGACACGTGCTATCCGAGTGGCTTGCATTTGTTCTCAGTGCTACCGTTTTGCACAGGATTGGCGATTTTCACCTTGGACACCAGGGTTAGACTGTCTCCCTGCCTGCTGTACTCATAGCTGATGTACCGGCAAAAAACACCGCCAAAGGGCCAGTGAGTAAAACTTTTGAGGGCACAGCGGTACTCCAAGTCTGTGAGTCCTATTTTTGGAAGCACCTCTGGCTCTTTGGAGTTTATTAGCTGGGCTGTGATCACAATATAGCTACTCACACCTTCCCTCACTGTATTTGAAGCCAGGCAGTGGCAGCAAGGGCACCAGCTGTGCGTTCAGAATGAAACCCTGGCAGTCAGTAGGGTGGGTACACCAATGTGAAGGTTGTATAAAGGGGTCCTGGGCCACTGGCATCCTCATCTCTCACATGTAGACTATTTCAGAGGTGGGTGGCAGTGAAGCCAGACTTCTTTGGCGCCTGTGTCACTACTGAGAACATCCCTTGAAAAGACAGGCCAGCTTATATTCAAGACTGCAAGAGAAAATAAAATCAGATTCCCTTTTAAAATATATTCCACAAACTTGCTTCAACCCTTCCTCTTTGACCCTTCCTGTTCAATTCACTTCGGTGGTATTGCTTTTTGGTCCTATCATAATATTCCTATGGTGTTTTCTTCTTTTTTTCCCCTGTAGTTTCTGCTCATGGGACTCATTATTCCACTGACGAGCCATTTCCTCTCAAAAATGTAAGTGAATCTTCTCTCTTTCCCGTGACCCGCGTATGGATGCCAGGTCCTGGGGTCAGTGCTGCACAGGTACGGACTAGCAGGATGGCCTCACACTGGTTGCTGTGCAGTGGCCATAGCTCCCCTATAAAACTAACTCCGGGCTCAGAGGTGATTAAGAAATGAGAAGGCCTGTTTCTACATCAGAGCGCCAAATACGACTAATGTAAAATGAAAGTAGAAGTGAAAAGAAACAAGCCATGTAACTATGGGAATAGAGTTAATTTATTATGGCAGGTCTATAGCTTGGCTCTAATCCCTCTTTTGGAAATCAAAACCAGACTGCTGGAACTCACCTGCCAGACTCAATCTGTTTCATAATTACCTGTGGGTTGCTATTTTTGTTTACCTTAATAGCACAGTAAATACTGCTTCTGCCTTTCTTTATGACCTATTTAAGTGATGGGAATATCTTGAAGAAATTCTGGTTTTAATAGTGCCCCAATGACTACCTTCTTTCACCTCCCAAAATAGAAGCCAACGGATCAGGCCTCCAGCATGAGCTGTATTAGAGGGGAAAGAGATTTTAGTATGCTGCCAAGACTGATGTTTATAATGATCTTCATTTTTTAGTTGCTGCAAGTGATTAGAAAGCATGAGGGATTTTCTTTTAAGTACCAAGCCCATTTCTGTAAGGAAAGGTCCAGCAGTCAGATGAGTTACTAGGAAAAGCTTGAAGTCTGATTATCATTGCTCCTTCCTAGACAGCTGAGGTTGGGAGGAGGGACAGAGGGCTCTTCCCCTCCCTGGCAATCCTGCAAAAAGAAGGTGCGTGAAGTAGGAGCAAACTAATTCATACACTGAAAGAAATGCCTGGGTTGGGCCCCCTGTACGTATGTGCTTAAAGGTTAGAACTGGCTCCATCTGCTCCCATTACAGATTGTGAATCCCAGAATGATTTTATCACTTATTGGAGAGAGAAACTCATTCCTCTCCTGGGCTCAGAGCTGTGTCTCACAGTACTTCAGCGTGTAGGTAGTAACATAGTAGTGAGAAAAAAAGCTGCTTTGCCCAGCAGCTGCTTGCAGGTGATGCTCATATCCCCCTGCTCTCTTTTTTTACTAAGTACCTTTGAGAGTCAACATGATTTTCATGTGTTAAAGAGGCTTCCTGTTGTGATGAAGGAGGTCTGCATGGTCACACAATTGCCCCAAACTGACCTTGAGGACCTCTGACAGGGATGTGATCAAATGAACACATCTACAAGAGAGGAAAGGGGACTTCTCAGAGGTCTGGGCTACAGGTGACTTGAGAAACATCCAGGTTAAGGCAACTAAAAAGAAGCAGCATTTATGTGCAAGGAACATTGTGAAACTTCTCATCATAGCTGCTTTTGTATCTGTGTTGGATGAGGTAATTACGAGCCTAGCCCAAAACACTTTGCATGCTAAAATAGCTCTTTTCCCTTTGGAAAATCTTACTGAAATGCTACCATCTGTAAACAAAGTAAAATAACCCAAATTGCAGCTCTGAGAGCCTATTATCTTGGGATTTGGTCACTTCAGGTCACACAAAGATCTACGTTACGTCTTGGTTAAGGAGATGTAACCATCACTACGGTATCTAAGTGCCTTCCAAGTAAAGCAATACTAATATGCTAATAATAAGGTTTTATAGAGTCTCTACCACTTCTTCATTTTGGGGGGTGGCGGTGTCAAAACAGACATTTCCCTGAGAGAATCAGAAAGCTGGAATGATTTCTTTTGTCCTAGTTAACAGTTGTGTTTTCTGAAGGTGGACTTTTCATGAGTTTTACTTTGCAAAAGACTTAGTAGTTGCTGTTTATAAATATAAGAGGGAGCAAAGAGTCCTTTATGTTCTGTAATAGCACCACACTTCTCTGAGTAGCCAAATTAAGGCTGGATTTCGGAGTCTGATTTTGAATCATTACCTTTTCACTTTCATATACTTTTAAATGAGTCATGCCTGAAAAGTTGTTAACATCTCATTGTACTTTGATAACGTACAAAACCTCCAGATTCAGTTCAGTGCTTAACTGGTGTATTTTTCTCATAAAGAAAGAAAATCACACTTGGAAACTGCACTGTCCATCTCTACATGCAGAAAGTAATAGGAATTTCCACCAGTTTTAACTGGAATGAAGGATTCTTTAAAGCCAGAGGGAAAACTTTACAGTCTAACGTTTTAATGGGTTGTACCAATTCGTGTTTTATGAAATCTGATCATCTTATTCTATGTTTTTAACTTTATAGCTAAACTCCTTTAATTTGCACTTTGGAATCAGCAAGGATATAATCAATTTTATTAGTTTCTCAATTTTAAAAAGCTTGTAAAGATTATATTTGAACCTGCAATTGAAAATAATAATTGAATTTTTTCCTTCCATCTAAAACAAATTTGAGAATGCCATCATTAATATGTGAAATTTTACAGAGGAGGGATAGTTGAAAACATATGAAATGTAGCACTTGTAGACAATGGTATCCTTTCCTGAAGTCTTATCTGGCAAGCTATCAGAACTGAATGTTATAAAATTTTATTTTATTTATGAATCTGTTAGGAATCGTGACTCCTATAACTGAACTAATAAGAAAAAAGAACAATTAAAATACAAGATTGTTATTTACTGCTGGTGGAAAGATTGACGTCAATAAAATGGGAAGAACCATAGGGAAATAAACATATCTATGCATGATCAAAATTCATTAAAATAAAATCAATTTCCTTCAGCCCTAATTATCTTCGCTATGTCTCTTACCTCTGGCAGATTTTCTTAGTGTTGGAAGCTGTAGCGATAGTTTTTCACTTCTTAAGAGGAGTGATAAATCTGAAATCAACAACTGTTAGTATGATTGGTAGGTTGCTGGAAGAAAATGCTTTTTGTGCAGCATCTTGTCCAAGATTCAATCAGGCTTCAAACCAAAGCATTCCAGTCAGACAGTTCTCATGGATTTTCAGTAATGAGCAAGATAGGGTGGGTGGGGAAATATTTACCAGTGTCTCTAAGGTTCTTGAACTTCATGTTCCTTTGTGTAGTTGATTTACTAATCTCAATTATTACAGTTGGGATTTTCAGTAGACGGCTCTTTGCCCATATATAGTCCATGCAACGTGTGGCAGTGCACACCTTGAAGTTGCAAGCTCTGCTCTTCACACCTGATTACTGGCATTAAGTTACAGGTCAATGCAAGATGAACAAACTCTCCTTAAACTATTTGTGATGAGGGGACAGGCTCTGAAAAGGTTCAGTCACTCTAGCTCCAATGATGTCTGGCCTTAGGGAGTACGGATGCATGTAGAGACATACAGGCTAGCAACCAAGGGCAAAGAAGGATGTTTCAGCTCCCATGGCGTGAAAATTAACCTTGGGCACATTTCTGGAAGATACGGTTTGAGTTAACAATAATGAAGAAAGAGTAATGAAAGTTCATGAATATTTCTGTGACTAACTGTGAATTTATTGTCATTCTCCGTAATTTGACATTGAAATAAATGTAATCAAAGAACATTTTCTTTGCAGCTGATATTCGGTAGTTCATCTTAATTTGGATATGCCCATTTTAACATTTAATTTTAGGCTGATATTCCAGATAAGAAAACAAAACAAAAAAAACCCAACAAATGAAAAGACCAACCCAGATGAGACAGGGTGGTTAATTTCAAGGTGTGTTTTTGTCAGTGTGGTGCTGATCATTTCCACAGAGCCACGCTTCCCTCCTGTTGACAATCAGGACTCAGTGTCTACCCTAGACCCTCAGTCATTTTCTGGCCAGGTAATATATGTTTATATACCCTCCTGGCACACGGGTCATAGTATTCTAAAACAATGGTTGCATATTCCTGTGTTGAAGCAGTAAAATTTACACAGAAATGTACAAAACAATGGCAGCTCCTACATGCCAGGGAGAAAAAGGCAGGTTGCTAGAAAACAGCATGGAAAAGAAGGATGAAACCTGTCAACCTTCACATTTGTTATCCGTATTCACATATCCATAGCCACAAATTCTTCATCAATTCATCTCTTGCCATTTAATTTATCTACTCACACTCTGGGAAATGTGTTGCTACTGAGAGCTCTGCAAAAATCACTGCTATTAAGCATTATTTAAAAAATATTCTGTTGAAAAATCTTCCCATAAGACTGAAAATTTATGTTGTACAATTCTGTGGCAACAGAAAGTGAATATTAACTATTTTTTCTTTTCTTGTCTTTGGCTAGTACTGGATGTTCTATTTAAATGCTTGAAGTGTCTAAAACACGGTGTTAAAAGAACAGCTGTTTTATAAAGTATTTAACTTGTGTTCTTACATCTTTGACAAGTATTACGTTCAAAATACTTGTTTATAGAAGACTGTACAATATGAATATTAAAGTATATAGGAGCTTATCTTCTAGTAGAAAGGTCAGTCCAGCTGAAAAGGCTCCAGGAAAGAACAACTGATGTATGGGAAACTGATTTACATCCACTAAGGGGCTGCTAGCTTTGCATATTGATTGTATTAAAATCACAAACCATGGTGTAAAATGAGAATAATTCAGTTTAAGAGGAGACCTGTTTTAGATTTACATGAGGATTAAACTCCAGCATGTATCTAGCAACCTATGAATACTGTCATTGCAAGTTTCCTACTAATTCTCTGTGAAACGTCTGCCTCAAATGCAGTTTGTATTTTAAAATGTAAAATGCACAGTCATTTCGTGCATTTTAAGTCTAGTGTGTGACAAAGCCTTGGTGAATCAGAGCTTAGTTATTTTGTCTTCTATACATGTATTCTAGTTTATTATGTTTGGGTCTTGCAGAAACGTTCAGCTGACAGGATTTTAGGAGAAAAAAATGCATGGGAATTTCTGTGAAGACACCTGTTTGTTTATTTCTCTCACAGGCTTTGAGATATAAGGAGCTCATCTGAAAGACAAAGCACCTCTTATACCCAGGAGAGCAGAGGGGAAGGGAGGGGCCGGGAATCCCAAAGCCCTGTGGCGTCTCATTGCTCTTGGGGAGCAGGAGACCTGTCAGAGCTCAGTACCGTCAGAGCATATGTGGAGATCTCTAGCACTTTGCATCAAGGAAGCAAGACTAGACCCACCATGCTATTCCTGCCATTCTCCATCATCTGCTAAACACTGGTGAGAAAAAGGGGAGCTAAAAGCCGTAGCACACTTCATCTCTGGCTTTACATCCCGCGCAAACATTTCATTTAGCTGGTATTTGGCTCCATAAAATAAACAATTCAGTACTGCAGAAATGTCAGTTAAATGACTTTTAGTGCTTTTAGAGGGCTTCGCATGGGAGACACTGGATTTGTACTGATTTACACCAGCTGATGAGCTGGCACAGTGTGTATTCTCTGCAGCTTTTATGAGATAATTAATGAATAATTCAAAATTGCAGTGCTTTGTATGGTGGTTGTGCCTCACAGAGGGAATGACTGCCATCACTGTGTTGAGAGAGATGTTTCGAAGGCTCTTTACTTTGATTGCAAAATTCTGAAATGCTCCTTGGAAGAAATCCAGACAAACCCAAAGTACGGCAACTTCTGCTCAGATTCCCACCCAATTCCAGCATTTCAGATATGAAAGCTTTCAACATTTTTATGTGTCAAGGCAATTAATATTCCCTCATCAGCTCTTCAAGATGACATATGTAATGTCATCAGCATCAGGAATCCTCCTCCTCTCAGTTGCTGCTTTTCTCTTTAACTTTTCCAGTGCAGGCAACAGTCCACATGCTGAACTCTATTTGGGATAGTAAAAGCCTTACCTTGTATAGATGGCTTGTTCCCTCTTTTTCCTAGCAGGATGAATGGAGAATTTTGGACAGAGCATATCCCTGGCCTTAGGCTGACCCCACCAAGGGACCAGCTGCAAGGCGCTCCACTATTGCCATGAGCAGATTTTGATAAACCACTGAGCATCCCTGGAATTCTGTCTTCACCCCCAGAATTCACACTCTGGCATAAATAATTTCGGACAGCAATTGTAATGGAAGTGTAATGATGGCGAGAGATGCCAGTTTGACAGATCTGGAGAGCTGCAGCCCGTGAGCCTCATTCTTCTTTTTCATGAGGACACAAAGCAGGAATTTGATCCCATCCCTATCTGCAACATCTGCATACACAGACTTCTCCCGGAGCTGGAGAGATCTGCTCTGGAGACAGCCAGATAGTTTTCAAGCAGGGTAAATATAGCCTTTGGAGGAAGTTTTCCTGTGTAGGGAAGCCAAGGTTGCCTCTTTACAACTGGTTTCCACAGTTCAAACACCAGTTTTCTCTGTTACATAAATTATTTTACTAGAACACTTTAATATCCAGTAATATTTTATTAAGTGAATCATGCAGCTGACAGAAGGGTTTTGTGCTAAAGAAGTATACAGCTGTAGGGTTGAAGGGAATATCAATGGGTGATGTTTTCTGAAGCACTCCCTTTTGGATTCTTTCTGCTATCCCTCCAAAATTGGGCACGGGATTTAAGATGTGGCCTTGTCAATTCTGAAAAGGGCTGAATAAATACTCCATTTCTTTTATGGAACAATCTTCTTAATATAGCCCAGAATGAGAATTATTTATTCTGCAAAACACCACGTTTGACTCATCATGAGCTTGAGATTTGCAATAATTCTGAGATCTTTCCTGCTGAACTGTTGCCCAGCCACAAATATTCTCCACTTTGTATCTGTGCATTTCAATTCTTCCAAACTGGAATTTATCTCACCTTTAAAAAGTCACTCAAAACCTAAACATTTTGTCTACGCAGTTCCCTGGGCTTCATCTGGTTGCAATTCGGAGACACAGGTGTCTCTAGAGGGCAATTCACCCCAACTGTCCTGGGATGCCTGGATTTCACATGAACTATTGCAACTTGTCCTTGAAGAATTTCATCTTGTTTGGACTATTTATTCATTCTGCCAAGATCACATTGAATTCTGAGCTTGTAGCCCAAGTGCTTGTCAACCTTTTCACCTTGATGTCATACATGCAGGATACAAAGATCCTTTATATAGCACCTGTCTTTAAGTGGTCCCCTTTACAGAATCACAGAATCACAGACTCAGGGGTTGGAAGGGACCTTTGCAGATCATCTAGTCCAACCGCCCTGCCAAAGCAGGTTCACCTGAAGCAGATTGGACTTGAACACATCCAGGCGGGTTTTGAATATCTCCAGAGAAGGAGACTCCACAACCTCTCTGGGCAGCCTGTTCCAGTGCTCTGTCACCCTCAAAGTAAAGAAGTTTTTCTTCATGTTCAGATAGCATTTCCTGAGTTTCAGTTTGTGCTCCTTGCCTCTTGTCCTGTCGCCGGGCACCACTGAAAACAGTCTGGCCCCATCCTCTAGACACCCATCCTTTAGATATTTATAAGCATTGACAAGATCTCTCAGTCTTCTCTTCTCTAGGCTAAACAGCCCCAGGTCTCTCAGCCTTTCCTCATCAGAGAGATGCTCCACTCCCTTCATCATTTTCATAGCCCTCCGCTGGACTCTCTCAAGCAGTTCCTTGTCTTTCTTGAACTGGGGAGACCAGAACTGGACACAGCACTCCAGATGTGGCTTCACCAGGGCAGAGCAGAGGGGGAGGATGACCTCCCTCGACCTGCTGGCCACACTCTTTTTAATGCACCCCAGGATGCCATTGGCTTTCTAGGCCACAAGGGCACATTGCTGGCTCATGGTCATCCTGTTGATAGGTATGCTTAGAATAGGGTTTCCAACCAGCTGTATAAGACGTTATGTGTGTTTTACCTAAACTCTATGTCCCTTGTTTGCTTATAAGAAGTAGTGCCTGTGTCAGGGCATCTTGCAGGGACTATTTCTGCAATCCCGACATCCAGGAGGCTGGCAATTGTATCTGAAAATGATATTTAGTGGGCTTGATATGATTTCTTTTTGATACACCTTCAGAATTCTCCTTTTAATATCTTAATTATTTTCTCTACGTATTTAAGTTATTTTAAATAATGACTGAAAATTAGGCTCCTGATCTTCTAACTCCTGTTTTTAAAGTATGGTGAGATTGACTTTTCTGAGATTCACACAGTCACTCATGAATCCTCAAAAATAATCACAACTGGTTCAGGTTGCCGTACCTAAGTTCTTAGCAGTGAACTTGATGGTATGCAGCATCTTTCTTTGTTAAACATATTTTTCCCCTTTCTGATATCTCGATTTCTTTTGTAAAAAGTAAGCATCTGATTAATCATGTGATTAATACTGACATATTTTAAAATTATTGCAAACAGTGAAACAACTAACAGTCTTCTGCTTTCTCTGTGGAATTTTCTTCTGGGTAAGGAGTGAACCTCTGTCTTCCTCTGATTTCTAACGTGTAGCTGGATTTTGTTCTTATTTCCTGTATATTTTTGCTGTAAGCTTTTCTATTTTTTTCCATGTGCTTTTTGTTCCCATCCTTAATTGCTTGTCCTGGATCTCAGTTTTTATGATTCCTTTTCAACTTTCACATCCTTAAGGAGTTCCTAATGGAGTCATATCAGCCTTTCACTGTACTTTTGAACTCTCCCCCCTTTCAGGTTGTCTCATTTGAAGACTCCCTCTCTTTTGTCTTTGTTTTCTTGTACCTTTTCCCCAACAGATTTTCCAGTTCCTTGAGGTTTTGTGTAATCCCTATTGTGCTATTGTCCCTATTACAGAAATTTCTGATTTCTGATCTGATCTTCTCAGTCATAGCCTAAAATAACCTCTGCTCTTCTGCCACCTTTTGCTTTCCGAAGTAACAAATTGTCCTCTAAGTATGCTGCAAATATACATCCCCATCCCAACTGACAGTTAGTCAGATAAAGTCACTGATCTCCAGAAGATCCTGCTCTTTGAATGCTTCAGAAGTTTGCCATCAGAAAGTATCATTCACCTTGTCCTTCTTACTACATATTTATAGTATGTTGCGGTGTTGACATCCCCCTTTTCTGTTGCACTCCTTTTCACCAAGAAATACAGGCACATTTAGATCTGTTTCTTGACTTCTCCTGGATTTCAGAGCAAATATATTTGCTTGTCCTTTGTGTACGAAGGAATTTCCCTCATTTGCCCAGGAGCATTCCACCGAAGCTTCTGTACCAGTGTTCACATCCTGCAATTTAGCATACAATTTCTTGTGATGCATCTTTGAAATGTCATTTTGTGTCAGAAAGCTTCAAGGGGTCACTTAATTTTATTCTTCTCAAGGACCATCCTTCAAACACAAACCACTTCCGGGACCAACCTTTAATTTCTTTGGGAACTACCCAGTTCACTATGTAAGAAACACAGAGCTGCCACTTTATCCAGGAATAAGACTATGTATGTCTCTCTTTTTATAAAGTATAACCTCTGTTACCTGCCTTTTTCCTGATTCACCTCTTCCCCCTCCTCTATCCCACCACACATAGCATGTACTCAGTGCTAGTAGTTTCTTTACATTAGTCTAGAGCTAGTTGCTTGGTGGCCACAGCACAAATTAGAGCAAATTTAAAATCAAATGTAGAATTCTATAAGCAATACAGAAACTCAAGGATATTTAATTATAAAACTTATTTTTCTGGTTTTGTTTCAGTGATAGTAGGGGTTGTACCACTGTTAATTTTCCTTCCATAACTGTCATTCTGGACTCTATCCTCATGTCCATTGAATTATTATTACAAGATATAAAATCTTCACATTGTACACAATATTTAAAAAAAACATAACAAACCTTACTGTGGAATACTGTATGCTTTGTAAAACTTTTTTTCCCTGTTGCTAAGAGTAGAGGATGCGCAATGCTGAACAGTTGTAAAATAAGTTAGTTTTACATACACATTTCTGCAGAAATAAATCAGTCACTAGAGAATCATTCTCTTGGAAACCAAAGAGCGCGGGTGAGTAAAGAGGTTTGGGACTAGGGATAATCAGCCACGGCTACATCTGCAAGCAAGGACCAACAATAGTCTATCCCAGAGCATTGCATAATACAACAAAAGTCTCCCCCTTAACCTTGAATCTGTCTTTGTTTGAGCAAAGTCCATATTTAGTTCATTGCTCCCAAACACACAAGTGTTAGTTTACTGAAAAAAAAAAAAGGTCAAGTTGAGTCCAGCTGACCCCTTTCTTGTTTCCCCTCACACTCAACTTTATTTTTAAAAATGTTCAACATGTTACAAGCAACTTATAAGTGAAAGAAAACTGGACGCAAGCAGATAAGGGATGCAGCATTATCTTTGCTGCTATTTAATCTTCCATTGTGCTTCTCATGAGACCAAACTGCAGCAACAATGCCATAATTAAATAAAAAATTATGAAATACCCCCTGCCTTTTCTGGAATATTCCCACTCTTCTCTAGGCTACTTCTGTGAATATTGGTCAGACAGCACTGAATATCCACAAGAAACTTTGCCAGCATTTCTGACATTGGAGCTCAGATTTTATATTCTGCCGTGCTAAACAATTTGTCTGCTGAATATTTATGACTCTCTTGTCCTGTTCTTTGCTCCCTCTTCATGCCTTTTTCCAGGCATGCAAGGACAGTGTAGACTGGGGAGCTTCTTCAAGTAGTGTGCCCCTCTTTGCTAGCTGCTGTGGTTGATGTCACCGATTCCCGGCTCTCCTGTCTTCACAGAATGTGTCCACAGGGCTGAAGGGGGCTTGAGGTGCCTTGTGCTCTTGTTACAGAAAGTTGGGTAGACCATTACATAGTCAACTCTTCCTCCTGATGCAGAGCAGATGTTAGGGCTGCTTCATATCTTGCCTGATTAAAATACTTTTTGTAGGACCAGAGGACCAGGGGCGTAGCCTTTAGTCACATTCTGTCATCTCACATTTTGTGCTGGACCCAGAGATCTCATCCTACCTCTCAAAAGGGATTTCTGCATTTATGACAGAGGGCAGAAACCCTGTGTCATACTGAGCATCTTTGACCTCTACTAAAACCAAGTAAAGCCAGGCTGTACATGAGAAACACCTCAGAAGAAAATGAAAGCTGCTGTTTTGTTTTTGTTTGAATTTTACTATGGCTGTTTTCACCATAGTAAAAGAGAAGACAATATCCATTGGGGTTTTTCTGGTATATAAAGCGAATTAACAAACAAAGTAAATACACTGACCTGTGGTAAATACAATGATGACATGTAATGGAAGATTATCAAGCTCCGTAGCTTCAGTCTGTAACAATTCTTAGCACCAACGGTAGCTTTGAGGACTGAAAGATGCAATATCCTATGTGTATCCAGTAAGGATATAGGATAATTGTTCATATATAGGATATGACATCCTTTGGGTGGATCATACATATATGCCTGTGTATTTAAGTCCTATTTCCTGATTTAAGAAGAGAGGATTGCTTTATCTGTGGTATCTGGAATGGAGCAGTCCAAGGCATTAAAACACAACAGAGAGAACAGATCCCTGAAAGCCACAGAATTATTCAATGTTTTTCTGTTCCTAGTACAGAAAGTAATGCTTGCTTAATTTTCCTGCTAAAAAAAAATTACAAATCTTCTTTGAAATAATTCAGAGAAACGCAAAAGTTTGAAATTGAGACTGCTTCATTGACTACTATTTCTATTTGATTAAATTTTATTTTAACTAGAAAATTTGCATTTCTAAAAATAAATAAGAGAATCTAGAAGCTTTTTTTTCCTCAACCATACTCTTTCTTTTTTTTTTTGGCCAAATCACATATAACAGCTGCAGACTTTATAACATTATATAAATGTTCAGACTGGCTATAAAAGATTAAATATAAAATTCCAGTGCATAGAACAATTGGTACAAAGAACAACAAAATTGAATTGACTAAAGGCTGTTCATTTAATCTACCTTTGTTAATTGAAACCTTCATCAGGGAACAGAAAGAATCCCTTTTCCTTGCAAGGTGCTGTGGTGGTGGTAGTAGTTCTGGAGAAAACAGTACAATGCGAGCAGAATTCCCTCTGGAAATATCTGGCTTGAGAAGAAGACAAAACTATAATTTTACTTTAGCTCATGGCTCCCCCTTAAGTAGGTTGGGAGTTAGGGAATTCTGTAAGAAAAGAAAACCTGGAGAACATTTACTGTTCTGTTCCAGCTCTGCAGTCCCACTGGACTCAGCTCTGTGCCAACATCATAACAGATAAGGCAGTGGAAGGAGAGAGCCAAGAGTGAATAAGCTCACAGCTTGGGGATACTGCACTAAAGAAGATACGTTTTGCAACACGCACTGCTCTGCCCTTTCTGCATCTATGCTACATTTAACAGCACATGATCTGTTTTCAAGATAGTTTCCTTCTGGAAGTCGTTCTCACAGCCTGGTCCTGGGAGGTGTTAAGTGCCTTGAACTTCCACTGACGTCAGCAGGAGCCGAGCTCGCGGCACCTGGGATGGGGCCCGCTGCCCTCCCCGGCTGCCGGCCCAGCTGCCCCAATGACATCTACACACTTGCAGGAGCCGGCCGGTGCTTCACACCCAGCGTACCTGCCTCTCAGTGTTGGTGCTCTCTGCTTATGGTTGTGAACACTTCTGTATCACAACTGCTGAGTCCTGCAAATGCTATTTATCTGTGGCTCCAGAGAGTGCAATTTGCTGTGGCTCCCATTAACATCCAGACAGTCTACCCCCTGTGGCATTTAAATGCAGTTGCTGGGCTTGCTGGTGTCTCCTGTGCCTGAGCTGTTGCATGTGCCATCGGTGCTGTCCATCTAGTACAGCAAGGAGACGAAATGGACTTTTCATGCTGCCTGCACCAATTGCTAAAGTAACTGAAGGACAATGACATTCATTTTGAATGCTTCCTTCATGCCTTGCTGCCCGCTACTCCTCCGGCATCACCATGTTCCTTGTTTCTCTTCTGCCCCTAGGCCCTGTGCTTAGGGCTTCAAGCCCTAAGCTGCCTGAAACCGTAACAGAGTCGGGATGGCACTGTTAATATCCATTGGGAAGGTGAAAAGCAGTTCCTCCATGAGAAGGTCCAAATAAGCAGAGATGCTTCCAAGAGAAGGAACAAGTTTCCAGCATCTTCTGGAAAAATGAAAAGTTCACTGAATAGCCAAGGCCTTATTTGCATTTCTTTTACATAACATTCTGGAACTTTTTTTTTGCTTAGTATGATTTTATTGATAGCACATCTGAATGTAACTTTTCAAAATGCCTGGGCAAGGGACCCTGCCGCAGGGTGGGGGGCTCTCAAAAAAGACACAGAGCAGGAGGAGGAGGGGAGGGAAGAAGGCACAGGAGGATGCTCCTTTCAGCAGTGAGGAGCGAGTGTGTACGCCACTGTACTACAGACTCCTATTGCACTGCCCAGGTGCTGCCAAAGTGTCAGAGGGGAGAAGAGGAGACGTGAGGCTGAGCCCAGAGGAGTCCTGTTCAGGAGCCAAAGCATGAACCTCCCTGTGAAACCGGTACAGAGGAACTTTAGGTCTGGCAAAACTATTGCCATCTGTTCTTATTCCTGACTGGTTGTGTTGAGCTACACCCCTGTCCCAAAAGCTGCTAAACCCTCAGCAGCCCAGTGATGGCAGGAAATGGAGCTCCTCTGTTTTCTTGGTCCTGGCTTGTGTCTCCTGACTGGTGATTTCAGCTAGGCTCAGTAGTAAAAGTCATGGAAATTGCATGTCCCTGAATGCCTCCAAGCTTGGACACTGAGCTGGAAGTGGTATAACAAGGAAGGTATAATCATGACTTCCTCAGTAGCCAGTCCTCGCTACAGGAGAAGGAAAGGCTCAGAGCTGTTGCCAGAGCATCCTGAAAACTGAGAGTTTTTTTCAACTGTTAATTTTCCAACCTAGTGTTATGCTTCTCTTCCTTGGCCTGCTCCCCCAAGAAAGTTCTGTTTGTTTATGAGTAGGGAAGCATTGCCTTTCTCAAGTATCCAGATGGTGCAGTTTAGGTCATGTCGACCAGATGCAGAGATTCCAGGACCAGCAAAGCAGTGAATCCACATGTTCCAGCCCATCAGCTGAATGGGGGTTTATAAGCTGGAGTCTGGAAGTAGTTTAATCTTGTTCATTTGGGGCTGTATTTAAGCTATTTAATCTCTCTGCTAGACCTGCATTGCTTGGGCACAGTACTGCACAAGTGGGAGTATCCTGCACCTGGAGCAAAAAAAGTTTATATCTGGTCAGGTTGTGTGTCTCTTCACTACCCACCTGCCCACTCATTGTTCTGATATCCGCATGAATAGAACAAGGTGAGTCTACCTACTTCTGCTGCTGCCCTTCATTTTCTAGGTTTCTGGGGATGCAGCTGGATCTGTTGATATTAGAGACTTCAGCCGATACATTGGTTATTGACTACAGACTTTTTTTGTGTGTCTGGCAACAATCTTACAGAAGTCTCAGGATCTCTTCTACATCCTCTCCTTTCTTCTCTACTCAGTGTTCAGCACCTTCTGTCATCTCATGTTCTCTTTCCACCTTTCCCTTCAAATATTCTTTCCTTCTCCCTTTCATCACAAATTAATAAGTTTTGGCACTGACAATGCGGATGCTTGTACCTGGGCTTCTTTTATAGTTAATAGAAGGAAATTGACACTTTTGGTGTGTAATTCATTGTACTGTTTGCAACAGGATGAGAGTAGTTGTGCCCTAGAAGTATGTACATTTGCTCAGGTAAATCCCAAACCTGTAGCCTAGTTCTACCTCCTCTGCCTTCACTAGGTCTCTGCATTTCTGGCTCCTGATTTCTCCGTCTCTCTCACTATTGCATAACCTCCTGAAGGTACCTTGTTAAAATTCCACTAGCTCCTCAGACCTTCTCTACCATCTACCCATAGCCCACTGTTGATTCTTACTTTTCCATTTTCCTCTGCACTTAACTCTTCATATAACTTCTCTATGAACTTCTGCACCACAGGCTCCTTTCTAAGCACACTTCTGACTACCCTGACTTATAGAATCATAGAATCATAGAATGGTTAGAGTGGGAAGAGACCTTAAAGATCATCTAGTTCCAACCCCCCTACCATGGGCAGGAACACCTTCCACCAGACCACGTTGCTCGAAGCCCCATCCAACCAGGCCTTGAACACTTCCAGGGATGGGGCATCCACAACTGCTCTGGGCAACCCGTTCCAGTGTCTCACCACCCTCACACTACAGAATTTCTTCCTAATATCTAATCTAAATCTACCCTCTTTCAGTTTAAAACTGTTACCCCTGGTCTTATCACTACACTCCCTGATAAAGAGTCCCTCCCCATCTTTCCTGTAGTCCCCTTCAGATACTGAAAGGCTGCTATTAGGTCTCCCCGGAGCCTTCTCTTCTCCAGGCTGAACAACCCCAATGCTCTCAGCCTGTCCTCATAGCAGAGGTGCTCCAGCCCTCTGATCATCTTCGTGACCCTTCTCTGGACTTGCTCCAACAGATCCATGTCCTTCTTATGCTGGAGGCTCCAAAGCTGGATGCAGGACTCCAGGTGTGGTCTCATGAGAGTGGAGTAGAGGGGCAGAATCACCTCCCTTGACCTGCTGGCCATGCTGCTTTTGATGCAGCCCAAGATTCAGTTGGCTTTCTGGGCTGTTGAGCTTCTCCTTATGGCCGCTCTCAATCCATTCTCCGCCCAGCCTTTATTTGTGCATGGGATTGCCCCAGCCCACGTGCAGGACCTTGCACTTGGCCTCGTTGAACTTCTCACCCACCTCTCAAGCCTGTCCAGGTCCGTTCGGATAGCATCACTTTCCTCCAGCGTGTTGACGGCACCACACAGCTTGGTGTCATTGGTAAATTTGCTGAGTGTGCTTGATCCCACTGTCCATGTCACCAACAAAGATATTGAACAACACCGGTCCCAGTACTGACCCCTGAGGAATGCCATTTGACCCTGGTCACTGCTTGGACATCAAGCCATTGACCACAACTCTTTGAGTGAGACCATCCAGCCAATTCCTTGAAATCCATGTCTCTCCAATTTAGAGACAAGGATGTCATGCAGGACAGTGTCAAATGCTTGCACAAGTCCACGTAGATGACATCTATTGCTCTTCCATTATCCAACACTGTAACACCATCGTAGAAGGCCACCAACTTTGTCAGGCACAATTTGACCTTAGTGAAGACATGCTGGCTGTCACCAATCACCTCTTTATTTTCCATGTGCTTTAGCATAGTTTCCAGGATGATCTGCTCCATGATCTCCCTGAGAGACTTAGGAGGTCTGTCTACAGTCCAGAGCCCTTCTGTGCCCTCTTCTGCTCTTTAAACACTCCATTCTTCAAAGCTCTTTCCTCGGGGAAGTCTTGAACATCTGAACTGTTTTTTAACTTTCTTCAACTTTTTGCTGTTGTTGATAGCCTCCCTTGATATATGCTCCTCCTTGTCAGCCATGACTGTCCTCTTGGTTCTCTTCCACCTTTGTAGCTCTTATCTTGTCTTCCCATTTCTCTTGAAACTTCTCAGAACACATTGTCAAATTCTTACCTTCCTCTTGCTCTTTTCCTTTCTCCTTTCATTTGACCCCAGAGATGTATCAAAACACTCTATCATTAGAGCTTTCAAAGTTGTCTCTATGTTGAGGCTCCACGTCGTGTGATTTGATCTGCCATCTCCCTCTACTGTCTTAGTCTGGGGGCTGACTGTCACCTCAAGCCCAACTTGCTGTCTTGAACTTCACTTCATTGCCACTGACAGGAACTCACATCCCTTTCTGCCACTCAGATCTCTCCCCCATGCTTCAGCTGAGCATTTCTGCTTCTTCCTCCACATTTGCCAAATCTACTCCCCAGTCTGTGTATTAACAGTGCACTGTGTTAATGAGATATACTAGCTGTCATGATGAAATGTGTCAGTTAACTGATGATGTAGAAAACATAATGTATGGAAAGATGATAGAAGCCAAATGCAGTAACACAGATCCCAAAAGTTTTCGGTGGTACCTATGGAGGGAAGCAGCTTGCCCAGTGCTGAATTTACCTGCCCAAGAGGATTCAATTTGTTAATTTATTTACATCTGTAAGAAACATTCATATTTTATAGAGTCAGAACCTACACTATGTTGCTTATATCGTAGATTTGGATGTTCACAGAAATATTTATACTGAATGTGTCACTGAAACAGTTCCCAATTTTCAGATGGAGTTTGGGAGTCCATCATTTTTGAAGGATTTGTCATATGAACTTGCTGACAACTTTAGCTGTTATTCTTATTCAGCATCCCTCAGCAAAACCCACGTGGAATTTCCTGGGATGATGTGCATCGCACACCTCTCTCTGCTTAAGATTGAAGTCTGTGGCAAACAGTACAGATGTAAGTTTCTTAAACTAACAGCAAAAGAATCCATATACAATTCACGGTCTGTAGCCCCAACGCATATTGGTCTAAAACAGTGCTTCTTTACTGCAAAAAGAAACAGTTACATTCCAAAGTTGCTCCAATCCTGGATAAAACAAAACGTTTATTCCAGTCATTTAACTTGTCCCTTTATTTAGTTATGTTTTTTTTTCCTTCCTGAGCTCTTGACTCTCTCCAGAATTGACCTCAGTGATACTTTGCTCATGTTAAAAAAGTGAACAATATCTTTTGTTAGCATATGATGACCAGGACTGACTAGAACTCAGATACCAGGTCAGTTTTAAATGTAAAAGATTTGGATTATTATTAACAGCACACTCAGATTCTCCAGAAGTTGGAGTGGGAAAAGGAAGTCAAATGGATCCCAGCATATTCATACTCCATCACCCTCTGTGGCCCCTGGTTGCATGATAACATGCCCTGCAGCAGCATTGGATGGAAAATGAAATTTCCAGACCTCTCAGAACATCAGATAAGTCTATGTCCAGGTTTCTGATTTGAACAAAGATTCAAGGAGCTCTTATTTTATCTGAACTTCTTTTGCCCGGCCTTGAAATAACACTGTTTTTTTTTTTGCTTGAGAAGGAGAACATTCTTAGCAAGCGTGTGACTCAGAAGAAAACCTGTTTGTTTTCTGCAGTAAGTAAACGATGAATCATTGGTGGTTTACCACATTTATTTCACTGCACATGAGATGTGTTGTGCTGTTAAATTTGGTAATTCTTACTACCCCAAGGCCTGATTCTGCAGGCCTTGCTTGCACTGGTGCCTGTAGAGAAGCCGTCTGCAGAGAAGTCTGACTGAAGTGCTAGGGAGACAAAGCCAGTGGGTTCATTCCTATGCCATAAGGCAGGGATGCTGAATTTGTCCCTCCAGGAGGAACAACTTTCCATTAACAGTATGGTCTGACAGCTTCAAGAAAGGCCCGGCTGGATATTAGAGTATATTTCAGAAACTGGAATAAGCTAACATCCCGGTGCTCCTCCCTAAGGGAGAGGAGACAGAACAAATAGACTGAGAAAACCAATACGCTTCAGGACGCAGTAATCCAGTTGTAATTAGCTGGTCTCAGCGAGGCTCTTTGGCCATCCTTCAGTGCGGCGGCTGCACAGGGATCCCTGGATCACTGTAAGCCACCTATTCCTTCTTCTGGGGTCACACCTGCAGCTGCTAACTTTAGATGCTTCCTCTTCATTTTAAGAAAGGCTGTTTAAAGTGCTCGTACTTTGATATACTGTAGGGAACAGGCCTATATTGGCAAAAGATGGACCAGATGACTTCATAGTCCCTTTCTATCACAGATTCCTGCAATTTCTTCTCTGTATTCTCCTGTTAACCCTTCCAGTGCCCAACTGCATGATACAAGTAGCAGCTCACAAAGCAAAGACTAACACAAGCTTGAAACTTATATAGCATATACCAAAAAATCTCGGAGCCTTTTCATTCCTAAGTAATGAAAAAAAAAAAAAAAAAAAGAAAAAAGGGTAATCTGTTTGGGAAAAAAAAAAAAGCCATTTTTGTTTTGATATAGCGGCAGATACTAAAAGCTTCCAGTAGGCAGGAATCCTGGCATGCAGATTTGGTGAATGACTCATATTGTACTCAGGCAACGGACAAACGAAGTTGGATGAACAAAGAATCAAGCCATGTTGTGATTCATCCCTTGAAATGAAACTCAGAGCACTCAGGAAAATGCAACCTAGGTATTTTTTACACTTTGAACTTTGGAGACTAACGAGGCCTAAAACATTGAAAGAACGGCTTTGATAATTCTGATACAGTATTTACTTAGAAAGGGAACTTCATCAGAAATGTTCTTGTAGACAGATCAGGGTCAAAATCAATGCTGTGGAGTGTTTAACCTGATGAAATTGATGACTTTTGGATTCAGCCGTTACTTCAGTAATGAGAATGATGAAGCTGATGAAGGATAAACTGAGTAGAACATTATCTTAGGCTAACAAATAAATGGAAAAGAGATTTTTTACTGTTAAAATAATGATAATAAAGAGGATGAAAATCATTGGTATCTGGTTGCTAATCATTATGCCATATGCTAGCAAACCTTCAGAGTTTATGTATTTGCTTCAAAATGTTTTACCTGGATAAATGTATTTAAAGGTTTAATGTATAAGATTTAGTGCCCTACAAATCTTCACAGCAGCTGACAGCTTCCTTGCTGTTCGAAGAGATGAGCTTGGAAGATGGAAAATAAAGGTCTCCCTAGGGAGAGCAGATGGGGTGAGAATGATGAGGGAAAGGGATTTATCATGAGATGATTTGAGCTGAGATTTAGAGTGAAAATTACCAAACAAGATAGGGACTTACAGATGTCACTTCTACAAACCAGGACAATCAATAAGGACTTAAACACCAGATTCCAGCAAGGAAGAGGGAAAACTGATGTCTTGGCTATAGAAAAGTGCTCTGGTATTTAACTTGCTTCACCATACATACAAATGTAGTTCGATTGGGAAGTGTGTGAGGGGCTGGATGGAAGGAGGAAAGGAACTGCCAACTCTGAGAAACCTGCAATAGTATGAATGCAACCTCTGTGTCTTTCAGAAAAACTCATCCAAAGGGAAGCTGAAACACAAACCACTCCTCAGATCACTTTCTGATCATTCCTTAGGGCTGTATGTTGGGTTCAGAGAACATCTCCGTGTATGCTAGCAATCAAGTAGTCACAACTACAGTGCTGGTTTCTCTCATAGTTAATCTCCTCCCTTAGCCCCAACTCTAACCCTACAGTGAAGTCATTATGCTAAACCTCTGACATCCCAATAACTTCCATAGCAACAGAGCATGATGTCCTAAACACAGGATTAGGCACTTAAGCAGAGCCTGCATAAAAGAGGAAATCGAGTTGTGAGGGTGAAGGCTGTCGGCTGGACGCACGCGACACGCCTGCCTGCCCTGCTCCGGTGAGGGAAGAGCAAAGCCGTGGTAGTAAAAGCTGGTGAACCGAGAGCCAAGCTGGTTATTCAGTTTGTGGCACTCCAGGGAGGCATTGCTGGAGCCCTGTTATCCTTCACCACTGAAGGTAATTTTTGTCCAGCTTCCTTCTGCCAAAGTGCTGCATACTTGAGCTGTCTGTGCTGTCCCTCCGTAGGCTATGCTTGAGCACTGACAAAAACAGCACCATAGCTAAGCAGGACTATAATGCTTCCTGTACTCAATGCACTTCAGCCAAATTCATGGTTCATTGTAATCTAAGATGGTCATACAGTATTTAGGCCCCCTTGAACTCACATTCCCTTATGCAGTTAGATTTCCTGAAGATAAAGCCCTGTTGACATGGGAAAGTTTTACTGGTTCTATGGACAAAGTTAAGCTGGTGTAACCACACCCTGAATAGCTTTGAGCATATAGAGACTCCTTCGGGTGTAAAAGCGACCTTTTCAGTTTAGCCTATACCTCACCTTATGGTAGAGGAAAAATTCACGTTAATATTGTATTAAAGGAGTACCCCTATGACCTGAGCACAGACACCTTTACTGAGTCGGTAAAGTTAGGAGCCCAGATGCCCTGGAAAGTCTCTGGGGGCAGGTGGGTGCATCTGGAAGGTGACTGAGAATTTCAAAGTAACGAACCTAACTGCTGTTGTCAAACTTGTGTGCTCTGAATTTATGACCATCATTTACTCCAGATTGCCTGTTTTCCGTCAGCTATGTGACTAATTTCTCTGGGCTAATTTAAATAGAAAATAGGTGGCATATCAAATAGGTAGTCCATCTTTTCTAACTTGAACTAGTGAAAAGTTAGTATCAGAGTAGTCTTAGCTGGTTCAGGAAGCTCTTTGTAGTCACATAGGGAGACCAGTATCCCCAGAGGACAATCGGTGCTGTTGTGAGGGTAGACTTTCTTAGGTGGAGCTGAAAGTGTATTCTTGGCACAAGGGTCCCTGTCCAGTATTATGTCTTTTCACAAGGAGGGCAGGTCAACTACTGAAAGAAGAAAATCTGCCAGATTTTTTAAAATACGGACAAAAATACATATTTTCTTCTGGCTGAACTCTTGGAAATCATTGATGTCTTTTGGCTAAGAAGTTTAGAAAGAATATTTTGTCAAAGGCAGCCCAAAATTCAGTCTGAAGCAGCTTAAGTGGTTAATGTTTAATAATTTTCTGAGCTACTGAAAACACTTTTATGGTGGGGAAATTGCTGGACAAACTTAACGATAGTTGGTACTACTGATGGTTGATAAAGTAAATTCTTGTAACTGCATAGAGGTGATTGCTGTGGTTTCTAGATGTGGATATTCTTATTGTGCAGGTACAGCTCTAATCCACCTGAAATCCCTGAGTTTCTGGCCTCTGTCATACCTTGTGATAGTTGTGATAAATAGACCACTGATTAGTGGTGTTTCTGTTGGACTTGATTTGTAGAATCATAGAATCACAGAATGGTTAAGAGTTGGAAGGGACCTTAAAGATCATCTAGTTCAATTACTTTCTTTTTCTTGTACTACACAGGCAGCTCAGTGGGAGTCTGCAGCTTAATTAGTTTCCCTATCTTGATCAGAAGTCAAGGTTAGATCCAGTTAGCCTAACTTAAACATCTGACTTGTTCCTACATTTTAGGAATCTGATGAAGTAGTTCTCCCAAAGTAACTGTGCCACTTGCTGTTGTGGTCAAAAGCAGAGGACAGGTGACTTTAAAGGTTTCCAGAAGACAGTCTGTCTGAGTGGTCAGATCTTTTCTCTCTGCAGTCCTTCAAAGACACCCGTGTTTCTCCTTCTGACTTTAAAGGGAATTTAAGCACTTAACTCAGTGTCACTAGGTGCCTAAAACTGAGGTGCCAAGTGAGAAGCCGATACAATTCTGTTTCAGATTTATGGAGTCTAACACTTGTATGAGTGCATATGTATGCATACATATGTATTTATATATGCCTTTATCCAAGTTGGCATGATTCTGTTGAGATCTTTTTATTTATAAATATCAGAAGTTTATGTGGAAACCTGCCAGGTAACACTGGTTTTATATTTCTGATTTCCATTTTGACACAGTTCACAAATGCTATGCCTCCCAGAAGCACTAGCTCTCGTACCTCTTATTAAGTTCGTTGATCTGGCCTCGCTGTGTCTGGTTTGCACTCTTTTTTAGCCATCAGAAATTTACTGCCAAAAAGTAGCACATTTCAAACTGCACAAGTTACAGAAGCAACAGTAGATGATTCATTGGTTGAGCTTTAACTTGAGTACTCAGCAAGAAAATACCACGCACGGATCTTTGTGGTAAGGGCAGCAGATGCAATGTTTTCCTTTTGTGTGCACTTACTTATTATAAATTGTAGCTTTCAAGTCTTGATTGCACTGTAAAGAGGTGTGTCTCCACCATTGTCCATGTATGGTAAAGATGTACTGTAAAATCCACGCTTTATATTCAAAACACCCCCTTTGCCTGCAAGTGAACAGAAGCCAAGAAAAATAGTTGTGAATATTTCATAAAGCCAAATGTTTTGCGTGCAACTTTTTCTGAAATTAAGCTGCTACCTAAACTGGGTAGCAAATATTAGTTCTAGCCAGCTATGGAAGAAAAACGAACTTGATTTCATCTTTTAAGCTCACCACAACACTTTAAATGGTTCCTTCTGTCATTTGGAATGGAAAAAAAACATTTTAAGCTAGCATATATTTATTCTGAAGCACTAAAAAATCAAAAATTATGAAAAAATAAAGAGAAGCTGTTCACAAAATGTAAACACGCAGTATATATTTCACATGTTTTTCTGTCGAGACCCAAAACTTGAATTCCTCTGGCTAATTTTGGTAATTAAATACCCCATGACATTCTTCATCTGATAGTGTCAGACTTGTGTATTCTGGCAGAAACCTAAATGTTGAACTCTTCCTAGTGTAAGAAGACACATCTCAAACTTCATTTTAGTTCCCAATTTATCCAAGAACTACCTACGTGTTTGGTTTTAAACCATATAAATGGACCCATTGAAACTGATGTGCTGTGAGAGTTACACACTAGACAAATGACCAGATCTGACTTTGACTGCGGCTGTGCAACCTGACAGAAGCTAATGGTACTGTTGAGATACAACTGAGGGCAGAGTTTGGCCCTGGTCCCGTGCCTGTCATAACTTACCATACTAAGCTGAATGTTAAAGGTTTTGTACAAGGAACTCCGTGCAGAGCTCTGATGATTAATGGGATCTGGATGCAGAAATTCCTGTGGGCTACAACTGAAAATTCATTCCTCTATTTTGATGGCTGTTCATTTTAATATAGGACTTTGATACCACATTGTGCCGACAACTGTGGAATAGTCTGGCTACTTATATTTATCACTTTGAACTTCTGGAGGCATGTGAAACCTTTATGGAAGCTGGGAAGCTAGCATTGTGTGCTGCATGCGATTCCAAAGTACCCAGTAGCTTAAAGCTGCTGTTTACTCCTTCCCTTGAATTTTGACAAGTCCTGAGAGATTTTGTTTAAGCTTCTGTCAAGGGTATTAATAAATTTGAAAGGAAGGTAACAAAGGATAAATCTGCTTATGTACATACCAGTACAACCATGGCAGACAATTAATAACATTTTCCTTTGGTAGCTTACGCAAAAACATAACTGTGATCCATTATATAGGGAAAGGTAAAACCCAGTTAGTTCTGTTTCTCGTATGGGATGTTTTACTAAAGAAAGCATGGCATTATCCTGATGGGACATTTGAATCTATTCCAGACATTATGAGCTGCTAATTTGCTGCCAGAACAACCCCAAAGGCTTTCCTTCAGATTGGGCTGGCAGCAACAAGGGTATGAGCTGGAAACCTTAACGAGATCAAGGCCATTTTTAGCTGCCTTTTTTTTCCATTTCTTACCTGTAAAATATATCTTTTAAAATTCTGAGGTGTCTTTCTCCAGTGCAGGACACTCACTTGGTATAAAGAAGACCTGAGTATTGCTTAGCCTGCCCTACAGAGTGGTCCACCTCAGCTGGCAGAGTGGTAATATAAAGAAATTTGGTCTTTGACTGTTGGAGCCATTACATTTATAATGACCCAACTACCTGCGGACAGTTAGCACTGTGTGAGTGAAGGGGAGGGAAGGACGGCAGTCTGGTTCTGGTGTGATTACAGCTACTTGGACACTGCACCGTGAGCATGGCACAGACATCCCCTGAATGTCTGCTCCAGCAGATTTTTTTTCCAGACCGTGGAGTGCATTGGAAAGATAATACAAAGTGTATTTTATGTTACTGCAAAGAAGGTGGGAAGGAGGAAGGAGGAAGAGGAGGCCTTTTCAGATACAATCCTCATTTAGATGCCTGGTACAAAGCCCAGGAGTGGACACACTGAGGAAAAGCAAACCATGACTTGTACCAATGCAGCTTGGCAGCAGGAAACTATCGCAAACTATTGGGCTCTTTGTCTGCATGTGCTGCGCGTCTTCATCGCAAAAGTGCTGAGTGCTGAACTCAGGTGCAAATCGGCCTCTCCAGTCTCTGGCCCAGCAACTTGAATGGAAGGGTCGGGGAAGTGGATATGGGTGAAATGGAGAAGGCTCTCATCTTCCCATAAAATCCAGAGCTTCCCAGTCAATACCAGAAAAGAAGTTGCAAAACGTGCTGGCAGGAGTGCAACCCAAGTGACAAATCGGTACAGGACTGTCAGCTGAATTGCACTCTTCAGCTTTGTGAGCCAGTTTCTGTTCTCATCGGGTGCAAATCTGGACCAGCTCTCCTGACTCCAGTGAAGTATTTCAGGATTTATATCTTCTGAGTGGAGCTGAATTTGGCCCTCTCTTGTGCAGACTGGAGTTATACTGTCACTCCACAAACTTCAGTATTTTTAGCAGCGGTTGTCACATCTAATCAAACACAAAATTTAGCAGGATGAAGTGAGAAAACTGCCTGGTTCAGGAATTTTAAAGCCAAAATTCCAAACATTTTATCCAATCTCTATACTGACATCTAAGTAAAGAAGTTTGTATATGTATATATGTATTTAAAAGTTATTTACTTTTATGCTATTACTGGTATTCCACTTCCGAAATCTCTGGCAGACGCCTACTATCTTGAGACTAGTTAATTAAAAAAAAAAACAAACGCAAACCTTCAACAATGATATGTTATCTTTAAAGTGAACCATTTACAATGTTAATTCAAAGACTAACCACATTCATTTAGCAAAGGAGCAGAGACAATATTATGTAATCTGTTTTCCAATGCAAATTCCAAGTCATGAATGCTTACAAGTGTTTAAAAAGAATCTAGGGCCCAAAAGCTGATCATATAAATTAGCTGATAAAAGAGTTAGAAAAAGAGATAACAATAGTAACTCATAAGCAGAAACATGTGTACACATAGGGAAATAAATTTGGTTCAGTAGGCTATTCCTTATTGTCTATTCATTACTGATTATTCACTCATCTTTATCTTTTAATTCCCCACATCAAATCTTTTCAATTCATCGTCAGCTATGGAGATTGGCTGACATACGTTTGCCTAGTCCAATCTGGCATGAGGCAATATCACAGCTGGAGGTATTTCATGGAAAAAATGACCTATCCGGAGTCTATTGTCAGTTATTCAAATGATATAAAGTCAGTAATCTTGAAGAACTGATTCTGAGGCGTTGGTGTTTTCTTTTTTCATGTTTTTAAGGAAAAGAATTAGAATAAAGCAGGAGGTATCAAAGAAATGAATTAATTGAGAAGCCTGAATTCTCAGTGACCATCTTGAAGAGAGCAATAAGTACAACCTCCTGTACTCCTTAATTTACTGTGGGACTCTCTAGAAATTTATCTTTAGAGTTTGTTTACTGTTGTGACACTGATTTGTCCAGATAAAATTTTACATCTGTGCTGCAAAGACCAACGCAGGAATGCCAAGTGAGGCCATGATCTTGTCATCCTGTTGTTCTTTGAGAAGAAGCTCAAATTTTGCAGTTCCTAAAGCAGAGGCAGCTCTCTGTGAGAGGGAGCTGAAAGCGAGACTGGCGTGAGGTTTCAAATTAATAATTAATTCTTTAAGAACTAATTGTAGTTGGAGACGCTCAGGAAGGCAAACTTCGGAGTTGCGCCTGTTTTTTTCTTGGGGTATTTCAAAGATCTCGAGGTTTCCAGTTACTTCTTATACATCTTTCTAAAATGGCTGTATATGTGCAGTTGCAGCTTTTCCGTGCATCCCACCCCCACCCTTACGTGGTCCCACTGGTATTTCTGACTGAGGTTGTGCAGCCTGACTCACTCCGCACATGTTAAAAGGAGTCATGCTGCTGATTTCAGTGGCTTTTTGAGAAGCCTTGAGGAACCAAAGGAATTCTGCCGTTTCTCCATTTCGTTTTGTACTGGTGTTTGAATGGCAGAAATGTGCAACAAGATAGCCTGTTTGGCTGCACATTTTCTGAGTTTAAATGAGGTGGGTGAGCATGCTTTAGTGTGTGTTTGAATATCAACAACTTGCAAACAGGCAGTCTCTGTGGGAAAAAAATCTCATAGCAAAAGGAAAAGCTTTTGCTGCAAAATTTTACCTGATTGATAGATCCTTTTTTTTTATCCCTTAAACATCATGGAAAGAATAAAAGTTCACTGGTAGGAGTGGGCTAAGGGACTGCTGCAGCAGTACCTTGTTTCCAGTGTAAATCTAATATGGGAGAAAAAAGCGTGGAGAAGCACGGGTGAAACATGGCACTTATGTTATTAGAGAAATGCAGGATCTGAGAAAAATAACTTCCAAGAGGATTTATTTGGCTATGTGTCATGCTGGGGAGTATTTCTCTGCTTGAAACAAGCCAGATCACTGTGAGAAGAGCAGGGGTTGACTTCATGGTCCCAGCGACAACTTGCTTGGGGACAGAGCAGAAGGAGCTCTGCCATCCTTGTACCCCTTTCCCGCACCGAGTAACAAGCCACCAGCCTCCGCGTGAGCCTTGGACTGTCTTGGGGTGAGTTCAGTGATTCAGGGTGCTGATAATGTGTAGGTTGTCCTTTCCTGTTCCTTCACTCTGTACTTGTCTGGCTTTCTGCTGTGAAAGTGCACAGATGTTTACCTGAAGCGCCTCCGTGTGTGATGTCCCTTCCCAAGCATCTTGCACCTCCTTTCCCTGAGGACGCACATCAAATATTCTGTCTTAAGAGCAGCTGATCTGGCCCAGGTCCTCTCCCACCTGCTCCTCTCGCCTCCCACCTGGACACCCTGGGTTTGTTCCACTCCAGGGACCAGCTTCCTGGGGCTTGATTCCTTCTCTTCCCTCTCCCTTACCTCCACTGCTTTTCCAAAGCACGCTCCTGCGGTGTGTTTGGCTGTCACTTGCTGCCCTAGAGCTGCCAGCACCAGCTGCCATTTTGCTAGCCTGAAGGGTGGCTTTGTGAACATACACCCATCCCTCTGGACACTCCTCCTGGAGCATTTCTTCTAACTGTATTTTGCAGGAGATGCCTTTTGAATCCCACCTCACTGGGATGTCTGCGGAGACTCTGATCTTTTCTTGGCCTGTCTTCCTGCAGCATTTCTAACAAGATCATCGTTAATATATTGGGTAATTTATTTTCCTTCCACATTTCAAATTGTCTTCCCCCCATATATCACTCATAGACATTCTGTCAGATCTCTTTGGATGTCCTGTTATCTGAGATCGGTGTTGTACAGCGTGGCCTGTAATGCATGAAATCAGAGCAAGCTGCATGCTTACGCCGTGCGGCATGGCTAATCACTCTCAAATGCTATCATCAGTTATCTTGGAGGAGTTAAAAAAGAGGAAAAAGACCCGAGCAGCCTGTGGCTGATTTAATCTTTAAAATCAGGAGAGACTTTGCAGTGATTAAAGAGCCATTTCCTGACTACATATTGATATGAGTTGCTTCCAAGTCAAATATGAGGGAGACTGACAGGCATTCAGTCTTCGTCTGATTGGCAGGTCCCAGCCCCATGAACAGCGATCTCTTTCCTGCTCTTGTTTAAAGGCAGTCTGGGGTGGTCTGCATTTAATACACAGCCATCTCAAGTAATGGCCCTGGTATTTTTTATTGTAATTGACAAAATTGCACACTTTAATTTTCAGCATCCACAAGGACAGGTGGAAAGTTTTATTCAGAAACTGAAGGCTTCGTGTTGTTTTCCAATAGCTTCCAGAAGCCAGTCACTTTGGGAGCAATTCTGTGTTCCGAGAAATGCCAGAAAAAAATGTGTGCTGAAGAATTTCTCCAATATTACCGCAGAGCGATGAGTCCTTTTTAACATAAATCAGAAAGGCAAAGCATTGCAAGCATGAACAACGACGGTGTTGTGGGACACTGATCTTTGAAATCTGGAAAACACCTTTAGAACCCCCTGATCAGAGCAGGGGCTAAAGCATGGGGTGGACATTTGAGAAAAGGGGTTTTGGTCCAAGTATTTCTATTGGGCTATTAGTTGATTATGGATTTGGCATTCCACCCCTCCAAGGATCAAGTTTCTTCATCTGTGAAATGGAGGTTGTGATAGTGACCTCCTTCATAAAGGATTTCGGGATGTTCTTCAAGTTTATGAAAGATATGTTGCAATATGGTGCCCAAAGTAACAGGAAACGAGACTCGGTGATTCAACGTTCTCTTCCAGTTCTGCATTCCTAAGGATGTAGAAAGGTCTGTGTGAACTCTGTGTTTTTAAGGATGGACTGGATTATGAGTTTATAATAGATAATCATGTACAAATGGTCTTCCATTTTTAGATTCCCCTCCCTTCAGAGGCTGCCTCACTGCACTGACATAGTTTTCCCTGTAACTTCAGTGTGGCTTTAGGCAGAGACAGAGAAATCGCAGCTCTGGGAGACTTAGTGCTGAAACCTCCTCGGTTGCAATTGTTCACACAGTCCTCAGAAATTTCCTCAGAAATCAAGTCACTCCTACTCCCATTCCTGTATCCCATATCTTTTCCCTTCAGAGATCCCAAGCCTATCCTAACAAATCACTAAATTCACAAAAATATCCAGCATACTCAGGCAAAACAGTATTAGAGATTTAGTGTTTTTTTTTGTTTTCTTTGTTTTTCCTCCTGTCTCGTCCAGATCTGATACCAGAGACAAAAAGGAATTTTGCTGTCCAGATCATCCTCTTTCGGTTATTTACATTTTGTTTTATTGCTAACAGCTAATCAATTCAAATAAAAACAAATACTTCTCCAACCTCAAATGTGAATAGTTTGTGTGTGGGTTTTTTTTTTATGTAAAAGATAGCTGATAGTTGTAATTCCAGGCAAACAAAAGTTTGCTGCAAAGAACTAAAAATGTATGAAGACACAAAAGAGAAAAGGGTTGAGGGAATCAGGAAGGAAAAAAAGGGCTTCAGGGAGTCATTGTTCTATTTGCAAAGCAAAATTGCCGGTTCTGTAAACGATTATTTAATTGTTGATATGAATTTAGCCTGGTGATAAAATTTTTTCCTGGCACTGACAGACATTCTCTGGTGGAAAGAAATAAATCTGGTGAGTTTGAATTATGCGCAATTGGATCACTGATTTACTCTAACTTCAACATCAGTTGGATGTCATTGTACTTTCTGTCATACTTCTATATATGAAAATGCAACTTGAAAAGTGTTAAAACTGATTAAATGTGACATCCCTCGACATAACACTAACATAAAAGGCAATTCCAAACTGTGGGACACACTTCTTGAGAGCCTTGCTATTCTCACAGAGGTTGGAAAATGTGCTCTTCTCTCAGAAAAGGTCTTTTGCTGCCTACAAGTAATGAAAGTATGTCACAAAAACCTGAAACATACTCAGCAGACAAAAGTAATCAGAGTTATCGTACAGGAAGAAGCTAATGTTAAGCTTTTTAATATGCTTGTGGAAATACCACATTCTAAAGTTATTAATAGGCCAAATGCAGAAGACCATCTTTTGGTTGAAGAGCATGGGTGTACAAACCACAACCCCTGTGTATTTAGGAAGCACCAGTGAAGTGCTGAGTGCCTCTGAACTCCAGTATGCAAGCTGGTGTCAAGGAGGCTAAATCTTTTCTTAGAAGTTTGAAGTATTTAAATAGGAAGTATTGTTCACATTCAGCTGGGAGAAGTAGAGCCACAGAGGTGTTAGTTTACCCAGCTCAGAGTTGTGACGAACGTGAGTGTGGAGTTAAGGAGCACACTCCCAGCTTGCCTGGAGCCTGAGGCAGAAATCCCTCTGGTTTCAGTGGGATAGGACTTCTCCCTGATCTTCCTTTATTTTCCTCTTCTCCATCCTAGCCATTAAGGATTTCTTCCTCGTTTGGTTTAGCAGATGTTGCCTGCCTTATGCAAGAAGATGTTGTCTTAAAAAGATTTCAGAGGGAAGTTCAGCCTGTGGCTTGTTACTGCCATTATTTACTTTGAACGAAGTCCAAGATTATAAGGCACATGGACAATCAGGCTATGGATAAAATGATTAGGATAAGGCTGACTCAGACCTGTTAGTCTGGCAAGAACTCGGCAGTGTATATTCCAGAAAGTGAACTCCCTAGGAGTAATTTGCCTTATCAGAAGCTTTTATAATTCTGTATGAGATGACAGTGCATGGAAATAATCCTACTTGAATCAAGGATGTAATTTTTTTCCCATTTTTTATATCTCCAGAGGTGAGAACTGTAGTCATACCTACACATAATGCTTTTATTTCTATCCTGTCTTATATTTATGTCCTCTTGTTAGAGGAGCTGAATCAACAATTCACTGTGAGCCTAGGGAAAAATCTGTCACTGCTTTTCTGAATTCCTCCATACGACGATGTGCGAAAAGATGTAACAATTTGATTTCCTTAGCTAGTTGTCTTTACATTCTTTTCAGTTCTTGTTGCTTTGACTTTCAGTTCACAAAAAGAGATAAACTGAAGTTAAATTCTGTGAGGGTAATCTGAATTTACCTGCATGAACTGAGCACATAATATATTCAAAAGTATTAACCTGGTAAAGAACAGCTCCTTTTTTTAGGATTCATTTCAACATGTTAATGGATGTTGCAGACAGTGTGCAAAAAAAAATAAATGCATATCAAAACAACTTATTAATTTATGTTTATGGTATTAAGTATTTCCTTTCACTATTGAAAAGGAAATTCTAAGTTATGAGAAGCAGAGAGAGAAACTGAAAAAACAATTAAGGATGGATACAGCTACATTATTATCTATGTCTACCTTCTCTGGGCTGCATCCAGGAACTAAATTATTTGTGAGTATTTTGTTGGGCTTTTTTTTACATACATATTTCTCCACCACATTGTATGACAGTAAAAAAAACCAAACAAACAGAAAAAAAGCAACAAAAACCTACCATGTTTTGTCTCCAGGAGGATTTAACACTGAGGTAGCTATTATGAAGGGAAAACAATAATAAAGCATTTCATTTATTTAATTTACTAGTATATTCAGCTTTGCCTTGAGTTACTCATAAAAATGTGGGCAAGGAGTGTTTCACCTAAAACCAACTTCTAAAGAAAAAGTTAAAGAAAATCAGTGTGGTGGAAATAGTCTTTGTGTTACTTCAATGATGAGGATATTTTATCACACTTATAACAGGCACCTTTTCTGCAACTGATTTGAAACAATTATCTATTTTCTTATTCTGAGAGCAAAATTCTCTTCAAGCTTACAAAAATAATTTTAAAGATTGAAGAATATTAAAAAACCTGTGTCTATTAAGTATTCAGTGAGTAAAAAATATTCAATATTTAGAAAAAGAAATTAGAAAAATAAATTAGAAAAATAATCTTAAATTTGCTTGGGAAAATGAGTTTATCCTTAACTTTCAAAAGAACACAAACATAAAGTATGAGTTTCTAATGAAATCACTATCCTATTCATAAGCATCTGCAACACTTTTTTAAAAGGGAAAATTAACTTTGACAGTAGAAAAAAGTTGCTTTCTTGATTATTTAACGTGCACTGAATACATAAAGTATAAAGAAGTATGTGGCTCTTATGTTAATGGAAATTTCATATATCTTTATCAGAATATTGTGGTTAAAGAAGTACAGCCATATTCTCTCTTTCTTTGCCCTGAGGACTTTTCTACTCAAAACCAGATGGACATTAGAAAGAAGCACTTGAGCAAAAAGGGTACATGAGTTTCGAGGACTGTTCTGCAAGAGGAAAGGTGTGCTCATGGAGGGAAATCATTCCCCTCTGTGTCCTGAGCAGAGAAGCTGGGGGATGGTGGGGAGCCACCTCTCTGGGCATCCCTCGGCAGGTCCTGCAGAGCACCTTCCTCTGAGCCGTCAGCGCTGTACCCAGTGTGCTTGCACTGCCTGTCATCTCAGGGGAAAGCAAAGCAATAAACTTTCTGCTATTTGAGAGCTCTAATATGTAAAAAAGAAAGCTTTGGCAAGTTAGGGCTGAATGCAGAGGAGTCAAAAGGATTTTGGGCTCTTTCCAGTTTTACTGTTTGACATAATAGGGATATTTTAGAGTACTTGAGAATTCATGTTGCTACATAAAGGGCTAAAACCTCTCTTTTAAAGCAGACCCAGCACAACGTTGAGCACATGCTTGAACATGAAAGAAAAAGCATGAGGAGAGACTGAGAGAGCTGGGACTGTTCAGTTTGGAGAAGAGCAGGCTCAGGGGGCATCTTATCAGTGCATATAAATATCTGATGGGGGGAATAATGGGAGGTGTAGCCAGTTCTCAGAAGTGCCTGGTGAGAGGAAGAAAGAGCACAAATTGAAAGATGAGAAACTCTGCTTAAATAGAAGAAAACATATTTTACACTGAGGGTGGTCAAACACTGGAACAGGCTGTAGAGCATGAGTGTGGAGTTTCCATCCTTGGAGAAGTTCAGAAGACATCTGGACATGGCTGTGGGCAACCTGATCTAGTTGGCACTGCTTTGAGGAGGGGGGTTGGACTAGATGAGCTCCAGAGGTCCCTTCCAAACACAGCCATTCTGTGAGTCTGTGATTCTGTTAAATAGTGGAGGATTGTGTTTCAGTGGAAATTTCCCCAAATCTTCCAGTCAGAAAAGAACATGAGCAGAGCGGCACCCTGAAGTGTGAGCTTCATCTTCAGAGATGGTCCTCAGACCACCTCTCAAGGTGGGCCCATTCTCAGTTTCACAAGTCAGTCATAAAATTTTGCTTTTCCAAAAATCAGTCTACGAATGAGCTTTGCCACGGTCACTTTTCTTCCTTTTTTTTGCCCTTCTACAGTTTGGCAGTCAAAGCTTTACTTGGCAGCTAACAATCTTTGGCAAACACTCTTTTATCTACAATATGGCCCGTAGATTGTTTGTCTTGCAGAGGTGTGAGATTCATCTTTAAAACAGGTATCCAACTGAACCAGGGACCTGCAGTGGGCATCGTGTTAGGGGTCTTCACACCTGCTTATCCCCTTGCTAACCTTAAGCTGTTCCATTTGTCTGCAGGCTTGAAGCCTCACTGCAACTTCTGCTCTTTCCCTCCTTTCCAATTCTTAACTCACAGAAAGCTGCTCACAAGGTCAGAACAAAAGCAGAGCTTCAGAGGGATTTCATGATGTTGAAGTGAGCTACCACTTAGCTGAAGTGAACTGTAATTTTTCTTCCAGTGTGACAGTGACAAATGGAGTTTAAAACATTAAAAGGGCTTTGTAGCAGGTTATTCAGAATGCAAGTTTAGCACTGATTGACATGATTTTCCTTGGGTTGCATTGTATCTACAACAGTAAGAGCGCTTCAGGAGAACATTTATCTCTTTGCCGTCACACAGGAGCAGTCAATCTAAATAAAGACAATGAATGCTGATTAATCCCATGAATGAGGATCTTTTGCAATGTCAGTTTGGCTGTGTGAATGCTAAGAAAACTCCATGAAAATGAAAGAGCAAATTACATTTGCTCAGCAAACAAATACTTAATATACTATTACCTGCATTCTTCAGGTTTTCCTTTCCTTGGGCTAGGCACCTTTCTCTCAGGTAGGTACCTCGACTCTCTTGCTTTCTCTTATTCACACTTAGGAAGCTTGAAGGGAAAAGAAAGATTGTTTTTACCTTGTTTCACTGCACTGTTAACAATCTGAAAGGACTACATAACCATAAGCAGTGCTGCTGAAGGAAATATTCAGAGCTCTTCAAAGCAAAGTCATGTAATTACCCATGTACCTACTACAGGACTTACTGCCCCATACTGATTTATCCATGGGTCTCAAAGCTGTGCTGGAAAGACCACCTCTGAGGGGTGAAATGGAGGTTCAGCCTTTCTAACTGTTCCTACTTAGCCCCACAGCCAGGACAGCTAATGAATGCCAAATGTGGTGTTGTGGAATTAGTCTACCAGGATCTAGCTGAAGACTGCCAATTTGTCTCACATAGGCCAGCAAGTAGCCAGATAACAATCTTAGGTAGTAACTTTGGGGTAAAATATTGGCCACTTCAAAGGCAGTAAGATTTGTGGCCATTGACACTGGGACTGTGATTTCTCCCCTGGTTGCAGATGACTCGTTCAGATCTTAGCCGCCTGTTGATGGATTTAAACTATCTTCTGAATCACCTAGACTTTGCCGCTCCTTGCGC
Source organism: Ibidorhyncha struthersii (assembly GCA_013398815.1). Lineage (NCBI taxonomy): Eukaryota > Metazoa > Chordata > Aves > Charadriiformes > Charadriidae > Ibidorhyncha > Ibidorhyncha struthersii. The sequence continues at coordinate 289,846 of VZSZ01002583.1, read as the reverse complement.
TCACTCCCCTCACCTCAGTCCTGTAGTTTGTCTTCAGCTTTGGTCAGCAACCACAAGGTTTATATATAAAAAAAACCCCACTAATCTCTTTCCTATCTTTCCCATTCTCAGTGAAAGCTGTTTTTACTCAAGCTGTTGTTGGTGCTCTGGATGACATTGTGCAGCACACGAGGAGAGCTGTGGGGGGAGCACAGTGGGGAGGCCGGGCTGTCGCAGAGGTTAAGAAAACAGCTTCCAAGGAGCACCCAGCCTCCGCCTTCCCTTCGTCTTCTCTTCATTTTGTGTGCACGTATGTGTGGAAGCATGTGTGTACTTGGAGAACATTATATTTTTCCACTTTTTCGCTGTCTTTTACACATGCCCTCAGGCAGATGTGTTACAGCACTCTGAAGGTTTTGTTGAGTTATTTTTAAGAGCACAAATTCCATGCTTGCAGGTTCCTTCACATATAAATTAACACTATCTGAAATAGGAGGCTCTACGAAGTTTAAATTACTCTATCACTCATGAGGAACTATGTCGTTAATGTTACTGTTCTCCGTTTCATTTAAAAAGTGAGGAAAACACAATTCAAATGTCTGCAGACTCAGCCTAATAAAAATGATAGATTAGATGTCAAACTGCTCCACTCCCACCCAGCCCCTCCTTTCTCCAACCTTCCCTTTTGTTGTTCGAAAAGAAATCATGCAATAGCTTCCTTTGCTGTTGTTGGCTTTTGGAAATAGCCAGCTGATTCTGGTAGCTCAGGGATTAGTCTATTTTGCTTGCGCTCAGTGGGCGATGCTGTGTAAAAACCTGCCTTGCCTTAATAATTTAGCTCTTTATGCTTCACTGGAGTTTACCGGCCCACCTTGGCTGCGGATCAGATTTGAGATTAACCTCCGTGTTCTACCAGCCGTCTGAACAGCACGGCGGGTCACACACCCAAAGCTCGCAGGATGTTCCTGTAGTTCTGTGAAGGTGGTTTTGCAGAATGAGCTGATGAAAGGAATTCAATTGCAGGCTGGTAGTTTGCACTCACAATCAGATTAAGTCCAAGTTGAACGCTGCTGGTATTTTACAGGCACTCTCAGAATATAGAAATAATTACAAATACTATAAAAGGAAATGATCTGAATACTTGAAGGAAATATCAATGGAGTCAATGGTTCTAACTTGTATTGCATATTAAAATTAATAGGTCAAGTGTCTGCCTCAAGAGTTTCTCAGAGCTAGTAGATGGCTACTAGAGTAGACGTAGAGTTCCTCTACATCCAGTAGAGGAACTGTTCCAAACACTGGGACTAGATTTTGTGTACATTTAAAGTGTCAGAAGGGACCCTGGCATGGTTTGGGCTGGGGCCAGGCAGCAGCCGGCATACAGCGCACAGTTCCTGGGAACAGTTTGGGAGCTTGCAGAAACCTTTCCAAATGAAAAGTTTGCATATGACCACCCTATTTAAGAGGGTAAAAGAGCTTAGTAATGTAAATGCGGGCTGTTCCCTGCCAGCTGGCTGCAGCGCCAGAGAATGGCACTGGCCACATTTAATTTATTAATATCGACATAGCCAAAGAGGCCCAGAGGAATTTTGCCATGAGCTTGAAAGGAACCAGCATTTGGCTGGTGTTGTGCAAACATTGCTTCCAATCTGTAGCTCTCACAGCACTTTACTAAAGGGACTAAGAGCTAGTCTCAGTTTACATGGGGAGAGTTAGATTTGGAGAGGTTGAATGGCTTGAATAGATCACAGATTTCATCTGAGGCAAAGAAAGGAGGAGATTCCTGCATCATCTTAATTTTAGGTCTTATTATCAGACTCACTCTAAGCTTTCACCTTGATGTGAAACCTTCAGTTTCATGGCTGAGCTTCAGTATGTGTCCTCCTCAGTCAGGCTGTTCTTCCTCCCTTCTGTGCCTATGACCCAGCCTGTTTACTGCCTCATCTTTTTAAGCTTAAAATCTTTCTTAATTTAAATGTGGGAGAACACCCTTTTCCTGTATATTGGCCAGATTGTTACTTACTGTGTTATACCATCTGTTTGTATTTTCTTTCTACGTGCAAACCTGCTGTAAAGATTATCTTAGCAAAATTTGGAAGAACCTCCTATTGGTGTTATTTAGTAAGCCAAAGAAATCAGAGAGACAAATCATCAAAATTGAAGTTGTCACCTCCGTAGTTTTTGAGACTGCAAGTCTTTATTTTTTTATTTATTTACTCTGTGCTGCGTTTTTTACTTTATTTTAAATGCAAAATAGGCATCAGCGGTTCAGCTTTCCTGACATATCTGTTTCTTTAGCCCAAAAGGCATCTCCCCCTCTCTATATATCGTTCCTCTTGGGACACTTGTGATCCCAGCTGCCATGATGGTTTGGAAATGCTGAGTCAGTATCCTTGTCCTTTTTAATTGCTGCTGTCTTTATTGGTTTCTCTTTTTATGGTTGGGTGGAGCCTATCCCTAACAAAATCTTCTAGCTCCCTCTCTGAGAAAAAAGGAGAAATATAAGGAAAGCAAAACATGTAGAAACTCACATCTCAGGGGACCATGAATGAAATAAAGAGGAGTGCAAGGGATTTTCCAGAATAAAAAGGATCATCAAGCAAGGCAGTGCCCACTGTTCCCTAAGCAAGCCCTGGGAGCTCATGGGCACCGCTGATGCTCTGCCTGGAGGGAGGGTGGGACAGGGGAGCTGGTGCTCGTGTCTGCCAGAACCTCTGCCTCCTTCGTGAGTTTGGGAGAAATGCATGTCTGTGGTGGTTATTCCATCCTCCCCATCAAAAAAAAAAAAAAGCCCAAAAGACAAAAAAGTGTCATGGCTTAACCCCGGTAGGCAGCTAAGCCCCACACACCCACTTGGTCACTCCCTCCTCAGTGGGATGGGGGAAAGAATCAGAAAGGTAAAAGTGAGAAAAGGCCTGAGTTGAGACAAAGAGAGTTTAATAGATAAAGCAGAGCTGTGTGAACAAGCAAAGCAAAATAAGGAATTAATTCACTGCTTCCTACTGGTAGGCAGGTGTTTGGCCATCTCCAGGAAAGCAGGGCTCCATCATGCATAACAATTACTTGGGAAGACAAATGCCATCCCTCTGAACATCCCCCCTTTCCTCGTTCTACCTCCAGCTTTTATTGCTGAGCATGACATCATAGGATTTGGAATATCTCTTTGGTCAGCTGGTGTCAGCTGTCCCACATGTGTCCCCTCCCAACTTTTTGCGCACGTCCAGCCTACTCACTGGTGGGGGAGCGAACTCACTGCTGGGGCAGCGAGAGAAACAGAACAGGCCTTTACATTGTGTAAGCTCTGTACAGCTATAACTAAAACATCCCTATGTTTTCAAGACTCTTTTCAGCACAAATCCAAAACGCAATACCATATAATATACCATGAAGAAAATTAACTCTATCGCGGCCAAAACCAGGACAGTGAGGGAGATGAAGAAGGCAGAGAATGAAAAATAGGAAGGAAAGAAAAAGAAAACAGGGAAAGGTAAGTTTATGGGTCAATAGAATGTACAACAAAATGCCCAACTGAGTCAAACTCAGTTTAAGGTTAAGACCTGTATTAGTGTTTATATGTATGAGTCTAAATGTGCATTAGATATCTTGGAGCCTATTGTGGTCAGTGGAGGCAGTACTGTCAGCAGACCCTGTCGAGTGACCCAGCGGAGCGGTCAGCGGTGGCTTTACTCTGTTACCCAAAGAGTCATTGTGAGATGTTTCAGAGCATCCAAGACATACAGGTGCAGCTGGCAGATGTGGTACAGAGCCTATAGGTGATCTGTATGGGGATTTGTGTCCTTTTGGAGTGACAGCTAAAGGACAAACACGATAACTTAAGACATGCTCAATGTTGCTGAACAGCTATTGATTGTGATGTTAATAAGGCCAAAATGTTTAAAGCTTTTTATGCAGCAGGCACCCAACTGGCGCAGTCGCTGTCAATAGTCTGGAGAACAAGATTTGAATTCAAAATAATGTCGGTAAGTTGGAAATAAGAAGTTAAGGAAAACAAGATAAAACCCCCATATCTTTTAATAGGAACAAATGAGCTTATTTCAGAATAGTCTTTCGTGTAGATATCAAATAGGGCATACTTGGCTAAATAAGACTTTTGCAGTAGAATAGTTTAGGGGGTGGGCTGTAGAGACCACAGTGGTTCTCAAGCTGCACCTAAGTTAATGCGATGCTGTTGTCAGATCAACATGCTGGGAAGTGTGGACAAAATGCTGCAGTGGAGATGGAGCAGTTCACTGTTACCAAAACCCTGGCACCTTTGAATTTCCTTCCAGGGCTGACCTTAAACTTTACTGTCCCATTCTATGCTCTAAAACTCTTCTCCATCAGACTGAGATCCAGTATAACCAGATATTAACACAAGTTTTTCTTCTCATATCCTTGTCTCCCACCCTTCAACACCACAAAACTGGAGGGATCAGTGAGGTGGAACATTGCTGGTAGGTTTTATTCTTCAACTGTTTAAGTAATTGAATAATTCCCGTTTTACAGACCTCTTGCCATCTTAAATCCCATTTTACAGATGGGTTCCAGTGCATGAAGTGCACATATTCTGATCTTACAGGGAGTTTATTCTGAGAAAATAAATGAGTTTTAACAGTATAAGTATTTCGTATGCGTAACTTAGTAAATAAGATAAGCTAGAGCACAAGACTCAGACGCAGGAGAGCTGTTTTCTACTGCTGCCTCTGTCATCAGTCATAAGACTTTGGGAAAATTATTTTTCTCGGGGTGCCTCAGTTTCTTTATCTATAAGATGGACAGGTGTCTGAGCACTGTTGATGGAAAGTACTACTTAAAAGGTTGGTATTAGTATTTTTCGTGATTCTCTTCAGCAGCAGTGTTTAGTTTGAAATACCCTACCAACAATAATTTGACCACTGTCACCATCGTCAGTTTCAGCAGACCCTGGAAATATCCCTGATTCCCTTGTCCAGTTCTATCTTTCCTTTTACAAAGGTTAGTACTGAAGTTCTGCACTTTTCTGCAGCTATGTACAGTCCGTGAACATGTGTAAAGGCATTTAAGGTTGTCACAGGAAATCTGCATTAATATTTAACTCAAAGTGTTGCTCACTAGCTTTTCTGTCACTTAACTACGAAGTCTTCCTTTTTTTACAGTATCTTTATAATATAACTGTGATGTAAAAGCTCTGGAAGAAGATACAATTTCCAGGCCCTAATCATCACACCTCACCTTCTTTTCAGAGTTTAGGTGAGGTAAAGAGGCTGTGAGTGGGATTTCAGAAATTTTTCTGGCAGCAACTGTGGAGACTGAATTTTATAAACAACCCTAGCTAGAGAGTTTTTCAGTGGAAATAAGAGACATAGTCCTAGGACATGTTGTATTTTTAGTATTTTGCAACGTGAAGTGATGCACTGAGCCTGAGTCCTTGCAGTCAGGGCAGAATCAGAGTGATACTGGCTCTGACTGAGGCTACATTTACCTAAATGGAGGAACAAGCTGTCTCTCAGGCAGTTTGCAAATATGGAGGATGATTCAAGGCTATTTACCCTACTCTGCCACACACAGATATTGGGAACTGACACCTTTCCCAACTGAAGTCCTTCCAAGGGCTTACAATAAAAAGCTTGTAACCCATGGGGAGCACTGCATTTAAAATTGGCTTGTGAGATTTCATTTTTAAGAAAAGTTTTATGTATTCCAAACTTTTCAGGCAGGCTGTTGTAAGGAAACAAAAAAACCCCAACAATCCAACCCAGCAAATATCAAGTGTAGTGATGCAGGAATGTGAATATAAGATATATGAAATTTTTGCCTTCGACTCAGCATCTGTGGAGTCTCCCCTGAAGTACTGTGGCCAGTTCAGGACTAGTTTAAGAAAGATAAAAGTCTGTTATAGAAAGTCCTGAGGGTACCAATAGGGTAGGTAGAGGTTTGGAAGCACATATGAGTGAAAACCTGTCTTAACACAGAAAAGAGATGTCTCAGAGGACACATGAAAATAGATTTCAGGTGCTTAAAAGATCATTATAAGAATAACAGAATAAACTCTTTTCCATATCATTGGGGATTGTATAAGGAATAGTGGGTTTAAATTAAAGCAAATAAGTTTTAATTTAAATGTGTTACCTACAAAGAGATTAAACCCTAGGGATGCTGAAGAGTTGTTCTTTAAGAACAATTAAAACACATCTATTTAGAATGACAGAGGTCAAATGGTGTCAGCACTGGGCTGGAAGGAGGACTTGAGCATCTCTGGAAGTTTCTTCCAGACTGAATTGCCATGATTCATATATATATACATACCTGATCATATTCATATACATTTTTTTCAGCCCAGAGGGAGGTCTCACTCTGCTGTGGCTGAACATTTCTGCTTTAGGACAAACACTATTTAGTGAGTCCTGATGAACATCTGATTTTTTTTTTTGCTGTAATTTTCACTGTTTCTCCTAGCTTTACTTTCTATTTGATTGCTGCTGCATTTTGATTGCTTATTCATGTGATGTCACCACTTACTGCCTTTGTTTTTCTCCCTTCCCCTCCTGTGTCCAGCAGCCTGAGCTTCCCCTCTCCCCACTGCTATTACTCAACCCTCGGCTTTGAACTGTTCCTCTCAGAGTGGAAGTGTAAGATACTTTCCATGTCCATCACCTTGTTGACCTTGGAACCTCTAAATTGTGGAAACTGAGTTTGCCACACAGATCTGCATTTAAACCACCTGACAAAATCAAGTGCAGAGCTACTGAAGGAAGAGACCTCTTCTTCCCCTGCAATTTAGCAAAGTCACTGCTGTCAAAAATGAAGAAGATGGATTCTGCTCTCTGGCCAAAAAGTTCTGCTCAATAGCTTAGCCTGTTGGAAAGCCAAGATCCACAACTTTTTCTGGCTTCCAGATTACTGATCGAGGTGGCCCCTAGTAAGTGTTCAGTGCTAAACAAACTAAATGATGACTTCCTTTACCAATAAAGGGCCTCTGCTCTGTACAACTTGCAAATCTGCCATAATGTAAACATCCTTCCATCATAACAGAAACAGATGTCTATTAGTTATGTTGCTATGTCTGCAGGTGCCAAAAGCATCACACATACTACTTGCTCTCTGCCTGAAATAGCAATGGGCAAACCTTAGACAGTTTGGTTAAAATTCTGTTATGGCTGGATGGGACCTGAACTTCTGTGACCTAAGCAAATCGGGAGAAAGGAGCTGTAAAAATCTAGAGTTTTTTATCTGGAACTGTCAAAATCTGCAGAAGTCAGGTATGGAATTACTTGCCCACTTTCAGTTACTTATCATCTCCAGCTATAGGAAACCATCCCACTGCAAGAAAATTTTGGACTGTAAATTACTGACCCTTTTCGTGAAAAAGTAGCCCCATGGATCCACATCCAGTGTTTCGATTCTTATTCAATTCTAGAAAACAAGAATTAAGGTTTCTTTAAGAAATGAGATTTCTTGCATGGATTGGAAGACAAATCGTCCTTCTGTTTAGGGAACAGAGAATATAACAAGTAGAGAAATAACAATCCATATTTTTTGAGCACTTCTAAATAAAGAATATGGAAAGCAGAGACTGAAAGGTAACTTTTATCTCCTCAGAAGCCATTCATGTCTTGAATAAATAAAAAATGGTCAAATGTTTGTAAGCATAGAAAGCATATTGATCCTTTGCAGCATGATCTCTAGTAAATCACTGGAGATAGATTTTGCAGAGAAGAGCTTGAGTTAATTTTGACTATATCCAAATTTTTAGTCTCACTCTTCACTGTTAATTTTTTTTTTTTAAATTACATGCACTGAAAATTTTCAAACTGATCATGAATTTTAGCTCCCTATAGAGGGAGAAAATGTGACAAACACTTCTACTATGAATGGGTCATAGGATATTTAAGAGCAACTTCCACAGCTAATGATTTTTTTCCATGCAGTGGATGATATCCCAAGAATTCTCTAAATATTGCCATGGCATTTCTTGTGGCTCTGCTGGAGTATCTTCTATATCATACCACTTTTACTTCCCAGTATAACAGTTCTGCCTCATATCATGAGCTGAAGAGGAAAATTAAATAGAGGACATGCAAATATATTCACTTCAAAAAAGTGTTAAGTCCCAGGTTAGTACCCGAGAGATGTTCAAAGTAGCAATGGACCTGAGTGAAAAACTTCAGTGTCCTTAATACATTTGCATCCAGTTTGCTAATTTCTGAAACACAAATGCTAGCCCTACATAAAAGCTGACTCCCACCTAGATCCTAAATGTAGGTCCAAATGTCCACATCTTAGTTTACATATATTTTTGGAAAAAAAAAAAAAAGTTCCACTTTTATTAAAAAAACTCAACCAACTAGTAATTTATACTACTGTGCTGTGTTTTCTAATAATGTCTTTTTTAGTGATCAGATATTGCAGTGATGGGAATGTTAGAAATACAGCTATATGCATCTCTAGGACTTCTGGCAACTATTTATCTCTTGCTACTGCTGGTACTGCTATTCTAGGCTGATGGCCCCATTAGAAAAAACTAAAATAAATGTGTACCTGAAATCAATATGCCATGCCTTGTAACAGCTTACCAAAAGACAGTTGCAAAGTAATTCCTTTTGTAATTGATTTTTCTGACATTGTTTGTGTGACTTTCCTTCATGTGAGTTGGCATCTAAAGAGCTAGGGACTCTTATGAGACAAAGCCAAATGTTATGAGTTAATTAGTACCAAAATGTGAATGAAAGACAGTCCATTCAACCAAGTTAGGCTTGGTGAATGAAGGAAAGAGATTTATCATTTTGAAAGTTGCTAATTGTGCCTGTTTCTCTGTTTGGAGAAGGGAGTCGGTAGGTCTGGGCCAGTTGCCCTTGGGGACCTATCTGTTAACTCACTGTCACCTTCTCTTGAGATACCATCATCTTGCAATGCTGAGCAATAAAATTTGTAATTGTAGGTCTTTTGAAGCCCATAGCTAAAGGACACTAACACAGTTTGTTTACACTGAAGGAGTTCACAAGAAAAACTTAAGTAACTGGATAAGTACAATGGGTAGGTACCAAGAATAAGATGTGCCAAATATAAACTGGTATTTCAACGAGAGTTCTATTTAGCTTTTCTTTGCTGTAGAAAAAACTGCAGTATTAAAATGTCTCCAAAAAGATTTTTTTCAGAATTAAGGAACTATTTTCCCCAAAAGCATCATCTTATCTTGGAATTAATTCTCATTTTAACTGCAGCTACACTAATTTATGAGTTTAGTTTCACTTCCATGAACTATTAGCTTTTTGCACAGCTAGCAATAGGAAACACACAGAGGTGATCATTTATGGCATTAATGGCTAGCTGGCTAAAGGCAGTCTTTGTTTTAGGGAATTTTTTGGCTCCTTCATACTTTGTTTCCAAAATATATATATGAGGTCTGACTCCAGGAAGTCACTTTACTTGAAGTATGAATTTGCCTGTGTCTTGCAATGGTTCGGCTCACGTGCAGAATAACTTGGGGTGCACTTTGTTAGACTGATATTATGACAGAGTTAGCTGCATCAGTCATTACGTGAAGAAGTAGCCTTGCATGGCTAAAAAGTTTTCGTTGTGTTTATTGAGGTTTAATTTATCAGCTGAATCACCACTCTGCTTCTTTGATCTCATCTGGACCTGATTGGATCAAATCTCTGTACTGCACTGCCTTGCATTTCTGGTTCCAGATTTAGCCGCGTCAGGTCCATCACCAGCCGTTTTATCTTATTTAGAACAGGTATTGCTAAAGCAAACTGGTTCAATACCATCTTAGGTGTTCTTTGGAGCAAAGAACATTAATAATGTCTAGACAGAATGGCAAAGCAGAATAGAAATGTTGGCATTGGGACAGTTCTTCACCGTGTTGTCCAGGTAGTCCAGATTCATACAAGGCAGGGGCTGTGGGCTACATCTGCCTCAGTAAGCAGTGCTGGGGCCTGCTCTACAGCTCTGAGGTTAAGTGACCCGGCTTGGCCATGTTCATACAGTTAGACTCTCATCTTCCAAAGCAGGGTTGTTGCCTCAAATTTCCCCATTGAGAATGGTCCCTGTACTGTGCTAAATGTTCAGTGATGCCTGGGAATTGTTTGCAAGGACCTTTCAAGAAAAGTAATTGTACACACAACCAAGTTCCAGTGCCTGGGACCGTTACCAGGTACCAGTATGGATGCAATCATTATTTCTGTAACAGTGACAGGAGCTCCAGAGGAAGCACAGCACCAGTTGCTGAGGAGCTGCAATGTCTGGTGCTGCACATGTCAGGCAATATTGGGGATGCTTTTAGACAATGGTGGTGGTAGTGCCTAGCAGAGGTGACAGTGATTATGCCACCAGCCTCCCTTTTCTCTCGTGTTCTTCAGCTCTGAGAGCTAAAACATGGATGTCCAAAGTGTGAGAGCTCCAAGAGATGGGTAGAACTGGACACCTCCCAGACAGGGTCTGGGCTAATGCCAGGCTTATGGAAGAGCCCTGGAGAGTGTTGTAGGACTGAGTGCAGTAAAGCTGTTTTGTCACCTAGTCATCTCTAGAAGGATGAACATTTGATAGTGAGCATGGCAGTTGCTAGAATAAGCCATTCAATTGCATTTACCAGCAGGAGCAAAGTTTTCTTCTGTGTGATATTTTCAGAAAAAAAAGGTTTTGTTTTTCTTTTAGTCTATAGGACATTTTGATAACATCATGAATAAATATCTATAATTTAACCCTCTGACATTAACATTAATTTGGGTATTTTTAAATGAAACTGGGCTAATATGTCACCCACTGTTTGTTTTCTTTATATTACTGGTTTAACCCCTGAGACAAAGATGCTTCCTTCAAGAATTTGCCCTTGCCCCATTGGGAAGCTCATTGCTTCTGAACAGTGCAATTGATGAAATGATTTCTGACATCTAATGGCTTTTATGATAAAGAAAAAACACCTTTGAAATATTGAGTTTAATGGCAGATGTATAGATGGAGCCACCACTTGCTTTTGGTCTGACAGCAGTATTTATGGGCAGTTCTAGATGAAAGTTAAACTGGCATTTTAACACCCATTCCCTTGGCCAGATGCTTGGCAGGACCAGATGTTGCTCTTGTTTTCTTCCAGCATCACCTATAACAGTATGAAACATAAAACATGCCCACTGAAATCACTGGAAATTGCCAACTCTGTCTCCTGAAGGCCTGGGGGATGTTCACAATTAAGTGATCCACAGAGTCCTACTCTGCTGATTATTGCTGTGATATTGCTTGGCTTCCAGCACCTGTGGGAATATTCCCAGAGCATGAACCATCCACAGCCACCACTGAGTCTATTTGCTCTAAGCTGACACATACGATATATGGATGAACAAAAATAATTTTTCCAAATCAAGTGCTTAAAACTTTGTTTGTGCTTAGAGGCAAGCCTTTGTTTTTTCCCTCCACAAGTATGTGTGACCACTTTGGAAAAAAAGGGTTCTTAAAAAAAAAAAGTGGAAAACAATTTCATCATTCATGTTTCTGTTTTAGTTTAACATATTTGATGTTCCTATTAGTTCCACTTGGAGAGAGAAAAAGGCTTTCATTCTCCATTAGTTGATTGTTTCCATCAGTCTCCCTTCCCCCTTCCCCCCATTTTTCACACCTCCTACTGTGTATGAACGCCTGCTGCACCATTTATTTTTGCAATGTGTAAACTGTTACTTCCTCCGACAAATCAGATCTGCTTAGGGTGAAATTAAAGATCTGAAGAGGTGACCGTCCTGCTGGTTTCGACATTTTAAAATTTTAGTGCTATGCAAGAAGCAGTTGCCCTTTTCTGCCTATAGATATTTATTAAATCTCCAACAGCATCATGGAATCAGAAACAAATTATTTTGGCATAAAAAGAAAAAGAGAGGAATCTATTCCAGGAAACACAAGCTGTAGTTCTTGCAGTGAGATGAGATCTGGCAAGTAACAGGGTGAGAAATAATTATCCTCCCTTCGGTGGCTCCAAGCAGTGGGCAGGAGTGCCTGGAACTCAAATTTTAGTGCCAAGGTTAAAAGTCATGGTATGGATCGATTTAAAACTGACAGATTTGTGTGCCTAAGGCAGAACATGGAGTGTGGCCTTCTTGTACAGATCCTGGGCCTCATTCTGCAAATCTCTACTCATCTGAGTTATCCACATATCTCAAAATAGCTCCCTTGGCCTCAATGGGAAGATTTTTCTTGTACGCAAAGGTTTGTACGATGGACTCTGTACATTGTGTGCTAAGAAAAACCAAAATATGATGCCACACTGTGGTCTGGTATGGCAGCAATGATCAAGTTGTAACTTCCAGGACAGGAGCTGACATATATACCAGAGGATATATCAGAGGATGATACAACCTGTCTGACTTGTCCTAGGATAAGACAAGCTATGCCACTGGCCCTCTGGATGTGCCACTGGCTGTAATGGGAATTGAGGCAGCCAGCTGGGAAGACAGGCCTATGTTTTAGGTGGTTGATGATGCATGAGATGAGTCTTGTCTCTAAGAAAGGCTTTTGGCTCACAGTGAAAGACGGGGTCTCTGCACAGGAGTAACTCTGTCAAAGCAGGCTTTTGGCTTTGCATCCAAACCACCTTTTTTCCCCTCTCAGGCCACGTTGATAACTATTTCTAGAGGTATGGGCTGTGAAAGAAAAGGAGTCATCCCCTCAGCAGGTAGACTTTGGGCCAAATGTGCACCATAATCACTGAAAGGTTGTCCTCTTTCTCCTTCCCATTCCCTCATTACGCTATGAACTGTTCCAGCTGCGTTTCTTTTATCAGCTTGCTGTCTTCAAGGGACTATGTCGAGGAAACCACCTTGACCTGCTCCCGGGGGGGAGGGAAGACCATGAGAATAGCAACCCCAGTTCAAGGTCTGAGTCCCCAAAATCTGCTCACTTTTTAGCACCTCACACCAATGCTCTAGTTGCACAAAGACCATTCCTACTTTTTATTAAAGTCTATTCGCTCTTTTTATCACTGCAATATATCTCTCACATATCAGTGACTACCGCTTAGCCTCACTGGCTGAAGCAAATGTCATAAAACAACCGGATTCATTTGTAGGGGCCAATTCAAAACTCTATTGCATTTAAAAAAAATTTTGTTATATCAATGCTTCTTATCACTAGGGTAACTGCACATCTTCTAGTCATGTATTAAATCACGTGACTAACATCTGTTGTGTGTGGTTTGTTCTGTTTTGCATCCCCTTCCAAAATGGTAGAATTAAATCTGTCGAGTTGAGTGTTCTGGTTTTGGTCTTTTCCTTTCAAATGTACATAAAATCTAAGAGAGGACAGAGTGAAGAACTACAGCCTGCACTCAGAGGAGGAGAGGTGACAGCAGTGACAGCCTTTAATCCCGGTGGGAGTTTGCTTTGCCTTGAGAAAGTTTATAGTCACACTTTACTTTTGTGCTATAAAGCAGTCACACCAGGGAGGAACACAAAAAAGAAAGAAAGAAAAAAACCTAAACCTGCCCAGTTAGATGTTCCTTATGGGTGCGGCTGTGAAAGTGGTTGGATTCTTGGTTTCAGTTTGCATCAGTTTAAACAATCCAGCTAAAAAAAGCCTATCTCCAAATGCTCATGGACTCCTGGGCAAATATTTTGGCACCAGCCTCAAATCAGCTGGAGCTGTGCTGCTGCTCGGGAAAGCAGTTGAAGCTATTCAGGTACCTCTACCTGAGCCACCTTTGGGCCGTAGGACTGTCTGAACTCTGGAGAGGCTGAGGGATGGGTCGCTGCATCTCTTGGATGCGATGACCAGGACAGCAGGCTTGAGTACACCTGAGGGAGCAACCTACCCTGTTCCAGGGCCACCTCTGAGATCCGCACATCTCCATGCTGGCAAACCTCCTCATCTTTCGTAACGGGGTGGCTTCATGCAAACTGCCTGCTGGGAAAGGTCCCTGGCCTGATTTAATGTGTCGCCAGTGCTAAGGGATGGTTTCCGTTTGTTTTAGTAGTGTGAGCAAAGCCTACAAAAACACAGTGTAGCAAAGGGAAACTTCTCTTTTTCCTGGTTCCCTTGCTTTTTCTCCTCATTTGACAGTGGTATTTCTGTATCTTTATACACAGACTGCTCTTGCTGACCTCTGGCATTGCTCTTGCATGAATGAGGTTACTCAGCTCATTTTAATGTTGCCGGAATTAAGGCCTTTAATCATTACAGGCTTTCTTAAACTGCTTAAGGATTATCAGCAAGATAGCAAAGGTGAGGCAAAGCGCTGTACTAAAATCTCTGGTAAGGAGACAAGACTTCTTTTTCAACTTGGAGCTGAATTTGCATTTTTCCCTCAGTGCTTTCGAGCAGCTGCTGCTTTGGAAGCCAGTTTGTTCCATTTAGGTTGTAGGTAAAAGTGTTTTCCTGCAAAGAGAATAATTATATGCTCTCAAACACACAGAAGCATCAGAATTCACAGCATGCTTTTTACAAGGGTAATAAAGTTTTATATGCATACATAGAAGAAACGGTTTGTAGCAAAATACTTAATGCACCTAATTATCTCCCAAAATAAATGGATGGGAAAGAAACTGGCAAAATTTGGCTCGCGCTTAATTATTGTACATTTGAACCTTTCCGTTCTTAGCAATAAATTCCCATTTCTGCCACCCATTTCTTGGTACTTTACTTGGTCTGGACTCTTGTAACTGCACTCTTAGCATTTAGGTGACTGCCCAATGTCAGTGTGAAGAATATGGGAAAGGCTTGACATCAATTACAACATTACACACAACATAAAATTTAATGGCTTGAATCAGCCTTTCATTGCTATTTAAAGCAACCGTGTATAGTTTTTCTAAGATCCTAAAAATTAACCAGCTTCTAAAAAGGTCTAAATTCTTCAACAGCACAGGATCTTACCCTGAGGTTTTTAAAATGTTGTTTCAGTTCTGCGGTATAGCTGAGGTGAACATTTGACAGGTAAGTGGATTTTTTAAAGTAAAAAAGAAATTGACCTCCCGGGCAAACGAGAAGTCTGTGGGGTAAATTAAAAAGAAATAAAGTCGATCAGATCCTCCGCTGGCTCACACTCTTTGCAGCTCCTTTGAGAGGAGGTAAGCCGAGGCAGTGAGCCTGCTGGGCTGAGACCTGGGGAAAAATTTGGCCCGTAGATTTTAATGTTTGTTCTTAAATAACCAGGAATTGCGTCGAGGACTTGGGTGGCTCGGTGATAAAGGGCTGGTTTTCCACCTTTGCGGCCAGAGTCAGAATTTATGTGGTGGCCTTGGCTTTGTCTCTCACCGATGTGCAATCGTCGGGTGAAAGACCATTTTCTGCCCAGGGGAGAGGCTGCTGGAGCAGGAGCGGGACCTGGCTTACCTCTCACCTCCGGTAAGGGTGGTCCCCGCAGGTCAGAGCCAGGGTCGCCCCGAGGGTGGCATGAGGAAGCTTGCTTGTCCTGCAGCTGCAAGTTCTGGGCCATGAATAAATAAAANAAAAAAAAGGCCTTGGGAGATCTGCAGATATGTTTTTATTCAGTGTGCGGGAGTATAATTAAAAAGCCGCTTTGATGCGGAGTGAAATGGTCGCACACAGACCTTGACCATCCCACCTTTATTAAGGGGCTAGTGGGGAGAAATATATAACCTTTACATTAGGAATGTTTCACTGATTTTATTTACAGTCCATAAAATTTTACTTCTGTGAGCTGCTGCTGTCTGCCAGGAGTAGCTTTAGTTTGGACTGGATGGGCAGGGATGTTTAGTGAGTTTTATTTCTCACTGTATGAACACCGGTGTTGTTTTTTGGAAATATTTTTTCCCAGCTGAAGTATAGCTGTAACCACGACCTTGGTCACAAACATTTCCTGGAGGGGTTGTGAAATTTTCCACAGAATCTGATGTTTTCATTGTTGATTTTTCCTCTATTTAAAATGTATCTGGTTTTAAATATACCATTTTGCCTTATCAACACTGGGAATCACATATAGTGTTTATTGACTATATGGAAAGAAATAGCCATGGGCCTTTAGCTTAGAAGCTTGCATGTCTCAGAAAATCTTGGAAAAATCATACAAAGGCTAGTCATAATTGTAGGTACTCATCTGCGGTACTCAACCGCAAAAGCTGGGCATCTTCTGTCCTCCCACCACACTCTTGAGGGAGAAGTCAAAGAGTTTGGGTTGCGAGCACGTCATATCCCCCTTCCTACAAGCGGACCTAAAGGAGACAAGGGAGACTGAGACTCCCAAAAGCAGTCAGCAAGGCCTCCTGTTGCACCCAGGAATATTGATGAGGGATAATTCAACATCTATTAGATCTCAGGCCAACACACACATACATATTTTCTGCAAATCATTTGAAACACATTCCACATCCAAACACCACTCCCTCTCAAAGGGAAGACTGGAATCACCTTTAATGCACGTGTTGTGATCTGATGGGCAGTATGAATGAAATTCTCCCACAAAAAATAGACATCAGAAAAAAGAAACCGATCCTGAACCTTGAGGGAGGAAAACATCCCAGATTAAAGATTAAGTGTTGGCCATAATGTCGTGTGAAAACTACATCAGCTGGTCTTTTACCTGGTACGTGTTTGGAACATAATAAAAATGAATGTGAAATGAACCATTTTTATATTGTAAATTATCTAAGAATTTATTTGCAGAAAACAAAATCTATTTCATTACCTCGGTGGTGTAAAGGTCCCCAAATCTGTTTAGTTTAATGGACAAAAATATATTTAAATAAACCATTATCTGCTGTTGGACAGCAAGGCTTTCAAACTGCAGTGTATACACTTTGAACAACCCCCAACAATTCAGCCACACAAGACATAAAAAACACTAATCAATGCCATTTTTACATAAAAAGCAAAAGACTATGTTTCCCATCATAAAATGTTATGGTGTTTACACAAAAGCTGCAGCTAACCTCATAAAACTCTATTGATTTCCCAGTGGGGTCCTCAGAGGACACTTGGCTGTGTTAGACAACACACTGATTTCTAGCACCAAAATCACCCTGGTTTGCTTTCGGAGACGAGATGCATAATGCTGCTCTTATCAAGTGGGCCTTTTGATGAGCTCATGTTGAATTCCTTGTGCAGAGAGCTGCCTCTGAAGAACTTCACCTCCAGTGGTCTTTTTATGAAGACAGACAAAACCACTGGAAGTAAATCACAAAATTGGGAATTTCTGTTATTTTGCTTTGGGTTTTTCTTTGGTGGTAGGGGAGTTTTTGTCCTTTTAAAGGAGTGCCTCTCATAGAATATTATTCAATAGCTACAATAAATAGTCCAATTCTTAGAACAGTTAAAGATCAGCAGAAAAAAATGGCAAGAAAAAAAGCAATCACCAGAAAAAAAAGAAGAGAGAAATGGGATTAACAGAAAATCTCCTGCTGACTTAAATTAATTTTAAATGAGACATATACTGAGAATTTGTATTTGTAAAAAGTTTTTACACCAGGCAATTAAACAGACATTTCTCCAAAGACAACAGACTTGCCATATTTTCAGAGACACGTCTAAAGATTTTTGTACAATAGTCAACTTCAAATGTTTGATTTTTCCACAGGGTGATTAAAACACAATGATGTGAAAAAAATAATAAAAATATGACCAAATTCTCTGTTGTAGCTTAAAATGTTATATAAATTTTAAAGTCTTATAAAACCTGAAGTCTTCTGGTAAAAATTCATTGTTATAGAAGAAAAAGAATAGGAAAAAAAAGAAAAAATTGTTTTCTTTCTGTTCTTGAATCTTATAGGAGTTAAATGAACTGATCAAATTAAAGCCTTTCTAGATAGTTACACCAACTCCAATTAGATTTTGTTGCCAGAAGAACTTACTCCCCCCACTCATGTTATTTACTTAAAAATGTTTAATAGTTGTGTCTAAATTATGACAGGACAAGTCCTACTCTTTCCAGCTAACAGGAGCTGGGGAGGGCTTTCAAGGGAATAGGATCTAGTCTTGCAAGACCAGAGGTTGCAAGATCAAATAGGTTGAAAATAAAGATGAACTGTGTCACATCACAGGTCTTAATTTTGGGACAACTCATTGCAAAGAGACCAAAGCAGCTAGTTTTAAATTACAGAGAAATTTTGGAATGAAAAATGGAGAGATAAAACATGTTTGTTGGGAAATCCTCATCTTTAACTAATAAAGGGTTTTAATATGTGCTTTTCTTTCCCCTTTTGCTCAATTAAAAATATGTTAATACAATGTTAAGTTTGAGATTTAAACCCACAAGAGTCAGGAAATTCAGAATTAAGACTCCCTTGGCAACTGCAATTCTGTTCCCATTGTGCATATTATATTTTATGATAGGGTCTTTCATTACGTGATCACATAACACTGGGGCAGTGTGACACGCAAAGAGTGGTATTGAATAAGTGTAGTTTGTTATGGAGGTTAAAGAAATGTCAATGTAACTAAGTAGTCTTGCAAAAGTGTAACAACTGCAGTTTTTATAAAATTATTATTTTATTATTAAAAAAATCACTTTGAGCATACTGTTGTACACAAGCACCTTCTTCTTAATAATGGTATGTGAAAATGCATAAGAAAGAGATTTTTCTCTTTGTTTCTCCACAGACTGTTCTCAAACAATTTTGGAGAGGATCTTCAAGACCTGTGTATGTTAGGAACTTCTACTTTCTCTTTTTATCTTTGGAAACAGTGTGAGGTGTATCAAGCCCTGGGAAGATGCTGGGCTACTGTTCTGGAAGATGAACAGGTTTTTTAACCACAAAAATAAGTTTTGGGAACTTTTTTCTATTAAAATAAAAATGTTTAAAAAATATTCCTCAAAACTATTTGGTATCCTATAAATAAGGTGTAAGTAAGTCTTGCCAACTTTTGAGTTTGGGGGATATTTTCAGAAGCACTCTCCTCATTTCTGGGAACAATTTTTGGTTTGGAGACATAAAGCTGTATTGGAGGTAAAGATCTGCAACATTCCTTCTCGAGCTCTCTTGACTGCATGGGCACTAACATGCCAATTTGTGTTCGGACATTGCCTCATAGACATGCAAGTTCTCTAGGTCTGAGGTAAGCCTGCTATCTTAAACAACCACCCAAATAGTACGAAGATACATCCATGGCTACACAGACTCTCCCAGTCCTCCAGTAGGAAATCCTAGTCATATTTCTTTCTTATTTAATGGCAACCACTGTGTATTAAGAACATGTCAATATGCTTCTTTTTTCTTTTTTTTGAGGGAGACCACGCCATGGGTGGAAGAACTTTTAAAGAAGGACCAGTAGTTCCCTGATAGATGATAGGAGGAAAGTTCTCCTGTGGTGCATGTGTCCTGGCAAACTCTCTGTGTAATGGTGCATGTGGCAGGATCAAAAGCACAGGAACATATTCAGAAGGGTAATTTGAGAGACAGAAGGCATCCCAGATGTCTTGTCTGCATAGGGCATGCAGTACAGCCAATAGCAGAGATGGGTGAAATGTTTCAAATTGTAGTCCACATTTTCAACCCTTTGGCCGGGAACTTATTCAGATCTACCCTTTGGTATGATTACTTGCAGGTTTTCTTTATTTTTTATTTTTTCTTATTTTTTATATATATTACTTTTTGTTTTCTTTATAAGCTTGCTTAATTTATCATACAGAGGATAAAGTGGTGAAATTTAATTACCTGTGACAAACAAAAGGTCAGTTTGGCCCTGAACTTCATTAATTGATCAATTGATCAATTTTGAAGAAATTTAGTTGCCTAGCTAAAATGTTTAACTTGCAATGAAATTTTAAGTGCTTAGTTAATGAATCTTAAATTGTCAAAATTCCCTCTATAAGCAATGAAAAGATCCAGGTGCCTTTGAAGTGTAAACAGAAAAATTAAAAAGAGAATCTTCCCTTCAGGACACAAGGATGTGGGAATCTGGACATTTTGGCCTAAGAGCCACATGCAAGATCCCCTGGCCAGGATTTTTTTATTCCAGCCCATATGGAAGCCAGGGGGCACTAAGCATACTGCTTAGGCTGAGATTTCTGCATAAGTGAAGTCTTATAAGTAGTATCTTAAAAAGCAATATAATTTTTTCTGAATACCTGTAACTTCAAGTTGGCATGGCAGTGGACATGCAGTGCTTCTTAAAACCAGTCATATGTTACTGGGGAAATTAAACAGAACATAAAGATCCAAAAGTCTGGCTTTTTAACTTCTGATCTTCAAACATATTTCAGTATCTTCTGCTTAGTAAACTCTGCAAGAGTTACGGACCTGAATGAAATATGCCCCTGAGCTAGACATGTCACCCTTCATTTTCATTTCAGTAACATGGCAGACAGAAATACCAAGCTATTCTGCCTGGAGGAAGGCAGGAGAGAGGAAGAGCCTTTTTGCCATCTCTTTGGAAAGAGGATCTGAGATTGCTCCCAACTAGCCTAGAACATGTTTAAAGCCCTATTCACTAAAGTTAGGACCTGAGCTAAGTTATGAACTTAAGGTTCCATAAAAGTGATACACTTCACTTAGGTAACCTGCATGTGAGAAAATCAAATTAGATAAAAGAATCTTTGTCTACAAATGTGACAAAATGTAGGTATTATTGTAGTGTGCTCTGTTACTGCAGTATTGTTACCCAGTATTGTGGCAGGAGGACAAAGGAAAATGGTGCTGCATTCACAGTCACCACAGCCTCAGCTCAATGCACCAGCCCTCAGCTCCTGGTAGGAATTTCGTCACTGAAAGGGTTGGAACAGGATCGAACAATCTGCCCAGGGAAGTGGTTGAATCACCATCCCTGGAGGCATTTAAAAGATGGGTAGATGTGGTGCTTAGCATCATGGTTCAGTGGTAACTTGTCGGTGCTAGGTTAACGGTTGGACTTGGTGATCTTAGAGGTCTTTTCCAACCTAAACAATGCTATGATTCTATGATTCCATGAATTTGTAGCTTCAAGTAAGCAAAGTAATCTCTGGGTGCTCCTCCTATAAATGGAGGTAATGTAATCTTGTTCCTCTTCTTTTTATTTATTCTCTTAATCTTTTACTTCTTTGAGTTCTTTGTGGCAAGCACCATCCCTTGCTATGATTAACAGTCACACTTGTAAAATATTATGAATGATGACTTTAAGGTGTAAAACTAAAATTATGAATGATGACTTTAAGGCATAAAACTAAAGGCTGCTGAGGGCAGACATGTGCTATACAATACCAAGAGGGTTTTAAAGCTTTCTTCTTCCCCTCCTCTTCTATTGGATGCTAAAAACGTAATTAGTAACATGTTCCCCATCTTTGACATTAAGTCCCACCTCAGACAAGAAACATAACAATATTTTGTCAACACAGACATAAAAAGGTTAGATTCAAAATGGTGGCATTCCCCATACTTAACTAGATAGTTTCAAAGATATTTATAACCAGAAGTAGAGTTTTCCTCACATGGCCGCTCTTTCAGTTCCAACTTTTTAAAGTCTCTGGTGATCCTAAAACCTTGCATGGGTTGACATTTGAAGTGTAAAATTTTTTGTTTACTTAAAGTAGCAAGATCCTTCTTACTCCTGGGGTTTCAAAAAAGAATGTAAGAGAAGAAAAAAAAGAAAAAAGAAGAAACAAACAAAAAAAACCCGCAGGGAAGGTTATAGACTAGCTCTTCTTTGGAAGCAGTTGCTTTGCCAGGTTTGTTTGCTAACAGGGACACCATCTTGGACTGTGGATGTACTTAGTGCAAGGAGTCCTTTCTCTCTGTGCTTGGACTTCTCAATGATCTAAATTTTGGGCAGGCCCTTCTAGCAGCAGGTTGTTTCAGGGCACTGTGACTGCAGCTCTCTGCTTGATGGGGCAAACAAGCAGCAGTGGGAAGGTGGGGGAAGAGTGCGGTCTGTGGAGGGTGAAGCAGCCCTCTGCACAATCATGAGGCAGGAGGGATTCAAAAGGGACAATAAAGGCACCTTCCACCCCAGCATTTGCAATTCTCCTTTCCCACAGACAACACTGTGTAGAACAGTGAGAATCAGAACCCAGGGCAATGGGAGTACAATTCCTTTAATCTTGGTGTTTTTTTCTACTAGGTCTTAATAAACTTTTCCAGTTCCCATGGTGCTTTCTGCCCCCACAAGTTCCAGTCCTGCTGCCGTATTTGTGTCACAGAGTGGTTTGCCCATGAGTGGTCTTAGCTGGGTGAAGGAGGTTGTTCCAACAGCAGCTCTGGGTATCTCTCACACCCAAGCCCCTATAGGACACGGAGCAATGCAGTATAGGATTCATAATGCACCAGTAATATCACCTGAATGGAAATGCTGTATATTTGATTCTTTGCTTCTCTAGGACTGCATGATGCAAAAACCTGGCTTTGCTTTCAGATGGATTTTGATGTCCATGTTTCCCATTTCCCTTTTTGCTGGGAACAGATTGGATATACTAGTTGGGATTTTGGCATTGTAACCATCAGTTTTCTTCTTTTGTTTGTGTTTAGGCTCTTGGCAACCATAAGGAAATGTGTAAATTTATAAAATTGACAATATATAAATTTATGTGTAATGTATAAACCTATAAATAATGTAGAGTTAAAGGGAACCAATGGAAGCTATCTCGTTTATTTGCTTTTTTGTGTGTGTAAACCAGCCTTAATCCTTGTTAGATGTTGATAAGTCATTTGTTGCCACTTGGAATGTGGTCCATGTTTGGTGGTCCTCCTCCCTCATAATAAGGTTTCATTAGGTCATGAGCTGATCCAACGGTTTGTACTCAATACTGTCCCTGATCAGGTTAGAACATTGTCTAAATTAAGCAATGCAATACAGCTATGTTAAATGAGATGAATGTCATGATGAGCTATACCTATTCTTTTTGACTGTTGACATAAACCTAATAAAAGAAGAAAAATAAAATGCTGGAAATTCAAAGTATCAGTATTATTATTTTTCAAACAAAAAGAGTTTTTATCCACAGGAATTACAGTAGTCTAACATGACATCAATTTGAAATGTCTATTTGAACTTTGAACTTAACTTACTTTGAAATGTCTAGTGCTCATAGGAAGCATTTTGAAGCGTGTCAATAATGGTGCTCATGAAATATTACCCTAAAAGCTCCTTCACCTTCCATGCTGTGTGAAAATGTTTGACATTAACTATTTTTTTCAATAACAAAATTAATTATTTTACATTGTGCAGCTGATAGTAACCACAGTGATATTTCCAGACCCCAAGCTAATTGTGACAAATGGAAGATTTATTTCTATTCCAGCTCTGTAACCAGTATGATGAGAGACTCTGAGCAAGCAGCTTTCATTCATTATCCCCCAAGTCTGTACAACGAACATAATGATCATTTGCAATTTATCTTACAATTTTTGAAAGAAAAATACTGAATTAAGTATTCTGATTCTGAACAGACTGCTATGTTGCTATGGAAAAGAGGATCACTCAAGGTCACACTGGAGTGATGGTTAAGTTTCATTTTTTTTGCTGCTGTGCTCATATTTACTTATTAAATATGCCATCTGTAGGCGGTAGGATTTGTTTATGTTTTACAGATGTGCTACTATTGGATGTTATGTAGGGGTCAAGTTAATTTCCTCAAATATCTTACCATGTCAGACATCTTTTCTTCTGAAAGTTGTTTTCTTTCTCTTTATGTATGGGGCCCTTGATGCTGAATCAGTAGCTCATACACTTGCAGTTAAATATGAACTGGTACTGTGGCTTTGGTGAGTCATCCGTTTACCCTTCTGCTATCTGAGAAGTCATGCAAAGGGGAGATGGAGGTCACTCCTGTTACAAGAGTTTGGTCAGCTTGTCAGGTTATGATGATGGGTGCTAAAAGTCAGTTCTGATTTCAGACAAAATGTATATGATGAGAATTCTTTGCCATTCAGATGAGGGTGGTTTTAACAACATCAGGACATGACAGCTTTATGTCTTTCTTTCCACGGCCTGCTCTCACTTCGTATGTTTAATTCTCCCATCTCTGGGACTTTTAACCTAAAGATACAGAGAGGAAGTATTTACAACTGTAGGTGTATCCTGTTTTTGATTTTATTAAGTGTGTGTTAAATGATGTGCATCAAGCAGGACCTGCTCCTGCGCCCAATGCCCTGCTCCTGGCTCTGCTTCCTGGGCAGAGCTGGGGGAAATGTGGGAAGCCCCTAAAGCAGCACCATTGCACCGCAGAGCTTATTCGCAGCTTGATGGCTAATATGACCTCTGCAGGCCCATATGTGGCTCTGAGTCACTGATGGAATGAGATACTTACTGAAATATTACGGACATAGTCTGTAACACTGTGCCAGGAGAATACTCTGCAGAATTAAAGAGCTGGAGTTGGTTTTACCTCTTGTCTGGTTTGTGGACTGAACATCTGTTAGCTGCTGGAGAGCATGGGGTGATGTCCTGGAGGGCAATTTCATTTTAAGTTTCATCCTCAACAGCTCCAGTTTCTGCAGGAGGAATAAAAGTGCCATGAGTGGGGATGGTCAGGAGACTCCACGAGTCCATTCCTAGTGCAAAAGGAACGGCAGTGTAGACACACTCTTTGATTAGTTTCGTACTATTGTGAACTCCCATCCTGGTTTCATGGGACTGAGCTTTTTTTTAATTCTGATTTTATCAACTGTTCTATGATTTGTACAGTTTACTTAAATAGCGTCCCCAGGATTCAGATTCACAGCATAATAATCAGATCTTTCTAAAGCTGTTATGTCATCTTTTTTTAGTTCTAGTAATGGTTTGTCAAATCAGTCCCTCATAGCTCTTTAGGATATCTACACACAGTGGCAAAAAGGCATAGGAAAGTGGTTGAATCTCTCTTCTGTCAATGCAGAAACTGAGGCAGGTGTTGGAGGTTAACTTTAAAATGTCTCCAGTTTAATAAGAAAAGTGCAGACCTCTGGACTGCAAACAGCCTGCAAATGTGGTCCAAGAGAGTATCGCAGTGCCTGGACTATGAGGCCATACTGCCCTTGCCTCCAGCACAGCAATAACGAAAAGCCTGAGATAAAGTCATCTTAAGGGAAATGTCCTGTAAGGTTAAAAATAAAATGGGGGAAGAAAACAATAAAGGGATTTGTTGATTGTCTCTGCTCTCCATCCTGCCTGGCAATCCCCTTTACCGTCTGCCTTATGGTCCTGCCAGTCAGGAAACAGGAATTAAAGTTCTGTCAATCACAGATAGCAAATAAATGCTATCCCATCCCATGAGCCTTTTCTTCTGCAATGTGGCTACCTAGTCATCAAAGCCATTTCCAGCTGTATTTGTTTTTTCCCTCATGCTGAATGCGGCTGATGAGTATTTGAAACACCATTCAGCCCACTGCTGGAGAGAGGCTGGCTGTTAAATGGGCAGCGTTTAGGGCTGCTGCTGGAGAGGACGAGAAGAGAGAAGTGCACAACAGGACTACAAATGGTCATCCTGTCCGTTAGTGCCCGCTCGGCTCCCATCCCATGTCCTGGCCAGAGCCCCTCCGGGAGGGTCACCCGGAGGACTGCAGTCTCTGCTCTTGCTTTGAAGTGCCCCCCTGGGAGGAAGCAGGTGGGCTGGGATTTGTACTTTATCCAAGCCTGAAGGATGTTAAACTCTTGTCTTCCTGGAAAGTGAAGCCATATCTCCTGTCGAGGGGGCTGCTGGGAGTGATGGGAGAAGAAGGCACTATATCAGACCGGAATCCAGGTGAAAAAGAGAACTTCCTGTGAGACAGCAAAACTGCCTTATGATCATGTGCATTTCTAAGGCTGACTCTCTGGAAGCTGACATTTTTTAGGAAGCCTAAGCTAAATGTATTCCCTTACAAGGGACCACTTTTCAGAAAAGAACATTTCACCTTCAAGTTAATTTCCCTGCAGTTTAGTAGATCTTGTCTTCCCTAAACTTTGGGGCTCATCATGGCATCTCCTTGAAGCTTGAGGCTCTTTCTTTTATCTCTTTCTTTCTCTCTTATTTCTTCCTTTTTTCTTTTTCCTTTTTTTTTTTTTTGGTGTTGTTTTTTTTTCTGGTTGCCACCTCATTCAGGGTTGTGTGGATTGTGAGGACTAAGGAGGACTAGTTACTGAAACATTAAATGTCAACAGCAATGTAGACTGTGCAGCAGATATTTGATTTTTCTCTTCAGTCCAAAGAAGATTTTTAAAGTTCGTTTGAAAGCAAGTCCACCACAGTTTCAACTCTTTAAGAAACAATCATTTCTGATGGGAGGGAGTAAATTGTAGTACTTCAGGGAAAGAGATCAGAGTATGTTCGCCACTATATTGCTGAGTATACATTTGACTTTCCCACTAAGACCCATGAAACAGGTAAAATAATGGAGAAGAGGATACTGCTGTTACTTTCTGTCTTTGTGAACTTGTAGGTGAAACAATGCCTGTTAACAAAAGACCTTAATCTTTTAGTGTTATTGGCTGTGGCTAGAGGAGAATCAGAATTCTTTCAGGATTTTTCAATCTCAAGATTTCTTTGGTGTGAAAACACTGTGAAGACAATGGGATTTTATCTAAGATGACTGCAGTCATTTTATCCTGCAATTTCCTTCTGTCAAGGAAATAATTTCAGATTCTCCAGCAATCCTCAGTCCTTCTACAGTTCGAAGCCTTGCACTTGCCTTTGAGATGATCAGAAAAGATGTACAGCCCATGTACTAAATGTGTTAAATCTACTTTTTTCCCCCAAAAGGACATTCTGTTGCTTACTCCTGTCCATCAGGCAGGTGAAGAGAAAGGATGTATGCCTGTGAGAATGGCTATGCTGGATCAGAATAAAGGTCTCCGCAGCCCAGTGTCTTGGCTCTGACATAAGCCAAGGGAGGAGTCCAAAGCCAAGGAAGGTCATGCAGAGATATTTCCGTCTTCTTTCTCCTCTCACCCAGGCTTCAGCAGTCTGGGATTTCCTGAGCACGACATAACATCTTGGTGGACCCTAAAATTAATCTGAGTACAATGCATTTCTAAAATTACTGTATTTGTTTGTATTGGTGCAAATCGTAGGCAGCCTAGACTCGCACAGAAGATGTGTTGGGTGCTACACAAACATGGGACAGAAGGGCCCTCT
This sequence comes from Ibidorhyncha struthersii, assembly GCA_013398815.1. Lineage (NCBI taxonomy): Eukaryota > Metazoa > Chordata > Aves > Charadriiformes > Charadriidae > Ibidorhyncha > Ibidorhyncha struthersii. The sequence goes on along the minus strand of VZSZ01002583.1, from coordinate 262,953 downwards.
GTGCTCCACCAGATCCATGCTGACAGAGAATTTACAGTACTGGTATGTAAAACACACTAAACAATTTAAAGTAGAGGAGGGTGAGGCAGCCATGAGATATTATTAGTCTGCAACAGTACCAGCACACCAAGTATCTACATATTTTCCATTTTTCTGTAGATATCATGACAGAGGAAAGTTCAACAGAAGGGCCTGAGGGATGTTCCTTGCCAAGGAAGGGCAATGAAAAAGTTAACCATCCTCTCATGTTTTTTTTTTTTTATTTTTAAACCTTTTTAATCATATCCTTTTTTAGTTGCTTGCAAAAAAATTCTTCTTGAGCATGAAGGGGAAGTACAGGCAAAAGTATAATGTGCTTCTTTAGCAACTGGCAATGTGGATGTTCAGGCTCAATACCAAGATAAAACCAAAGAAGAATTGTTCTTTTGGTATTCATAATAAATGGGAGGAAGCAGGCAAGCAAAATGTAGTGAAGGACTTGAAGGTACAGCAAAGAAAGGAATTAAAGGAGGGAAGCAAAGAAAAAAAGAGAAATTGGTGTGGTTAAAGTGATGCACTGGGAAAATTATTTCCAAGGGAAAGTCATGAACAAAAATGATGCTGTTGTCCAGGAAAGAAATCACTGGAGTCTTCATCCTGAAAAACTGCTCTAGCTCAAGTTTTCTGTGTTCAGTTTCTTGTGAGAAAGGGTGGTAAGAGTTACCAGTCACTAAACACCAGTGTCCTATTGTAAATCCCTGGGATCAGCAAAGAGCCATGATGAGTGTCAGGCAGTAATTCCAGTGCTACGGAGTGGCAATTCCTCAAGTGCTGAGTGTGGAAGAACTTGGGGAAAATTAAGTTCCCACTCGCAGGTTTCAGATTTTTTGTTTGTACTGTCCAATAAAAGCTGTGAAGCACATAGGTACAGTACCCACCTTTCCTGATCTGCTAAACTCTTTATGTGCTTTGTTTTTCCTCTTTTAGTATAAAACTGCCACATGTTTGTTTGCATGGCCATAAATCTTTAAACAAGATCCCAGTTTTTTAGCATTAAAAAAATAATTCAATAATTAAAATAATTGGAAGATTATAATGTATAATATTTTCTCTCACACTAGAGTTCATTTTGTCTTGTTTGCATTTTAGCATCAGCCTCAACATTAGATAATGATAGTTTTTTAATTTTTCAGTGATTTTAATGAAGATGGTGCAACTGAAAAATAAGCACTTGTGTAAAGAACGTGCCAATTTCCTTCCATTCCCATCCCTCTCATAATTTGTTCCTTTACGCTGGTTCCAATAGCCACTCTCCCTGGTAGTAGAAATACTGTAACATTGATGTCTGTCAGCTTCTCTTTCCTTCTCCTCTCCCCTTCAAGTATATAGCTTACTGCTCTTCTCCAAATGGCAAAAACTCTGAGGAATAGCCCTTTGCTTAATATGTCAAAATGTGAGTTCTGGCTGGTGATTGCTTTGGTTTCGTTCCCTTGAGATCTGACGGTGCCAGAAATCAAAGCATAATTCTGCAGATGTTGAGATCCTGTAAGCCCCCTAGGTTGCAAAGCTAAGCCATAAAGCCAGCTGGCACTGTGTACGTGTGCTAAGAATGTAAAAGTATACATTTTTGCTTTTCAACCAACAATGACCGACCGCTGGTAACTTCAACAAAGTGAAGCACTGCTAGCTTTATTTTTGGAGAGTAAGTGGCTCTGTGCATTCCCCTGAGCTCTTCTTCTGTTCTAGTGCTGCTGTTTTAAAGATGCTGTTCAAAAGTATAGAAGTTTCTTTGGTGCCTTTCCAGCATATCTGCTGTTCTTTAAAGGGATACCACACTCTGACAGCATCTTCAGTTCACAGCAGAAAATTTAAGAGTTATTTCAGCGAACCTTAACCTTGCTGATTTCAAACTGTTTTACCTTTCTTCTAAAGGAAATGCATTCAAGGGGGAGAAAAAAAAACAAAAACACAATGTCTAAATTAAAACAAGAAGAAGATAATGGGACAGCTAGCAGGCTCACTTGCAAAGAGGTACCAAATAGTCAAAATGTGTGTGGGAGCTTAGACAGATATGGCACAATTCTGTGCTGTGCACTACTGGGAAAAATGAAAAATACATACTTAAATTTCCGAAGGAGCTGGACAATAAACAGTAGCATCATATCTTTTAACCTGGAATTTTTCTTTCATGTGTTCCTCTGAGTCCCTTCATTTAGTGCTGTGTGTCTTCGCTGAATCTTGAGAGCAGAGATAGCTGGTTAAAACAATGATGATGGTGAGATGTTTTCTGAGATGTTTTGCAGACAGGTCTGCCCAGAGCAGGGTAGGAAAAAATTTTCCACTTCCTCCAAAATTTTAGAATTTGGAAATGCTTTTTGTTTCCTACTAGGACAAAGCAAAGGCCTTTCAACTTTTATACATGAAACCTATTCAGTGGAGACACTGCTCAAATACAAAGAGATATTTTGGTCTTGTGATCACTCAGGATTTGATAGAGTCAACTTCAGACTGGGATGATAGAATTCACCCCTGGATAAACAGCAGGCTGAGTCAGGAGCTCATCGATGCTGTGTGAACAATGCAGCAGGCACTCATGTTTGGTTCTCCAATGTCCAGCCTTGTTCTCTGACTACATTGTTACTCTGAGCTTTTTTCCCGGTTTTGATCAAAATTCCAGGACCTGAGGAACCTTTCCTAAAGCAAATTGCACCCAAACCACTAGGTTCTCATGCACAGTTTAAATTTCAATGAAGTGGTATTTTCCAATGAAAAAAAAAAGTTTAATTGAAAAATTCCTGACAAGCTCTAATCCTATTAACTTCACTGTGGTTGCACATATGCTAATGAGAGCCGTGTGTGTGAGACTGTTGCTAAATTTGCAAAACACAATACCCAGGACATGCATATTATATGTAGTTTGACACAGGCACATATGGTTTATATTCTGTATTCTAAAACAATATTATGAACATTTTATAAGGTTGCGAAAGTGAGTATTGTAAATTCAAGAAATGCAAAAGTTATTGAGGCATGCACTTTGGACTCTCTCTCTCTCCCCGGTGTAATTGCCCATATACACCTTCCACTTCCTCTTCTTTCCCTGCTTGTCCCTCTCATATTCCTCCTTTCTCTCCTTAATGCCTTTCCTCTCTAGGTAGCCTTCCTTTTTAGCAAACAGCACTTCTCACACATGGCTCTAACATAGCAGTAGATGCCATCATGAGCTGGTATTGTTGTATTGCCTTCTCTTACCTTCCTTTTGTCCTGTCAGGTCAGACTAAGTCCTGCAGAAAAAAGGATACCTACTCCATGCAGTGTGGGCAGTGATTGCCATGTAGGTGCACTGTTCTTAATAGCTCTCTGGACACTTCTGCAGTAAGCACAGTTCAGCAATAAATATATCTCCAAAAACATGGGTTATGACACATACTACTGCCTTTAGTTAAGCAATTGCTAACTTGCAAGGGATTACTTTTTTTGACAGGAGGTCTCCTTTTGTACCAAAATTATGTCAATTTTCCTATAGCGGTGCACTTTACAGACAAATTGTTGCTCTTTTGGTAAGGTATGTGATTGATTCATTTTGATTCTCACTCTTCCAGGCCTATGCAGAAGTCTTTGCTGATGTGAAGCTCCAATGAAATCATCAGGGCACATACACAATGATTTGCCTCTACGTTTCAACTTAAGACTGAAGGTGGACATGCATTTCCCCAAGAGACGGAACAGACAGAGCTGATTGGGAAGGATGTCAACCCAAAGGGTAGGAGCATCTCACTGCCTTCATCAAAGTTGGTGTCTAGTCTAAGGTAGGCATCTATGCTCCATCATTAATCAACGGAGAAGGATGGAACAGATTAATTCCCTTTCAGTGTTACCTATCTTAATCATCTGTCTTTGGAGAGGATGAGTTGTCTTCCAGCGACATTTACTTTCTTTAATCAAGAGATTTTAATCATCCTGCTTAAACATCGTGACTCATTTTTAGGTGGCTGAACTATAATAAAAAGAATCTCACATTTTGTTTCAGTTTCAGGTGACTCCTTTTGCTTTCACGGTGTGGGGTCTTGTGTTGCTGCTTGCAAGATGGTGAGGAGGTCAGCAAGAGAGGGACCGCACCGTACGTGTCTTGCAGCAGAGGAGCTGGTCTAAGCTGCAAGTTCTGTGATGCACCACACCAGTTCTGGTCTATACATATTAATATCACGCTAACCTGAAAGAAAATGTTTTTATGCAGCTTGACAAGCTGAAATATTTAGAAACCAGTTGACTTGACCCAAAGGAATGTATGTTGCTTACATTTTCCCTATGGAAAATTGAAGCATTTCTGGAAAAAGTAACATTTTCCCACAGAAAACTGTTTTTTCACTAAAGAAAAAATAAAGTTTTGATGGAACATTTCCAACCAGCTGTAATTATAGCGCATACATAAAACGGGCCAAATTGATGCTGTAAGGGCATTCCTTACTGCAGTCTATCCATAATCTCTGAGTGCTAGTCTCTGTAACATCATAACTTTTGAAAGTTATGAAATTTTTGTAACATTCATAACTTCTGAAAAATGCACATAAATGTACTGTGTTGCATTCTACATATATTGGCCTGTGCTAAATTAAAAGACAAAACCGTGATATGGGCTGTCACCCATTAGGCACTGGGCAAAGACCACCAAATTCATGTTCATGTCTGAAGCTGTTGCTGTGTCTGATTCCAGGTCCCTGAAGGGTTCAGCTTTATATCACTAACAAGTCGAGAGGAGATGCAAATGATAATTCCTAAAGTGTGAAAAAGAATTTAGCCATTTTCAGATGAGCTGCAATCCACTTTTCTTGGATATAGGTACATTTTGGGGAGAATGGAGGGTTGTTGCTTTCCTCCCTGCAACCCCCACTGGAAGTAACAAGCTTATTGCATTTTACACCCAGGTGTTTGCCATAGAATTTGACACATAACCGTGCCCTGGAAAACTATAAAACAATATAATTTATAGAAATAAACTGAGTGAGAATCATTATTTTTTATTGGTACCACTTAATGTGCAGAAAAAGCATACTTTCCAAAAATATGGAATAAACGTTCTGTTAGCCTTATTGGGTCCAAATGTTAGGGTTTAAATTATTTTACTATGCAAACTTTCTTTCATATCTTGGCAGTAGTGATTTCCATTTTTATTCCTTTGGTATCCATAATCTTATTAGAATCAAAAACATATGCTTCAAGATCATTGGACAGATCCCTTCTCCCACCCTACCCCCTTCTCTTCACGTTAAAAAATGCACTGAAAAGACTGACACTCCAGTATTGAGAATAACAGGAATGGTATAGGAGAAAATGATGCAGACTACCAAGCCTGAATGGGAAAACAGTTTAAGAAATGTAGTTTGGTTTTCATGCTTTTGATTTGCAAGTCATTAAAGGTGCAAAAGTCTCCAAGCCTCCTGCTGGCTGCCATTCGGAGTCCCAGTCCCTCTCCTGCTACAGGAGGTGCTCGCACCAGGATCACAGATTTACAATACAAAAAAGTGTACAGGCAGATCTGAGCTTTATAACACTTCTGGGGATGTAACACTTGCTGCAACCCATACATCTTGATGTCAGGGGATCATATCTGTGGGGCTGAAATGTTAGCTCATTGCTATGGATTTATGAATATCCTTTTTTTTCATTAGTAGAGCAATGACAAATCTCTTAACATGCGAGCCCAGCAGTTTGGTAAAATGTATTGCTCATTCCACCTGGTTGCCTCTTAGCCATGGAACGCTCAGCAGATGTCAAAAAGTTGGTGGTCTTTAGATATTTTCATGGTGGCAGACAGAATTTTTTTCTAATTTGTCTTTACAAAAGTACTTAAATTTACACTGAATTGCTGCTCATAGCAAGTTCTGGCTATTAGAGGTAGAGGCCTAGCAAAATACTTCCTTTTCTGTTCTGAGGCAGCTGCTTCATCTGTGGTGTTTTCTGTATGAAATGAGATTTTATTCATTCTGATGTCCAAAGCTGGAATGGCACTTGAGATTCCTGTCAATAACGTGAGGGAAATATAAATTAAACTGGTTACAAATACTCCTGAAGCCTCATATAAGTGTAGCTCAAAGGCTGTACTTAAAAATAAATGCAAACTCTCTATGGTATGTAGATTCACTGTAAACACACCCAAACCATTTAAATTCCACCTGGCAGTGACATCATGTAATGGCTCTTCGAATAAGAATAGAAATGTTTAACGTTAAGTATAATCCAATCTCTGAATTTCTTAAGGGAGCTGCCATTTACTGAATTGCAGCCCATCAACTAATGATGCTTAGAAACAATCACTGGAGATATGTGAGTTGTTGCTATATTTTTGGGAAAGACATTTTTTAATCACTGTTGAGGGAGCAGAAGAGAACTTAGCCCGAACAAAAGAGTTGCATCTTGTGCCTTTTTAATTTTGAGACACTTTCATTTCGAGCACTACGTTCTGCTTTCAGCTGTACGAAGAATCCCCACTAATTTCATAGAGGTTGATAAACACCTTCTGGATGTAGAGGATTTTGAAGACTTTCAATTCTGCTGGCACGGCCCAACTTAGAGCAGGTCGTTGAGAGGTGACAGGCTCTCAGTTCCTTTGCTCCTCGATCTACAGTGTTACCCTGTCGTCTTTCAGCACAAATCGTATCATATGTTTTCATCTTGGTGCTTTAGGGAGCTAGACAAGATTCTAACCTACCCCTTTAAAGATGGCACTGAATTTCATAGTTTTTTTTCATCCATCACATTTACTCTGCTTGCTCTACTACCAAAACTCATGAGGTAATACTATATCTTGAACTTTAGTACACAAACTACTTATTTGAGCGCAACATAAAATGTACAACTTAATCTACTTCTAAAACAACTACTGCTTTCCAAGAAAGAGGAACTTTTAATCCAGAAAAGGCACCTCCATGATTAGAAGGTGAGTTGCGCCACCTTCCTGGGTCACTTAAGCCAAGATCAGAGTCGCCCCAAGCACCTTTTGCAGCTGATGTGGAGACACAATCCCCTCAGCCTGGGTTCATGTCACTTAGTTTTACACACCTGAAGATGGCACGTGCTTCCTCCATAGAAAAACCAGGCACCTCTGGAAAGTTGGAGGTTCCCCTCTCTCTCTCACCACTGGCTACATCAAGAGCCTGGGATGACTGATTTCTAAATGTTACCCAATTTGTAGGCCATGCTATTTATATTATCTGCTGATTAAACAGAGAAAGAACAATTGTGGTTTGTTTGAACTTGTCATGAACTAAGGCAGTTTGTCAAATTGACAGTTATGGCTGAACTATAAACTCAAGTCAAATTTTTCAAAATGGATATGTAGGACCCCAACCCTTGTATCTGGGAACCAAAATAAAAGGAACGCAATAGGTATTAGAAAAGGACATTGATTTTAGACAGTACTAAAGCAGCTTTTATATAAGTAATTTTTAGGCACCTGAATGGGAAGCCAAATATCATTACTTTCTGGTATTTTTTGTTAAACAGTAATTGAACATACTTTCTACATGATGGAGAAATGATCTTGGCTATAAATAGGAAACTGTTGAAGATAATTAACAGTGATTTTTTTCTTTTCCAGAAAACATCCGTAGAAATAACAAAATTAAAACAAAAATATTTTGCTGAAAAGGAGTAACTTTTCCCGGAAGACATGAGGACTGTTTTTCATTAGTGTGAACCATGGGAAATATTGCAGCTTCATCAGTGAAGGTCTGACATACGATTTCTATCAAAGACACATTTCATTTACCCTAGGCTTATTCAGCGCTACTCTTATACAATGTTCCCTACCAGCTGTTGTTGCTGCTGTTTGCTAGTAATTGATTGCTTTGTTCCTGGCCTGAGAAATAGTGTCACTTAGTGCTTAAGCTTCTAATGGGCTACCAGTTTCTTCCTTTACCAAATATTAATTGTGCCAAAAAATACGGAAAGGCCCCTAACAGAACTTGGGATGCAAGTAAAGTTTTGACTTTTGTTGCTTAATTTCATCTTTCCCCACATAAATTATCCTACAGTGAGTATTCCCGACCCTCTAAAATAACACAAATTTGCTAAAATATTGGCTTTCTTATGTATCAGCCACGTGTTCTATTTTTATCTCAGCAGTGAATCCAAGAAGCCAAATTACCCATTACTAATGGTCATGTGGCTGCAGTAGCTGAGAGTCCAGAAAATGCAGAGAAAATGCTTGAAAATGTCTTTGGGAACATACAAGAAAAGCACACATGTGTGCACTTTGCAGGGTTAGATGAAGTAATCTAGATACATATTTTTTTTGAAAGCTCTTTAAAGTATTCATGGCCATTCTCATTATGCATTTTCATTCTGGCAGCACTGATTCATCTAACTTGAGACTCCATTACACAGTTATGTCACTGAGACTTCAACAGTACTGCGTGCAAGAGTAAATGTGCACCAGCCCGTGTTGAGGCCTTGAAAAAGGACAAACTGTTATTGATTTCCTTTTTTGGTAGACAGTACTTGCTGAAATGGGCAGGGAGTTGGCCTTGAGGTTTCATAATTGACGCATATTATGAAAGTGATGAATTCAAGCACAGAAGTGAGACTAATGGATTAAATGTTTTTTTTTTTTCTTAGAGGGATTATTTTTTTTTCCTGTAGCTGCATTTAGTAAGGTGGAATGTGCATGTGTATGTTTATTTAAAATTAACCAATGTTTAAATATAATTGATGCTGTATTTAAATTTAATTGATGCTTATAGATGTGTTCTGCATGTGGTTGGCTGACAGTCCATTGTCAATGCTACCATCTTCATTCTTGTGATTTCCTCCAGAAAATTTGGGAGTTCTGGAAAAATTCCATGGAACATGCTCTCCCTAAAGGGTCAGAAATTTGTTATTTACTCAGCTATGTTAGGGCCTCCAGTTTACAAGGTCTTCATTAGAAAAAAATCGCTTTATATAGAAAAGAAGAAGCCACAAGTTTGCTCAAAGGCTTATGCATTCAGTTTGGGGAAATGCAGGACAATACACCGCACAGTATGAAAAATGCTTTGCAATTTACCTAGTGACAGGTTCTATAATTAGATTAGGTCTCAGCATTTCTGTTAATGATGTAAAGGAAGCTATATATGCATTAAACATTTGATAGTTTTCATTCCAGACAGGAGCTGAAAAAAAGCATTCATTAGTTCTAATAAGTGTGAGTACTGAAAAATTCACTAGTAAGAGTACAAGTCAGTTTATAGCTATAGGCATAAGATCTGGATTTAAATATGCAGAAAAAAAAGCCTCACATTTTTCTTCAGTGGTTATAACCGCAAGAATTTAATAAACGTTATTTCCTCTTCATGTGTGTCCAAAAGCAAAGGTGAAGAGAATTTTTGAATCTCAGCAAGAAGAACTCGTACCGGATGTTGTCCAGTCTTGTAATACTACTTTTAAAACATAGACCTTTCTGCAAAGGAATCAGTCCACAGCTTTGTGTTCAGCTGCTGATCAGCAGGAGTTTTGCTTGATTAATGAGTAAAGATCAAACCAGAATATTCCTGTGAAAGGCATAACTGCGGACGTGATTTGACCATTATCAGTGTCCTGGGTCTGTTCATGGGGCACCATAACAACTCTCTGATCCCTGTGTAAGACTCATCGGAAAGGCTTGGCATCATGTAATGCTAACATAAACAGTTTATAGTCAAGGAAATTGTGATATAAAATGTCTGAAGAAGAGAATGTAGGCACAGTGTGTGTTTTGAAAGTGCATTTGGGACTTTGCTGAGAAGCAAGAGAGGAAGGAATATCGCAAAAAAAAAGGCACAAATATCTTGTCCACTTTTTCCCAATTCTATGCCAAGCTGTTACTGAATTACAGTGTAATTAGCATTTCTAAACCCTACACATTTGAACCATGACAGGATACTTAAAAATGTCAAAATAAGGATTTTCAAAATGCACAGTGAAAATTCTGCCTGACTCTATACTCTTCTTCTTGAATTAAATTCCCAAAAGGCTCAAATTTCATCATCGGTTTTCCCTGAAGAGCATTTCGCCACTAGGTGGAAGGCATCATTTTTGCTCCCATGCTAAAAGCCCACCCTGGGCTCCCATGGGCATCCCCTTCGCCCGTCCCCTGCCTGGAACATGCTTTCTTTAAGGGCTCTGTATCTGCATTTGTTAGATGTGCTTCATAATATTCCAACAATAAAGCGAAAAATGTATACTAGTGATGAAAATATTGACTTAATTCTTTTGGGAGAGACCAGCATTGGGTGAAATCACGATTTTATAAGTTCACAGTCAAGTGAACACATGTTGCTGACAAAGGTACTATATCGAAGCAGCCAGGGACATAAACCCAAGGACTTTCTGCAGAAACACTAGCTCTTACAAGAGATCTATATGTAAAGACCACTGAAGCTGGAAAGCAAAAAAACTAAACAAAATAAAGCAAACCATAATAGACCATCCAATAGATTCCCCAGAAAGTGCAAGAAAGTTTCTTGTCATACTTTATAACGTCTATGTCAACATTAAATTTATGGTTTAAGAGTTTTTCTGTACATGTTGTCCAGTCTTACTGTCTTTGTTGTAGTGAAATTGAAATAAACTAGGAAAATAAAATGTAAACTGTAATTAAAGCAACCAAGGAAACCTGCTGCTGCTCAAGTACTCTGTACAGCCCCAATTCTATTTAATTATTTACCTAATATTTAAATAGAGAAATAGTAACTAGACATGATTTATCTATGATTCAGTTAAGGAACTAACCACCAGACAATATAGCATTGTTGATAAGCAGGGTATTCCTGTCAAGAGAGTGATGAACTATCAGCCTGGTCAGCAAATTCAGAAAACCACTTGGAACTGCCAAGATCAGAGGAGAACTAGGTAAACAGTAATTCCGGCAGGGGGAGATCACAACCACTGACTCATTGACCACCTACCCAAATGATACCACCTACTCAAAAAAGAACAATGGAAGGAGAAGACAGAGTGTGGGCACTAATTTACATGGGGAGCAAAGAAATCTTGACCAATCATTAAAGAGAATGGCAATGAATATGTATTAATTGTTTGAATATTTAATAATCAATTTATAAAAGTAGAGATTTTTGGAACTAAGGTGTGCTCCTGTTTTGGGACAAGCACCCCATTTCTGCGCATTAATGGAATAAACTTAGAAATACCTCTGCTCTGTGTGTTATTTGCTTGCACACCGGGTAAAGAACCCAGATTTGGGACAACATTTTGTCTGCTCTGATTCAGGTACAGAACCCTTCTTCCTTGTTATTTTTAACAAGTAAATTCTTATTAAAATTAAATGTTCAGCTCTTTCCTAAACACATAAGCAAATGTTTTGGGGACATTTGGTCAGAAATGCTTTTCTTTATTTATGAGTATAAACCAATATGCTCTTCACAGCTGCTATGACAATAAAATTTGTACTTAAGACCTGACTTATGTACGTCCCATTGAGTGTTCAAGTTCAAGCCAAGTTTTAAATAGATTGGTTCAGTAGCTTTAGCGGTCTCAATGCTTAACATTCATAAACATTTCTTCAACTAAAACAGCCTAAACAAATTCCATTTGGACAATTTTGGGACATTCCAGGGTTGCTTACGGCCTCTGAGTTGATGACAGACCAGAGTGATTCATCTGTATGACAGCAGAGTGTAACAGCCTTGGTCAGGGATCTGGACCTCTCTGTGCAAAGCAGAATACATGCCCAAGAGGGAAAGATGTAGTGTTTGCAAACTACCTGCTAAACATATATCACTATGAATATTTATGATTACTGTGCGATTCTTGTAACAATAAACACACGCACAGATGTAAAGATGGATAAATAAATCTGTGAATAATACATTTTTCTCTCTGCAAGATAAGCCCCCTCCCAGCTCTTTGCATTTTCTTTTTTCATCCTAGCCCTGACCCATGTTCTTTGTTTGCATAAACATAGAACAAGGAAATTTTATGTGCACAGAAATCTAGTCTCAAGAACACAAAAACTAAAAAAATAATTTAAGAGCAAATGTCCAAACTGAATTTGAAATAGACTATACCTGTTATACTTTGCACAGTACTATTTCAGAAAGATTTAACAGAGCATTAAGTACAGAAGAGAACATTGGCTCTTCTAAGCTGATGTATACCAAGGTTTGTTTCCTTGCTCTCTCATAGTCATATATTGAGTGCAGAGAGTTAGTTTAGACTAAAGTACTTCTTCCCTCAGGAGAGGTAACGTGATAATTAGGGGCACTGAGAGGTAAAGATGCTTTACCTGTTCATGTGTAAATCCAGTGAAGTTGCACCCTCCTTATGGAAAGAGATAGGAAAACTTCTGAAAATATTAGTAATTATTTTTACAGTTCCTTAAACTTTACAGAGGACTGAAAGACACAAATCTCAGCCTGTGTATCTCACCATCTACTTTTCTGCTAGGAGGCCATGAATAACATCCCCTTAATTTCTTTGCGGTTCTCTCCTCCCTTGCTGTTCACACTCCTAACACTCAGAGCCCAGGAAAACCCAAGAAATTACCAAAATTTGTTGCTGTAGGTTTACTGCACTGCTTTTCTGATTTCTTAATAATGAGGAGCCCTTTGTATCCTGTGTTAGCTTTTTAAGACTCTGTCTTTCCAGTGTCTTGGACTATATTGAGATCACAGTATCCTTCCTGTCATTCAAGTGAAATCCTCAACAGACCTCCCAACGACCTTATTTATCCCTTAATAAGCAGGCTATGATATCTATTCTTAACTATGGCTGAGTTCTCAAGACAGGAATTCCTGTCTGTAATGCATGACAGCAGATTTTGAGTAATACTGGAATACGTAGAACTTGTATGAATATTATCTAAGGTTTGGATTTAATAAGCATCATTTTGGAAAGGTGTGACCAAGATAACTAGATCCATGTCCCCATTCATAATAACTAGTCTTTATGTAAACTCCTTACCTCTTTTTGACCTTCAGAAAACTCCTCTCAAAACTTTACTCTACACACTGATACAAAACTCGTGTTTAGAAGTAAATTGCTAAGTAGAATTATCAAGTGTTATTGAGGATCTCAGTGCTTTTCCAAAACTGGTCAAATGGTTTCTCCCAAGGATTATGGTGTAACTAAGCAACCATTTTGATTAGTACATCCTTTAAGATACAGGATTAATTGATATTGTTGTTTAAAGTTTAATTTGTTGTACTCACACAAATCTGACATCATCTTCCCCCTATCAAATTGCATCATGACTTCATCAACAAGGTGGAGAGTACATCCCTTCTTCCTCCTTCACAAGATATCTTTTCCATTTGTGAGCTCCTGTACTGAATTAGCCAGTAACCTTTCCATCTTTAATAGACTGATTGAGCTGAGATCTTTATGGTTTGCACTTCAGTATGGCTGAAAAATTCATTTAAGCTAGACGACTTCCTGAAAGAGCTCTCTTGACCTGGTCTGCCCAGCACGTCTCCATCCTCTTTTCATTCAAGTCTTTCCTTAGATGTTCTGTTGCGCTCAGCCCCATATGTATCTATCTTGTAATCACAGAATCAGAGCCCGGTCCTTATACTGTCTTCAAAGCAGCCTTGGGGTATTGGCTTATTCGAGGCCACTCCAGAAGCTGTCTGATAATGTGTGGATGTCCATAATTATTCTGCGCCCATTTATTCAGCTACCTGTGGCCTGTCTTTGAAGTGACCTCTAAAAAGATCCTGTCTCTCACTCTGTCATCTCAGGAACTGAAAAACGCTTAAAAACTTTTTGTCTCCACACACTGATAAGTAGCTTAGTCTGCACTGAAGAAAGAAACAGATTTTCATTGTCATTACAATTATTATGGTTCTGATAATATAGAATTTTCCTGTTCTTTTACATCCTAGAAAAGTCTTGATTTCCATCTGAGATTTAATCTCTGAGAGTTCATAATACTTCACAGTTTTTCCTTCTTTTTTTCTTTTGACAGCTGGTAAAATTTCCACATTTTCTTTTGAGGTTTTCTAGAACAAGGTAAACAAACAAAGGATTGTTTTGGGAAGAACTGATCTTGCTTTGCCCCCAGGGACTGGAACGGATGATCTCTTGAGTTCCCTGCCGTCCTAATTTCTGTGAGTTAGTGATTCATCATACTGAAGATTTTTCAGTAACACTGATTTCTAACTCTTCCCAGAAAAAAATTATTAAAAAGTAATAGGGACTAAGGAAAGAGGTGTAGTAAGGAAGAGTTTAGTAGATAGGTTCCCCAAATTCTTGCAGATGTCAGCCAGCTATGTTATAGGTGATCATCTTTCCTTTGTAACCCTCCTATGCCTCATTCATGTGACATGGAAACAATTACATGAAAATGCAGATGTAGATTCCAGTAATCTCTTTGGAATAGATAAATAGACTTTGAAATAATTTACAAATGATGCACAAAATCTGTGAGCCATCTGCTCACTGTTGGGGAAAAAAAACACATTTCTCCCAACAGGCTTTTTATATACAGAATTGATCTTTTCACACAGCAAGGAGGAAAACAATAGATAGCCAGCAATCTGGAATGCAACTCACTCACACACGCTCCGAGAGCTGCATCGTGATCATCTCTTTTGAAAGCAATTAGGGCAAAAACTGTGTGTATATTAAGAAACTGCTTTTTCCTCAGCCAAATGTGCAGCTCGGGCAAGGACCACTCACAGCAAGAACTGTCTGTGCTGTCTGCTCTCCAGACAGCAAATGAATTGAGGTGAGTGCAAGATGGAAGAAGGCAAGGTGGGATTATAGCAACAGACCACAGTGGGTGCTACCTATACTTCAATATCTGCTTCTGACAAGCTCCTGACAAACTTGAGCACAATTTCTTCTGGTGTAACTTCAGCATCTTGTGGAGCTCTGCCTGTGCAAGTCACTGACAAGTCTTTCCTCCAAATTCCTTTACATTGAGTGTACAACATAAAAATGTACTTTAATTTGGAAGTAAGAATGAGTTTTGTTATGCATTGCCGTTGCCGTTGTTATCAGCTGATTCAACAGTTAAAATCCCTTTGAATTAGTGACATGTAGACTGCATTCTAAGAATAATGGTCTAGAGGTCTTTCATCTCATTCTTAATCATGTAGGTCACATAAATACTACTAGTGTTTGCACAAGCCAAGTCACAGCGTTCTTGGTGGCAGAAGTGTCAGCCTAGACTCAGCTGATCTACAGAGGATAGTCCTCTACTGTGAGTCATAGTCTGCACGTGGCCATATCAGCACTTCAAGTTTTCTTGACAACCCCATCTGTGTCTGCTGGCAACGCTCTCTAGCTTTGACCAGAGTGGAAACAATTCAGTACAATTCTGAAGCAATTAAATGCTGGTTGCCAAACAATAAGATTCCCAGCGAGAAAGTGGCTCACCACAGCTGACAGTCACATTCTTTCTGCCAGGGAGATCCCACTGAAAAGTCCTGGTGTGATAAAGATGAAATAAAAGGTTGGCAGGATTTGATGTGAATTACAGGGGGAGTGAAAGCGATTGTGGTAGAGTGGAAGATCAGGTGAGCTATCAGCACGTGTCCCTATTCTGATTGAAATGTCTTCATAGTGACTGAAACAGCACTTGACCAGGTGGGCGTATGGGTTGTAGGCTCCCTGATGTGATGCATGGTCTTCTCTTGGTTTTTCATATCAATCAATCAAATGTGAAACAACTGGGCTCAGGGTGGAGTCCAGTATGTAGATAATTTGTAGCGGAGGTCAAGGGTAGAATCCTGAAAAGAAAGGGTGCAAAATTCCCAGGTAGATCTGGAATACTTAGCTATTAAAACCCACTAGATTGCTATAGGTCTCAGTTTTGGCAGCCAGTTTTATGAGATACCACACTCCTACTAGGAATGAAAACAAGATAGCCTGAGTGCATCATGTTTCCTCCATCACAACATTCATCTCCTGAGTTCCACAAGATTTTTGAGTTTGAAAAAAATGAACATGAATTATTTTAAAGTGTTCAGCTCAAAATATCAGTTTTGGTCAGTAATGAAACATGACTAACCGTATCAAAGTTGGGAATGCCCGTACATTAACAAGTGATCTGAGACTTACTGCTAGCGCAGATCACATCAGAGATGATAGGCTACTAGAAAGTCTGCTGATATAAAAGTTAAAAAGAATTGGCTCTAGTTCAGATCGGTGAGAAAAGTTGCTCAGCTGGAACCTGGAGTCATCAGCCTTCCTGACACACTTTCCCCAACTACTTGGGCAACGCTTTCCAATCATCCAAATGTAAATGATTACTTACATTACCAAATTTGGAAGAAAATGCTCAAAATCTCAGTCACTGGCCAATGTGGGGCCATCCTTTAGTTTTCTATATCACACACTGCTGAGGAAAATCCCATTGAGTTCCATGGGATAATTCATTTGAGTAAATGCTTATCAGTGGGAACTAGTGCTACATGAAGAAAAGTAAAGCTGTTTAGATTCATGCTTGTTTATAGTATGAAGAGATATATTTTTCCCCATTTCTGCCATCAAGTTTTACTTAACTCTGTGAAATATCTTAGTGCAACTGGTAGTAATGCTGCTGTGATAGGGTACTGCCTCAGGGGGATCCTATCTTGGCTTGCTGTCATTTCAAAGGCTCAGAAATAAGAGCTGTTTAGATTGTTTGCAAATTTGGATGGGGAATCTGTAGTACAGCAGTGTTGCCACACAGCATTCCCACATACGGTTTTTGTTACCCATTGTCTGTTCAAAGTGCTAGACACTGGCCGTGTGACTCCTATAAAACTTTCTTTTGTAATTTATTTATCTAGGAAACCACAGTTTACACTCAATGTCTGGTTTCCAGTGAAGTCTTGCTTTTATTTCCAGCTGAACTTGCTGAGGCACAAAGAGGTCAAACAACTAGTGAAAGGTCACTTGCTGATATTAGCCAATGGTTCACAGCAAAGAGCCACCCAGTGCCTTCTGGCTAGTTGGTAAATCTTTAAGGATTTTTTTTTATACTCTGCTACTCACCTGTTTAAACTGCTTCTTTATGGAAGCTGTAGTGCATAAGCCCCACACATTGCCTCAGAGAAGTACTTCATGACTTTAATTGTGGAAAAACTCAGAGGACTGACCTTAACAAGATAATTTTGTAGATGTGGATTGCATAACTGATGAGGGTATACACTGGCGTATACTCCAGACCTAGTTATCTCACAGATCTCAGTCCTTTTGCTTCCATCCAGCACAGGGTACTATTGAATGGAAAACAGTGGGAACAGGGCGTTGAAGCAGGAACCATTCGAAACCATTCTGGCATGGAGTTAGCACACTTGCCCCATGGTGACCATGGGTTTGGGATCAACCCTGGTTACAATAAGATCTTCATACAATTTTGATCCTCATAGGAATCTGATAGGTCATGTTTATTCAATCACTGCCCCTTGCTTCACCCGTTCTGAAATAAAAAAAAAGTGTTCCCTATGATACTGCCTGTAGCTTGATTGACTTACTTGGGTGACAGAGTGACAGAGAGCAGGACCACAGGTAAAAAGGTCGGGACTAGATAGGTGCAAGATAAAAAAAAAAAAAGAAATACAAAAAGCTCTAGTACTCCAGCAGCATTTGAAAGAGAAAAATAAGGTACCTTTAATTACAATATCATCAAATCATTTGCTTTATTCTACTTCAACAAAAGAAACTGAATTTTCTAATTGAATAGACTGCAGCAGTCACAAGAAAACTGACAGCATAAAGAACAGAACAAAAATGAAGATACTTTTTACCTTTCTACAAAGGTCCCCTTCAAGAATTATCTGCTTTAATCCTAGGTCATAACTGAGTACCAACCTATATCCCTGTGTATGGTGTAGACAGCAGAATGGCCAACCAATTTGTAGGAGAACCAAGCAGTGTGGGAAGACATCGGTGCATGATGTTAGGTAGAACAGAAAAGCCATGTGGGTATGTCTTCATTTTAGACCTGGGCAGTGGAACTATACACCCCAGCCTAAAGAAAAAAGAAAATAGGAGAAGCAAAACAAATGAGATAAGTAAAATTTATTCAATTGGCAAGAACAGAAAACCTCTTAACTCTACTGTGCAATCTTCTGGTGGGCTTTCCCTGCAAATGACTGCTGATGGGCCGCCCCTCTTCATGAACCTGGTTTCTGGGAGAGGAAAATAAAGTTATTTTATAAGTGTTGTAAATGTTCCAGGAGACACTTTATTGTTCTTCCTTGAGCCCATACAAAAAGCTGTATCACATTTGTGGTTATGCACTGCATACAGTGTTGACAATTCCAGAGGATCAAAAATCACAAGCCTGATTTGCAAAACTGTGGGATTACTTCCCAAAGTATGAGTATATTTCATCTGATTTATTTAAAAATGTCTACACTGAATTATTTCATCTGTCTTTAAGCTTTGGAATTCATCCCATGCCTTTTCAGCCCCAGAGCACCTGATCGCCTAGAGGGTCACCCTAGAGTCCCAGCCTGGTCCCTAGAGCTCTCCTACCAGTTCTAGTCTCATTAGTTCTGTCACCACCCATTTTTCTCTTCATTCCACACAGCTCTTTTTCTTTTCCAAAGACATATATCCTTAGTTCTTCCCATGTTTTCCCAATAGCATTTTTTACCATCTTGGAGATCTTGAAAATAGACATCTTCCCCTGCCACACTAATCTCTTCTTTCAAAATACAGGTGTCCATCTTAGGATTCCTCCAGTTTTTCTCTGGTTTAGCAGAAGGAGGGCTGGTGGAAGGACACTCAAGATCCAGAAGTCTAGGGATGAAGAATTTTCTCCCTGAGAAGTTGGGCTTTTCCTGTCCTCTCCTCTCTCCTGTAAACAGTGCTCAGTCCTCAGTGGAGAGGGAGAGCAGCTGACTTTCCCCCATTAGGTCCCCTTCCCTATGGCAGGAAGAGTGGCAGACAATGAGATCTTTTTTCCAGGAAAACTAGAATTCAAGAGGAAGCCAGAGCTATTCTCGTTGAGCTGGCNTATAACAAATTATGAACACAGCATCTGCAGAGTGCATTGATAAACCTTATAACCAACCATCTACAGTTGTGATAGAGAGCCTTGGCTAGAAATTAGATCCTATTTTTCTCCTTTTATCATCTGGTCCATACCACCTGTCAGAAGTCAGCGTTGTTTCACAGCAAGGCTCTGCCTCCTCTGATGGCCATGCTACTGTTTTTAGGTAGAGTTCACCATGTAATAACCTGAGGCCAGAGAACACGCTGGGTCACAGGAGCTTCAGCGCTAGGACCCAAGCCCCATCTTGCCCTGTGCCTGCCAGCTGCCGATACCAGCTGTTTCCTGTTGTAGATCTACCGCACCACTGAACATTGCAAAATGTTTTTAGCGGGGATGGGAAGTGTCCAAAGGAAGCAGACAGGATGAAAGAAAGGAGAGTTGACTGCTGGCAGTGTAAAAAGGACTGGGAGTAATTTAGAAGAGAAATACCGAAATAGTTAAAAACTTCAAATAAGATGTTGCTGCTGCTAGCTGTGTGCCTGTCACCTCCGTAAACTATATTTCTTTATTCAGATACTTGGAACAATTTCTTTTTATCTTCCTGGTAAGGTGAAGTAATGGTAACAATTTCTAGCACTTGAAGCTGTTCTTGAGACATTTCCAAGAGACAGCAGTATTTTCAACACACATGTATGTACGTCTGTGTATGCATTTTGAGACAGTTACTAATCTTTCTGAATTTTTACCTGCATATTTATGCACATAAACATTAATACATGCACACATGTGCCTATTTCAGAACTGGTTACATTGTTGTGAAGGGTGATATTTTGTTAGAGATTTAGCTCTAGTTTTGGAGTTCAGTCCTGTGGTGTCTCATCTTGCAAATGGCCCCTGTGACTCTACCATAAATTACAAAGACAAAATCACCTCCCCACCCCGTTATTTAGGCCTTGCAACAGAGCTGCTAGTGAAGTGGTAGTTATTATAATCCATTTATAATGAAGAAAAATTACTTATAAAACCAATGTGATTTACCAAAAAATACTCAACATGTCTGTGGTAGGTTATAATCTCATCTCTTCAAATGTAAACCATGGAAAGTAGGACCTGTATTCTTTATATTATTTGGAAAATACAAAATGCCATGAGATCCTGAACCAGAATTTTAATGATGTATAATAATAATAACAATAATGATAATTAGAAACAGAACTAAAAAACCTTGACCCTGCTCCCACTCCCTTGTGTAGTTTTATTACAATGTTGTTGAAGGAGTTGCATCAACGATCTTAAGTTTATTTGCTTAGATTAGTGCCTGACCCATCCAAGAAAGTGATTCTACAGCCTGAGTTGGTGTGATATATTTTTCTGCTACTTTTCCTAAGCTTTAGTCCAGAAGTTAGGATCTGTTATTGTTTTAGCAATTTAAGAAATATTGTGATAATTGGGACTATGTAGTAAACTGAGTAAAATTCAAAAGGAATAAATCCACTTCAGGCATCCAATTTGATGCATGAAGAAAGAAACTGTTTGTCAAGTTATAAATGTTTTTGTTTTTAAATATCCAGTGGAGGAAGGAAGGTTTTGTGATTGATATAAAGACTGAACTGGGAGTTGGAAGACCTGGGTTCAATTTGCAGCTCTTCACAGACTTCCTGTGTCACCTTGAATAAGCCATTTACATTTCCCAGTTCTTCTCTTTCCTCCCATCAAAAAAGGAATAATTATATCTACTAACATCACAGGAGGTTGGTGAGACTAACTTAAGAAATGAGATGAATAGCTTTTAGAAGAGTTCTGGCTCTTGGAAGTTATTCTACACACTCATGTTCTCAATATGCTCAGAGCATTAGACTTCAGAGCACCCTGGAGGGTCTATCTTATCTCCTCTGCATATGAGAAACTATATTAGACTAAGCTGGATGGGAGAGGTTCTGTTGCTTGGTACTGTGCATCTGGGAAGGTTGATTTCTGTTATCTTTACTTTGCCGCTGATCTGGGCTGGTGTCATACTTGTGACTCTTTGTAAGTTAAAAGGTTGTGTAGGACACTCAGAGTACCTGCAGCAAATATAACATATAAACAAATGAAAAAAATGAGTAATATCTGTATAGGAATATGAAATATTTGGAGGGGACATGCAGAGTTTCAAAAAGTTGAAGAAGTTCTTATGTGTTATTAGAAGTTTGTAATTAAAAGGATCTTCAAGTTTACAATTTTTCTTTTTTGTTGGACTAAACTTAATTCCTTTTTATTTGTAGTCATTTGACACCAGGATACATTCACCAACAATGTCTAGTTTGCCTGTATTGGTGCATGAACATATTTACACATGTGAGTATACATTTGCACGTGTAATGTATATGCATAAAGAAAGTTGCCTGTGAGTGCATGAACTTGTGTATGAAAGTAGGAACAATAATTTTTGTATTGCAGCTGTGGCTGTTTTCAACATCAAAGCGAAATGAAAACAGTAAAAGTAAAAGAAAAGAAGGGGAAAAAAAAGAAACATAAACCAAAACTATTATTAGAGAAGAACAAAGGAACTGATCCCACAGACAGTTTTTCAACAGCTGGCAAGGTTCATCAGCTATTTTTACTGGTCTAGTGCCGGTCCTGTTAACTCTGTCATTTTCTCTGTTTTGTTTTGTGTATTTTTTTTTGTGTTCATGAGTATTACTTATGGTTGGATTGATTTCAATTATGCAGGTGTATGTGTTAAGTAAAACCATACTGAAGTCAAGGAAGTGCAAAAATCAGCACCCTCACTAGTTCTGTAGGGACTCATTGCCTTGATCTGCCAGGCAGGTGGCCTTTAGATAATATGCATTTAACAACTGGTCCAGCATTTCGATTATCCTCCCTGGATTTTGTTGGGCTGCAAAGCAATCCTCCAAGTAAGCACCTTCATTCTGCTTTTGTACTGAGCTGAGAGAGCCTCAAGACTGCCAGCCATTGACATTCAGAAATTGTAATGGTCTTCAAATGGTCAAAAAGCAACTCAAAAATCACGACTAAACAAAACTGGTAAACTCCTAGTTTCTTTTGGTTCATTGTTTCTAGCTTGCAGTTCTGATCTAGAAACTGGAATCTATTTATTTTATAGGAGGAAAGCTGAGATTCTTGCTTAATCATATGACCCCAGGAGCTGAAGCTTAATGGAAAAGAAACAGCAAACTGTCATGAGACTCAGGATGCAAATTACGAGAGTTGGCAATGCTGAAGTCACATACTCCTCTACTTCTGAATCTTGGATTGACTAAAAGAGATGGGCTTTCAGCATCCTGCAGAAGCTGTGCATGTATCCAGAAGTTTCATCCATAACTGATTCCTGCTGAAGCAGCTTCTCTTCCTTTTACGGGGTTGATGAAAGTATTGTAACTGGTAGCAAAGATTTTTCACTACCAATAATGTTGTTCCAGAAATAGATTGCGAAAGAAACCTGAGAGAATATCTTTAAGAATGTACTGATTAAAGAAGCTTAACTGTCTAAAAGATGGGATCTGCCTATCGGGAGGTAATTATTTACAGTTAAGGCTGTGGAAGAAATTAATCAGTGGCACAAGGGAATGTAGCTGACTAAAGCAGAGTAGCACCCGTAGATAGGGTGCAGATAGGAACAATAAAAGCTCTTTGGTTTTGTTTCTCTTGGGAATATTTTCTAATTATGTCGTCTAAAGAAGACATTAATTCACTGAGAACCAAAACTGTAGATACAGCCAGAAATAAATCAAATCAATAAAAGATTGTTTGCCCCATTTGTGATGTTATGATTAGTTTATGACAGGCATATCATTATTATTTCCCATTGGGTCAGGATCAGAATTCCCTCTCTCGGCATCTGTTTCTGGCAGTGTAATGTCTATAAATGTCTATCTGGACACAGGCGTGGAATCCAGATACATAGTTTTCTTGCACAGTCTCTGTAGGGATGCAATGACCTCCAATGAGTCATTCCTTACTCCTGAAAGTTAAGTCTGAGCTGTCTAAAACTAGCCAATAGGATAGACCGAGTACAGGGATCTGGAGTTAGCATTTTCTTTCAAACCACAGCTCCTAAATCCTGGATGTTTTTTTAGGCATCTTCACCTTCTTCAATATGGAGCGGAGAGAACTTCACTGTGGAACTTTATTAACTAAATTTGAATAATTGCTCAGAAGTGAAAACTTGTACTCAGCGTGGGAGGGATTTAAATTCATAGTTGCTCATCTCTGGGAAGCTTATCCCAATCAACAGCGATTAAGCAGGCTGGCTGCAAAGATGAAGGGAACTCACTGTGTTCCTCTTTTCTGGGAGCTGAGCCACTGCACAGTTAAGAGTGCAATAGTCATGGGGACAGCATGAGCCCCTAAGGCTGAATGAAAATGATACCAAGCTCGAAATTTCCAGCAACTCAGTACGCGATCCTGCCATTCCTCATTTTGTAAACTGTTGCCTCATCAGTCTGGATGAAAGCCACTGCGATTGCTGTGCTTTGCATAGAAGGCAATGTCCGTGCTCATGCACCAGGTTCTGCTTGAGCCTCAGGACTTTTGGAGGGGCAAAGGCATAGGTAGGTTGTTCCTTGCCATGCGTATGGATTGCTTGGAGCTCAGATTGGGCTAGCAGTGGACTTGGTTTACTGAACTGGCAAAAGCAAGTGTTCCTCACCTCTTTCCCCAGGAGCTGGAATGGAATCATGCCTTTCTCTGGGCTACCTTTAATTTATACACACTGAGCTGTTTCAAAAGGACTTTGTTAGATTTTGATCGTGACCATTCTTGGGGTGAGTACATTTAGCTTTGGAATTACTTGATAACATGTGGAATAATATTTACATTGGCCTGCTATGAGAGGAAAACACGAATATTTCAAACTGTGTTCCACATGTTTACTTTTTAAATCCTCCTAAGCCAGCTAATTTTTACACTGAGTCTGTACATTCGTTACCTGGTATCACACACTGAAAGAAAATGTCTATGGACTAGAGCTAAGAGGTCATCATGCTGATTTCCCTCAACATACAGAATCATTCTCTATGGAAATATTTGTTCTTAAGAGTACTGTTTTGCCTTGTTTTAAGCAGCTAACAATGATTCCACCATGAGTTCCCTTGGGAAAATGTCCCACTGGCTGGTAGACCTCACCATTAGGAACATGACTGGTTATTTAGACTATATTTTTCTTGCATCATTTTGTCCCTTATCATTTATTATTTTATTTACCATGATTTCTCTTTCTCCATGCAAATGAAAAAAAAATAAATCCTTCTAAGGCATCATCAGAGTGTTGAGGAGGGTTAGAAATCACACTGTGAACCTTCATAGCTGAGGTTTGGTCATAGATGACTTGATTTTGTTGCCTACCAGTAGGTACGTCGTGTCCTTTCAAGCTCAGAATGGAATCCTACCTGGCCTCCTACTGCTGATCCAGAAGGTCCTATGTCAGACCTTGCCAGCCTTATGTAGATATGTCAGAGGATGTCTCTGACAGCATTCAGTACTCGTGTTAAGGCAGCTGAGTTGCAGAGAGAGCCCCCATTTTAAGAATGTGAGTCTTCTGAGTAAGGTAAGTATGATAAGACTTAATGTGAAGTCTTATGAAAAGTCCTCTTCAATGGGGATGCCATGCTAAAAGCTGGGCACTGGGATCAGCTTTCTTTTCTGGCTATGGATAATCTGTGGCTATATCTTAGAGGTGGGATTCGGCTGTTAGACCACGAATCCTAAATAAGCATACAGTCCGCGGGGCCTGGGCCTCTCTGACTGTATTGGTTACCCCTTACAGTGGGTTCTAGTAGACTACATAATATCCCTTGCTGTGTGATCTGAATCTCATGGACAAAATTCAGCTGCTTAGACATACATGTCTGCTGTCACGTGAAACGCCCTGACATATCCAAACTAGCCACACTAGCTGTTTTTCCTCTAACATCGGATGTGCAATGGACCCACACGTATCTGGAGAGGCTTGTGGACATAGTGGAACACCTTAGGCCATCTAAAATGGTGCTAAGTGCCTATGTTTTATGTAGTTTAGGGAACTGAATCTCACCCTGAATTTCTGAAGGATGAATACCGAGGTGTCACTCAAAACTTTCAAGAATTGTATTTATTCAGCTAATTTAATGACATAAGGTCTTTCTTTTGTTGTTGTGTTTTAATGCCTTTCACTAATGGTTCATTTAGTGCATTTAGTTTACAGCAGGACAAGTAGAGGTTAAAAAAGAAAACAAGGGGTACTCCTTTGGTACCACCAAAGCAGGGAGCTATCAAGTACATGATTACAACAGCTCATGGACATCTGGGATATTCACATTGTCATCTGACCTGGCATCAAGCTTGAGTATCCTGATTAGAAACGACTTCCTCTCCTTCTGACTGTATCATGAACCAAACACAAAGCATGGGTGCTCTGAGTATCACCTGATCTGAAAGTCTAAAATCAACAGAATGTCTGACCATCACCTACTGAAAGCAGTTGCAAAACACTGTTCTGGCACTCTGTTGTTTGAATACTTGTTTATGAAAATTAGGCTTCTGCTATGGTCTTTGTGCAATACCACAGTGATGAGTCCCAAGAAATGGACTGAGACAGATTCTTCATTGCCAATACTGAGAAGCAATACAATTACATACTCAAAACACAAATTAAGGTGTTTGCACAGACAAGAAATTCTCTTACAACTTATTGTCCAAGTTTTAATTGAATCCAATGTAAAAATAATTCCATATGAATAATTTATGTCATGTGTCTTGCAACAAATTTTACTTCTAGAAGATGCTAACAAAATTATTTTTGTTGGATCAATTAATTATTTGAACTTCTGTGAAAATTATAATACATTCAACTTCTCCATGCCTCCATGTCTGAGATGGAAAATGCCAGATTTATTGTGTTTTGCTTCATGAGTTGCACAAGAATTTTTCTCTGCTATATTTGGATGTGAAGATTTCTTTGGGTACAGCTTTTTGTTCCCTCTACTTTAATAAGCGATGACAAAATTCATGTTCATGAAATTTCTGACTAGGGAATGTAAAGCTGATTTGCATGATAACAGTAAGTAAAATCAGGAAGAATGGATAACTACCCTTGTTTACCACTGTAACTGAGGAATATAATCCTTATGAAGAAGAAAATCCAGTAAAATATTTATTTGCATATGAGAAGAATGTTATTGATTTACTTACTTTAAGGCAATGTTTTGCGAACACAGTTATTAACAGAACTAATAATGTAATATACCAAGACTTACACCCACAAATTCAGCATTACAGCATGACTATGCAATAGTAGCTGTGAAATTAGACCCTGGAATGTCACTGTCAACCCTGAGAAGTAAGGAGCTACCTCTGGTGTAGTATGTGTCTCATGCTTCACACGGAGACTTGTAATGCAGAGTATGTCTGCATTTCTGCTGACACTGTGCATTACAAATCATGAGCTGCATCCTCTCAAAATCATAACATTAAAAAAAGTCATAAATCTGGAGTTCTTTTGATTTACCTTCTGTCATCAAGGGTGTTAGCTTTGAAGTTTTCAGGAGTTTCTTCAGGCTTGACACGTCCTTTCTAAAAAGAGAAAACTAAGTTTTGTACTTAATCCTGAGATGAAAAGTGATTTGAAAAACAAAAAGAAACAAACACAATCCCTTGCTTGGGGGACCCCTTCTGAAAACTGTGAGGGTCCCCAGTGCTGACTAGTCACCCGTCACTCCCCTAGTGTGTTTCACTTGTATAACTGCATATTTGTATTTGTCACATAACTTAATAAAGTCAGATGGGAAAATACCCAGAATATGTTGCAGTGTGCTCCACCGCGTTCTGGACTAATTCAGTGTGTCTCTTTCCATGTTTTTGCTTTCCCTGCAAGCAGTACTGATGAACCTTCACCTCAGTCATTCTTTTCTGGGGAAAGTGGAAGCATAAATTGCTTTTATTTGCACATTCCTACTAGGAATGGGCTCTTGCCTGCAATTCAGATGACACGGC
Organism: Ibidorhyncha struthersii; assembly: GCA_013398815.1. Classification (NCBI taxonomy): domain Eukaryota; kingdom Metazoa; phylum Chordata; class Aves; order Charadriiformes; family Charadriidae; genus Ibidorhyncha; species Ibidorhyncha struthersii. The sequence goes on along the minus strand of VZSZ01002583.1, from coordinate 236,093 downwards.
AGCTCAGGGTTTCCCAAGTATCATGGTCTTGTTTATGTTCTTTTAATCACCTTAGGCATCCTTTGTAATCGTGGCTGACTGATGTGTGTATACCGGCAAATACAAAAATTTACTTTGGGTCAATTAACGTGGCCATAAAATTACCAGATGGGTAAATGCAGCTCTTCCCTCGCCGTGCACAAAGGCACTTATCCAAGCTGGAAAAGGATCCAACCACACCCTGCAGAGCTGAGGCCGCGCATACATGCAAAAATACTTGTGTGGATGCGGCTGCAGAGCGTTTAAAGCTGAAGCCCCGGGGAAGCAGAGTCGGGGTGTGCCTGCTGTGGCTCTCATGGCAATAACAGGCACAGCTTCCAACTTGGCAGCTCATTTCAGCCTGAGCTTCAAACGTTCACCGGAGGAGCTAGCGGAGATTAGCTTTCAGGGTTAGGTCAGGAAAGTCGTTCCCAGTCTTAATTCTCTTAAACACAGCCCATTCCTGTCCTCTATTTACACCACTGTGTACCTGAAGGTTTTGAGAAGGTGAGGTGGGATGAAATTTGAGTGTATTCAGAAGGTATTAATGGCAAGAGCGTACATACGTGTAAATGTCTCCAGGCTTTTCCCTTTGAGCCATCGTCCTGCGGACAGTGCAGACAATGAGGGTTCTTTTTTGGTCTCATCTGATTGGTTTAAACTAGTGTATTTTCAAAACTATATTCACCAAGGCAAAGGCTTCCTTTTCTTCACACACAAAAAAAAAATTTATTGCTCCTGCTAAGGGCAATTTTCACAAAAGCCCTCTGCTGCTGGAATTGCAAGACTTGCCTGTGTTCTCCTTACCTCATTTTCAAAAGCAGAGATTAGATATACTTTATGTATTCACTGGGTGTTTCTCCCCGAAGGTAATGGGTGAGTGAACACCTGCTGGTTGATATAGTGAGTATTGAGATAAAAATGAATGTATTTTTATAGCCCCCCCAGATGTTCAAAGTATACTGTCTTGCCCCCAAAATACATAACATTACTGCACGTGTAAATATCTATTTTCTATATCTGCATTATTATCCATAATAAAATATTATGCATATTATAAAAATGTATATTGGTTTCATACTTCCTTTTTAAGCAGGAACTAGTCCGCTCTACCTGAAAAATTGTATGAACAAAATTATAAAAAAGAGGAAATGGTAAATACAGGAAAGGTTGATCACAGAGCTCTTTCTGTCATGATCTGTACCTTGAGCTGTAACTGCTCCGAATGTTGATGAATACTTTTTACTCTATTTATAATTAAACTCTAAATTAAGCCCATAAGTATATATTTACACTCCATTTTTGGTACAGTAGTTTACCTGAAAACATGGATTGTCACATTTTTCCTATGTCTGTCTGCACCTTTTTATGGATGTGTTAAGTAAGGCGGATATGTACCTGGTATTCTTTAAAAGAAACTAAAATTCTCTCCCCTCCACTCATATTTGCAAAAGGGGGCTAACTTTGTGCACTGACATTGGCTAAGTAAACTAAATTTAGAGCTGCAGTGGGTTAATGGTACTGGAACTTGCAGGGATTTAATCCTACTGTTTTTGAACTGGTGGGAGCAGAACCAGGCTCACAGTGTGGAAAGCTTGTATTAAGCTTTGGTTCAGTAGAAGGCATGGAAAGAATATAGTTTCTTCTTAAAATGATTTATTTAAATTGGTAGACTAGAATTATACTTAAAACCAAGTGTCTAAATGCACCTGTTTAAGTCAGCTTCTTGTTCTCTCAGGTATTTAGGCATTGAATTTTCCCCATTAGCAGCATGATTGACACTGTGGTCCTTACAATAACACATGATTATAACTCTGAAAATAGCAATTACATAAAATGGAAACCAGATGTTGCATGGAATTTGACTCTCTTGGTTTCTCAGTGAAGTAGATGAATTTGTAAAGCAGAAAACCACAATCATTATTCAGATGGATTGTACATGAATTAATGACATAATATCTAAATCATATATGGTTGAAAATAATGATTAACTTCAGCTATCAAGATAAGCTAATGTAAAACAGATTTTTTCAAGAAAAAAAAATCAAGACATGCTCTTTTCAATATATGTTATCTTTACAGTAATAACAAAACCAGACCGGTTTTAACATTTCTTTATCCCTCAGATATCAAGGATATATGTTAAAAATAAACTCTTCACAACTTTTAACCTTGGGGAGTGAACTGAACAACCATTTTTGTTTTTTCTCGTTGAAGGCAAGTGCTTTACCTTTTCGGGCTGGAATAAGTTTGATCAAATCACTTCTCTTTAATGATAACATTTAGTGAAAAAGCTTCAGCAAAGGTTTGGTTTTGCATCTGCATAAGGTACAAGCATCGTGGTAATGCTCAGTCTGTGCAGCCACCTTCACACCACCAACACACCAACAGGAACCCTTTGACGGGCCAGCAGAGCACGACTTTAATGCATTTATGACAATGCATATCACATACAGATCTCAACCCTCGGTTAGCAGCATCCTAAGTGGTTAAATTTATGAAAGCCTTGGCACATCATTTTCACTATCGTGTATTCTCAATGACATCATCACTGTAAAATTAGGAACTTTCTTTCTCTCTTTCCTGCAGATGTGGAAGTTTGAAATTGCATTCCATGGTCCTGTGCCACATTTCATCAGCGTTTTTCCTTTGCTTTCTCCAAAGACTGGCCACATGTGGTGTGTAGATTGCTGGTGCTGTTTGGGATCTCATATCAAATACTGCTACCTAATCCCAGGCGGGCCTTGGCGGGCCCACACCTGCAGCTGATTGAATCCTCCCGGAGTACAAAGGCCTGATTTACAGCATCAAGGATACAGGGCCTGGTTGCAGCTGGGCTCCAGCAGGAAAAGGAAGTTGTTCATCATCTTGTGTGCATTTCATTAACAATAGTGTACCCGATACGTAGCTTATACAATAATTTCAAATCACTGACAGAGAGCATTATGGTATTTGGCATCAGGAGGAAAAATACTTCAGGATGGGCAAATTAAATGTGAGCGTGAGGTTTTCATGTGACCCAGCGAAGGTCCACATGCTGATTTACACTGGGAGGGCTAATCTTGAAATATTTTCTTTCTTCAACTTTATCCCATTTCTTTCCCTTTGTCTGATGATCAGTCTGATACAGCACTGTGAGCCTCAATGTATGAACATGGGGGAAAGCCACTCCAAGTTATAACCCCCTCAGAAGAAAAGACCTGAAAAAGAGTACCGAAGAAAGGAATAGTCATGGCTACAAACCTACTGTTGTCTTTAAAAACAGGGAATCCATGGTTCAGAAATGAGCCTTGAGATAAAATCTGCCATAGTCTTTTTGGGGCACAAAGGCATTCATCTAATGACTTTTTCAGATGCTCAGATTTGCATTAGTTAGCTGTACGGTCATGGGAGGAAAGGGGGACCTTCAAATCTGGGGGTCCTACCCTTACAGTATGTATGGTCCCATGAATTCAGAAGAGGCTGTGGGCACTGTTCCTTGGAAGGAAAAATCTTGCACTCCTGGCAACGGTTTAAAACATTTCTTAGTGACTATTCAGTGGTTTGGCTCATCTGTAACAGACGATTCTGTACGAGAGAGTTGTATTCTTTGTGGAATCTTTGTGTCTTTTGAGTGTTCAGCTAACTTCCACCCTTTTTAAGCTGACCTGTTTTCTTATTTCAAGAACTTCTGTAATTGTAGTGTCAAATATAATTTAGATTTGAAGGCGGTGAGCTGAAGAATCTTTAAACAATGTGTCCAATATCTGTACAAATTAAGCAGTTTTGGTGCTGCTAAAACAGATAAAATAACACTAAGAGAATTCAAAACTCATTTTCTTGGTGATCAGGGAATTAAAAAAGACATCTTGAATGATGTGAAGTTTGATAACTACACAATCATAAATGAAAATTACATGGGGAAAGATTTGCAGTCAGAAGATCTTAGTTCATTAGTTTTACTATAACATACCATAGTCTAACATTGCTCTTACTGAAAAGCAAAGAAAAATACAGAAAGCTAAAAAAGACACTAATTGTTCTTCTATATCAAATTATTTCATTAATACACAACATGAAGTATTTTTCTGGAACAATTCTTTCTGATTTGCAAATGTAGATGATGACTGCAGTTTTTCAATCAAGAAATGTTTAAACAATACAAGGCTAAAAGTCTCCAAACAAAACAAAAGTTATTTCCCCAACTCTTATTCTTGCCATCACACCTGACATGTGGCAATTGTGTGAATAATATCACATTAATTATTATGGTTTTCCTGGAAAAAAAAAAAATTAAATGTGCGTAAGGTATTACCCAGAAGACTCATTTGGGTAGGTAGTTTTAGAGGCATAAATCATGAGGAAAACTCAGCTGTGCCTGTTGGTTTGCTGTGAGATTCCCCTTGGCTTCAGTGCTGTGAACTTCTGAAATTATTGGCTAAGCGTTGTTCTTAAAGGACATATAACAATGAGAACAGGGGGAGTGAGGCTGTTTCTATGTCTTTTGAGATGGTCTTCTAACTTCATACATATTTCCTTTAGCACCTCATGCTCAACAACATTTTCAGACTTTTTTTCATGGGTACTCAGTTGTGCAAAAATTACCACTACTTGATTTACCTTGGCCTCCTCAGCTTTTTTTTCTGTTGTTCCCTATAATATCTCCTCATATGTTAGTCCCAAACTTGTCATTCCTTACTAACAATAAGGTCTGTGCTAGAGACTCAGCCCAAATCCTTCAAATAGCTTATTTGCTTTTTCTCCCCTAACACTTACTCTTCTTCTCCTTCTCTAATCTAACTAAACCAGTCATGTTTAATATTTTTTTCTTCTAGCACGAAGTACACATTTGGTGTGTTTGTAGGGCAGAAGTACTTCACCAAGGGTTTGAAGTCAACAGACACCCAACAAGGAGCTGGTGCCTCACAAAGTAAACTCCTAACATACTGGTGAGGCACCTCATTGCTCCACCTTGTGAGCACCCGAGACAGCCCCTAAACCCTCGCTGTATCCAAAAATACCTTTTGTTGTCTGCTCCCATAATCATGTACCTGCCTACTCTGCTAAATACTCAAACTACTTGGCTGTCCAGGCCATATGATAATGACCACGTTACCTTTGTAAATTTCTCTACACTCTCTCCTGTACTATTTTGCTCATGCCCTAGGTTTTGAAAACATTGTATGAAAATAACAGGAAATAGGAAGACTAAAGAGATTTGTCCTAGATTGGATATTCCAATTTCACAATGGGATGAGCATAAGATAAGTTATCTTACATTTCTGAATCCAGAAATACGAATCTAATTGAGGACTGGAACAAATACATTGGAATTGTCTGTAAAAATAATTTCCCTTGAATAGTTATCCATACAGTATTGTTGCTGATACAGTTGTAAAAAACATTTAGCACTTTATAATCCAATCTCTGCTCCTATGCAGGCCTGGGAACATACTCTGCTTAGAAGGGTAACAACTTTTACAAAGTGTTCCTCATGGAAATCACCTGGAAAACTTCCAGGATGGCATTCCAGATGTTATAGTTTTAGCAGTCACAGAAATGCACTGCACTGCATTTCCAGATCCTACATACAGTAAAATGATTGTACAGGGTAGCACCTTCACCTTAACCCAAGAGCACTGTTATTGAATTGTTTAGCATTTGATATGTAAGATGGGATATTCTAAAGCTCTCAGTTGCTGCTGGCCTACCTCTGCTAACAGGAAAGCCAAGGGTAAGACCTGAGTTGACTTTACAGAGAGCAGAATTAGACCAATGCAGAAAAACTTTGGCGATTTCACATGCAATCTCAGATCGGTCATGCACAGTTCACAATTTCATGTGTATAGGCATGCGTGTCAGGGAAAGGCATTGTAAGTTCTCTTTGAACATTGTTTCTTTGCTACAGATATTTAATGAACTGAACTTTTCATATTTTGGCAAAATCATTACCTCTTGCATGCCTGTAGTACCAAAATTTTATCTGGCACTGTACACACAATATGATGACTTTAAATAGTGCAGAAATTACTCTGAAACCTACGCTACAGCATTTAAAGAAAACACATTTCATAATGGGCCAATATGTTCAGCTCTAACTCTTATCAGCTTCTAGGCTCTTCCATGAGTAATAACATCAGGGGTTGAGCCATCTATCAGACAGGCTGTTAGGCTTTTATCTTCGTGTACAACAATACAAATAAGACCAAACCCAAACCATGGACAAAGCATGAAACGTATCTTTTGGAGTCACGTCAAACTCAGAGCTTGCATGTAACTTAAAATATTAAATTTGTTATATTTGATTGGCTGTTCTTTAATAAAGTTTCTAGGAATCCAACGCAGATTTGGTAATCTAATGTGCTAGCTACTGCATAAAACGCACATATTAAAAAAAAACAATTTCTTTTTCAGGAAATGACTACAGAAATATAAAATAAGGAAAAATGACTAGAGAATCAAAGAGTCTGAACAAGACTATACAAAGAATCCTAGTGCTGTTTCTTGGTCTTTAAAGGGTGACTTTTCTGGCTCTTTTCTGAGAAGTAGATTTTACCATCAGCATCCAGAATGGATACAGACACAGAAGTCCTGTGCCTCTTTTACAGAAGCTGAGTCTAAATGAGACACAGCACAAAGACATGGTCAGTTGTGCACTTTAAGTGGAATCAAGTACAAAAATTATGGTAAGCATCTCCTTTGTGTTGCAAACTACTTGGTTTAGAGCTAGCTTAGATGCCACCTCATTCTCCGCCTCCCATCGTGTTTCTTCAAAAAAACTGATATGAGGAAAAAGTCTATTGGTTTACAAAACTTCCTGAATCTCATTTATTGGTATTTTAGTTGGTAATACATCATTCCCTCTCCTGATACTGTCTGCTCTCTTTTTAAACCCCCCTTCAAGTAAGAGATATATTTCTTTTCAGTGTTCAGCACAGACAAGTTTTCTAAGGTCTATTTTTTTCCAGAAAGAGGGAGGCATTGGAAACTGCAGAGTATACAGGGAAGATCTCAGGAGGAGAAGGCCTCTTCCATTTATATATACACATATTTATTTATTATTCTTTAAACACGATCCCTTAATGATGCTAACATGTGAGGATCTTTCTATGCCCTGTAAAGTAGCTCCATCTTAATCTGGAGAAAGTGTCTCCTTAGAACCATTTCTATATGTAATCTTCCTCTTCTTGAACATTTCTCCAGAGCTTCATCTTGACTCCTTTCATTTCATTTCACAAATCGTTATTTTTCCAGCCAAAGCCTCCTTTATTTGCTAAGTAGCAGAGCAGAACTTTATCCACATGTTGTCACCACTGGTTTCCAAAATAGCCTATTCAAGTGGGTTGGCAAATTTCAACTAAAATGTGTGTAGAACTGAAAACAATATCTGGCTTCTTGAGTTACCAGACTTAATTGTGCCAATGTATGCTTTCATTGCCTGTTGCTGTTCCACAACTTTCTCAAATATAAACAAAACAGAGTTCCAAAATATTAGAACTTTCCAGCTTTGAGAAAGTTGTTTTCTTCCTCAAATTGGGTAAGGGATTTTCTAGCTGTCAAAGAATGGAAAAAGTGCTCAAAAATGTTTTTTCTACCCAAACGCCTTTTAATGCTTATTCCGTACTGCATTTTTACCCATCATGTTGTTGATGAGTTAGAACATACAGCAGAGGGTAGCTGCCTACCACTGACCACCTCCATGCAGTGTCTGTATTGGCGTAACTCTCTGCCACCACAAAACTGTGCCAAGACGTAAGGACTCACAGACCACTAGTTGGGTGCCCTCTTCAGCCATTTAATCATGATGTATTTATGTATGCTAATTGAGAAGAGCTAATACATTTTATAGTATTGTATAATACAGTAGAACTGAGCTTGAAGGATTTAAAGAATAGCATTTTAACCTTCTGTTGAGCTTGAGAGTTAGTCCTGTAATCACCTGCTATTCACTGCGTGGTCCTTGAGTCCAACATACCGTTAGACATGTGCATATGAATATACTCACGTATGTTTTGTTGATGATTCCTAACTACGTTTCATAAAACTAGGTAGAACACTCTCCGGGAATGAAGATAGCAGTGGACAGCTGTGGTTTAGATTTCATTGTTAAGCAGGAAAAGAATACCAGAGGAAAGAAACATAAAGATGAGCCCAGAAAACACCTTATCCTCGTGCTAGGCAGGTATGTGATTTGGAATTAATTAGATTTCTTTTCTATGACCAATATTTGGTGCAGTATTGCTAGCTTTTCTGTGCACATGCTTATCTCTAGCAGTGATGTTGCAGAAGAGCAAAATAAAATGCCATTACCCATGTAAAACTTGATTTATTTTAATGATCCCAGTGAGTAGGGGTATGGTTCTCAGGTTAAGCGGAGCAGTAATTAAAACAGCTGCTCTGCCTTGTTTGCTTCAGTTTCCTAACTGCTTGGACTCTTCCTTATTACAATTGTTTGGAGAATTTTTGAGGCTTGAATTACGAGGGTGTGGATTAGAAGCTGACTACCCTAACTGCAACATCTGTAAACTCTTAATTTCTGCTACAGCAGGTGTCAACTTTTCCCTAGATGACTGTCCTGCTGTTGTTCTGGTTACATGTAGCCTTGTCAACAAGCTGTTTGTCAGCTGGTTCTCTCATGTTTCCTTTCCTTCATGACCATTGATCAAGCCAACAACTGGAGAGGATCTAGGGTGGAATTCCCTTTAGTTCTGTGCTGGCTGATTTAAAGTATAATCAGACAGGTCTGAGAGCAAGAAATGGCGCGTGGGTAATTGTGAGTGACACTGTCTTTTATGATACTCTATTTTTCAAGGAGCTGCAAATTGTAATGCGTTGGAACGTTAATACATTGGAACCAACTTGACTTCCTACTTAGCAAAAGCCATAGGAATTCCCTGGATGTCTGAGTATATGTTTCACTAAAAAGGCCAATCTGATGAACACATTTCCAGCGATGTAGAATCCACTACAACTTTTAGTGTGTTGTTCCTTCAGTTAGTAATCCTCGCTGTAATTTCATGCCTGAGTTGTATTGCTCCAGTTTCCAGCTGTTAGAAGGCATTTTATCTGCTAAAATGCTATTCCCTTGCCTGATGCTATCAACTGTATTTTTTTACAGATCGCAGTAAAATAATTTCTTAATTTTTTTCTCCTTATTATGCTCACCACAGCTAAGTCCTTGTTCCTTGCAAGAGGCATATTGTCCAGTTCTTTAAGAGTTCTCATGACAATGCTCGAAACCATCCTCAAATATTTTCATCCATATATTTTTGAGCATGCTTGGTTAACGACTAGCTGTGAGACTTTCTTGAGACATGCCATGGGACAAGGAGTCCTGATGAGAGGCAGAGTATGTTAATCCAGGCTCAGTGCCACACTGATAGCTGTGTGCTTAGCTAACAGTGAGTTTGTTCCAATGCCTGTTGAAGTCAGTGGCCAAACTCCCATCTTTTTTTCTGGGTTCTGGAACAGGCTCATGTTTTTAGGACTTTACAGATTTTTTAATAACAAAACTACTTTGTGAGATTTTATATCTGATGTGAAACTTTCTTTAGCCCCGAGTTACTCCTTTCTATTATCGTTTTGAGTATCAATTCCAAACGATAAGTAGATGAAAAATGATTAGTAAATCTGAGACGAAGCAACAACCTTCTGCTTGGTTTTCCCATCAGACATAAAAGATTCAGTTTCTGGTCTTGTTCTGATTAACTATTGATTATTAACTATTTGTTAATGATTTAGTATTTTCACAGTAATTCTGATTAATCGTCTTGAATCTCAGCCTGATTTGCCAAAATCCTGCACCCAGCTCGAGGTCTGTGCTAATGTCAAGGGAGTCTCTGCTTGCTCTCAAGTTTGGTGAGCAAAAAGTGACTTAATATATTATTAATGTAGTATGGAAACAGAAACTAAACACGGAAATTAGCACCAAAACTGGGTCAAATTGCAGTTGGCTAGCCAGAAACTCACAGGTAAAAAAAGGTCTCACCTGTAAGTGTGAATATGACTCTGGTTCTTCCACCTAATCGAATTCACCAGAAACCATTCCCGGTGCTGGATGCAGACTATCTTCTCTTGCCAGGGCCCAGACGAGAGAGATGGGAAACTGATCTGGAAGTTGCAGAGCTGCTACAGTTCTGTGCAATGCCTGAGGCACAGCAGGGCAGGCTAACCCCTGCTTGGCACCCCTCCACTGCTCCTGCATTGCTCCCAAGTAGCACTTGGCAGTGGGAAGCCAGCTTCAAATGATGCCGATGTTAGTTTGCCATTTCCTACAGCTGATTGTGCAGGTGAACTCTCCCTGTCCGCATGTGTATCCTCCAAAGCCTGTTGAATTCAGTGGCCAGACTCCCACTGGTTTCTCTGTGCTTCAGAATAAGTGTTCAGGGCTTTTATGCTTTGGAATGGCCGCGTGCTTTCTTGGACTCCAAAGTTTCTGAATTAGTGTGTTCAGTCTGTCTCTATTTCTGCATGTTTCTATTCTTCTGAAGGAAGTAGAAGAGGGAATATGAGCTGGACTGTGTGCTCGCTATGTGGCAGTTGATGTGTGTGCCACTGATTGGACAATGCCACTGGAATAAAGGAAAAATAGGTTTATGGGGAACTTTATGGCTGTAAGAATAATGTAAGTCCAAAAAGTGCCAAGAAAATCCAAGAATAAAATTCTAGGGGTCTTTTCCAACAGAATATGAAATCTTATTTTGAAAACACTTTGATACCTCTAACAAATAATTTTCCATTTTCTTTGTAATTGCCTGGAACAAATAATCTATTTGTTCCTATAGCTCAGCCTTTTCACAACCCCAAGTCAAAATCGCATAACTGCTGGAAGAACTCTTGATTTTTCTTAAATAGTTTCTCTATTAAAATCTACCTCAGTGAAGGGGTAGTAAATGTGTTTGCTCAAAACCCAAAGAGGCAAAGCAAGGAGTGAGTGTGGAGGTATGTGGGCCCATCTGTTAGACTGCACCCTGGGATTAAATCAGGATAGCTACAATGACATTACTGACCTTATATTTTTATCTGAGGGTGTCCACCAGGTTTTCTTAATTTGCTTAAGATCACACAGTATGCTTTTCTTTGACACCAAATATCTATGATAACACAAGACTTCAGCAGTCCTCACAGAATATTTTCTTTAGCATCCTTTGAAAAGCAGGAAATCTATAGGAAAATTCAGAAAAGCAGAAAAAGACTTGATAAATAGGAGTCTCAACTTGTTTCTGTGATGAATTGTCTCCAACAACCTTGTAAGTAGGGTCATTCAGTGCATATTTCCATGATTAACTCAACTTTTATTTTAGCTTTGCAGTTCACCTTTAAATATTTAGTTTGGTTCCTGTGGACAAATGTTGATGTTGGCTCTCTTGTCAGACTGATGAAAATGTTACACAGATGTCCTTTGGTGATCCAGTACCACTAAAAGGCCTGCAAATTGCTAAATGATGAACTCTCTCCATCATTTTTTTGGTTGGTGGCTTTCACTTAAGATCCTTTGCTACTCGTTCTGTTTGCTTGTCTAATGTCCCTGCTCTTCCTTAATGCAGCAACATCTGTCTGAGTATTCTGTTTCCTGGACAAAACTGGCTGCATTACACTCTTCTGAGAAGACTGCATTTTACAGCTTGTTGACTAGAACTCACGACAGTGTCCTACATTTTCTTTAGAAATATGGTATCTCAGATGTTAAAGCAGATACTTCAGCAGCTTTACAGTTAGCTCATAAAGAAACCATCCTCAAACAGAACACCAGTGGCTCAACCTCGCATGTCATTTCAGGAAACCTAACGTTTCCTAGGAATACTATGAATACCTATGAATACTATTTCTCAGGCAGGTCTTTCACTTTTTTTGTCTTCTCCCCCCGGAAAATGTGAAAACCTCTTTCTTCTCATTGGTTTCCATAGCTGACTTGGTAACAAAGGCACTGTAATCTCTGGCCCTTTTCCCTGACTGCTCGTTTGGGGAATGTTCTGCTGCACTCATGTGAACTAGTCTTTCATTGGTTTTTGAGGATCGTCAAATTGCAAGGCTGGGAATGAATAGGAGAGGGAGCAGATTCATGCTAATTCAGATGCTTAGAAGACTGCGTTCCTCAACTGGCTTGCTGTATAGCCTTAACCCACCATCTTCCTGTCTTATTTATAATGCAGATTGCTGTCTTTAAAGGGGAAGTTGGAATTTAGATCATAATTGCATTCAAATGCTTTACCCATCACATCACAGCCACACATCCAGCTGCAGAATACTTGAAAGAAGAAAACTTTTGATTAGCACTTCGTATACAAGTAGTGAAACTACTTTATCAAAAGGATAAGACTGAATCGCTCAAGGAGAGAACACTTCTACAGAATCTTCTCATTGGCACATGTGAAAGTTTTCTGAAATGAACTTCCCTTTACCCTCTAAATGCTTTTTTCACCTTCCTTCAGGCTCACATGGTGTTCAGTCTATGCCTTACTGCACTGAGGTACTTGAACTTGGCCTGCAGAAAGCTCAATGCTTGAGTAAAATAAAACCCAGAAATCCCAGCCATTTGGTGTGAGTAAAGTTCTTCTGATTCAATTCAGACACAGACAGAGCCAAACATACCTTTTTATTTCTTTAATCAATTAGACCAAGTCAGTGTTCAGTCTTGCCCGTACAGGTGAGAAATAACTTTCTTCAGTGATTTGGATACCTTACACAATAATTGTGCAATGCATGAGAACACTCTTCAAGGAATTTATTGATTTCATGTGGTCAGCTATGAACTGTTTTTTAAAATTCTCAATAAATAAAAGTCTCCCATGTCTTGAGCACTGCACTTAGCCAAAGATGCAATGATTCCACTTCACTTAGCTAGATAGGGTGAATGACAGACATCACAGTGAAATTTTTGATGAATGAATGTTTTGTTTCACCATCTATAGTACCTCTGGCAGGTTTTTGCATGCCATTTTCTAATGTCTTATGGACAACTTCCGAAACCTAGTTTTATTTCCATTCTTTAGGAAAGCTGTCCTAATTTTAGTGCATGAAGTTTCATTCCTTTAGCATATCTAACATTTTGGCCTTATCTACACTACACAACAGAGCACTGTGCTTGCAACATGTCAGCTTGCACTGAATGAGCTAGTATGTCTACAGGGAATAGCACAGTGCCTTATAAAATACTAGTCCGGCTCTAAGAAGCACAGCAACTCTGATGTATTGCTTTGTAATCCCTGAGAAGGTACCAGCCCAGCTCTAAGAAACACAGCATCTTGGAGGAATGGCTACGTAATCGCTGAGCCGAGCCCTGCTGCCATGGCTGTAGTTCAAGGGTTTGCTTGTTCAGAGCTGCTTTGGTTAGTTCTTCCTGCACTTGTACTGTGTGGTTATAGAAATACCCCGCTTCATGGTAAATCAAGGGATTTTGTACTGTTTTTTAGTTAATTGTGTTGCGTTTTTTCCACGTGCTGATTGAAAGTTAACCTTGTGTTGATTAATTGATACAAACAAACCATAATTAGCATTGCTCCAGAGGCTAACTTTCATTGCTGGCAAAATGAGGCTTAACTTCATTCATTTTTGTGGACTTGAGTCTGCTTATGTCAACACCGACTGTGGCCTCAGAGAATGAAAACAATAGAGTCATACAAAGGAGAGTGCTCTTTTTCTACCAGTGTATTAAACAAAGGATAATATTAAGTTTGGATAGTGGATAAAGTTAAGCTATGATAATACTTCTAATCAACTACCACTCTGTTGAAATTAGAAATCACGCATTCCTGAGGTTTCTAGCTATTTTTCCTGCCAAGAACATGTAGTGCTTCTACCAATTGCATAGTAAAAACAAGAGACAGACTTTCTTGCACTAAAGCAGTCAGCAGTTACTGTAAGTTCACCTTTAAATCATGGACACCTTGGTTATTGATCATTTAAAAAAATACACAGTGGGCGGAGAAACAACTGCTTGATAAAGGGTGGTGAAAGCATTATGTAGTTTGAGAAATGGCAACTGAAGAGTGTTTCTCTGTGGTGTCAAAAATCTCATCACAGAAAGTAGCAGGGGAGTGAGTAAGCCTCTTCCTTTCCCTTTCTCCCTGTTTCTCATTACTGACAGGAAATTTACCTGCTCCCTCTGAAACTATCACCCTATCAAACTGAATATTTTCCATAGGTGCTGGGCTGTGGATGCTGTGAGTGCACTCTGGGGCCCTGCATGCTGGGTTTGGTGGAAGGATGGCCTCTTGGGCCTCACTGAGACTAGAAAAGTTGAGGTTCAGATTAGGCAATCAGAACCACTGATGGGATTTCCATCCTTAAGCGATTTTCAACACTCACCTAAACAAAGCCACAACTGACCTGATCCAGTGATAGGAACCCTCTTGCAGGAGGCTGGGCTAGATGGACCAACCGGAGGTCACTTCCAGCCAACATTTCTGTGAGTCTGTTAACTTATACTTGCCCAGGCCTCAGTACAGACCCATTATATTGGTGTACTTCAGCCTGGGTATTCTCTAGAATAAAGTTCACAATGGAAAATACTTTCATGTGTAGTGCAGCACATCTAATGGAAAATCATACAAAAGTAGCTACTGTACTCTAGTTATGACATCGCAAAGACACCATTACAGTAATGCACAAGGCTGAAGAATTAAATTTGTGTTAAAGACCTAAACTTTTCCATGATCATATGATTTATCACATCTTAGAAAAAGATGATCCCTTTGTCTACTCTTCATCTATTTCCTCTCCCTGCAGTGTAATAGGAATGGGCCACATTTTATATCTGGGCTTTATATTTTTGTAGGCTCTTCATGGGAGAGGAGGTGTTATACAGTTGCTATTTTACTTTTAGATACAATACGCCAATGCCTGAGTCTTATTTGGGATTTAAAGACTCTTCCGCATAAAGCACTGGTCTCAAGGTACTTGTGAATTTATTTGACCTTTGTAGGCAATGTGGAGCTAAACATCATTCCTTTTAGCGCTGAGAACCGACTTCAGACTCAGCCCTGATGTTCAAAAATTTCTGAGAGGCAGAATGCCCTCCCTCTGTTATAACAAATAATACGGAAGGAAATATCTATTCAATTCTAATCTAAAAAGACTGTCAGCCTTCAGAGCTAAAGCACTCATCTGACCTTCTAACTGGGACGTGCTAGCTTATATGTTAAGCCAAATAATTTTCAGTGCTCCACCCAGGGTTTCAAGACCTTTTTATTGTGTATATTTTTTCCACTTAGTGTAACTAGTAACAACTTACTTTTCGTCAGTTTCTTTTGCCCTAAAGGATGTAAACAGCTTTATGAACTTATTACTAAGAAATAATGGGCTTTCCATAATTACAATGGTCATCATCTTCCATTGCAAGGCTTTATTTTTGCCACCTTATAACTTTCACTCAGAAAAAAAACCAAACCTTGGCCTGATAATTGCTGATTTTACTCCGAGGGCAAAGGAGAATTCTTCAGTGGAGTTTGATGAAAAACCACCAAACCGCACCTGAATTACAGGCCATTAAATATCAGCTATATTTCAAATTTTGGAATTTGGCTTGAACTTTACATTTGACACCTTTCTTCTTATGAAAAGTGTCATTCAATCTTTAATGATGAATGGTCAAACTCTGGACCTTGCACTTTATGTTCCGTGTGAAAAGTGGTGCCTCTTGTAACATATTGCACCTTGATTTAGAAATAACATAGTGCCTTAGAGTTATAGCTGCAGGTCCCATCCAAACCACTGTAAATCCTGAATGGCAATCTGTTTGACCATGGAGGTATATGTCACTGCAAAATTATTTAACTATATCACTGGCGCTCCTTATAACATGAAGTATTTATCCAGTGCTTATCATATATTTCTGAACTATTGTTCCCCTTTCTTTCCATTCTTATTTGTATCTTGTCTTATTTTTTGACCTGTTAGAAGGTGAGTGATTTACTGATTTGTGTTCCCCAAATGATTATTACCTTATTCTTTTTTTTATGGGTTTTTAAGTTTTCCATGCAATCCCAGAATCCAGTGGGGATTTCCACTTCCTCCATTATAATAAGGCAAAATACAGAACTGATCTAGACCTGGCATAAACAATAGAGCAGAGACCTCTATATCTCTCTGGGGAAGATAACAACAGCTGGTGAAACAGAACAGCCATTGGGGAGTAGGAACCTTCTCCAATAACATATTTATTCTAAGTGATTTCTGCCCCCGTTAGTTCCTTTTGTCCTAGTGTTTCTTTGACAGACACTCACTGAGATATCTCCATGCGGATGTCTGTATGTGCACTGGAAATTTGCACTCCTGTTGTAGTCAATGGAGACTGCAATCAAAAGAGCCCCAGCCATGGGGGTCTCTTGTTTAAGTGCAAGAAAAAATTGTAGGGTTATATTATGATTTTATAGGCTCAGTTAATAGGGGCAAGGAAGATAGCCTGCTATAGTATCATAAAGCTGTAGAAAAATCCAGGTTGGAGAAGACTTTTGAAGACCATCTGGAGCAAACTCCTGTCAGAAGCAGAGCCTATCCAGAGCACTATGAAGAGAAGTCTTGAATGTTTTCAGAGAAGGACATTCCACTACTTTGAGCAACCTAATCTAAAGTTTTATTATTCTCATGATGATTTTTTTCCTATATCCAGACAGAATTTCCTCTCAACCAGCTTTCTTGTGTTTCCTATGTCCTGTCACTGTGCATCCTTTTGATGTACATTCAACTTCTCTAAACCTGGCTTTTAGGTATTAGAGGGCTGTGATTAGGTCCTCCTTAAGCTTCCTCTTCTCCAGGCTGAACAACCACAATTCCTTTACCCTTTTGTCATATGTCAAATTCTGCCGTCCTCTCATCATCTTGGTAACCCTTCACTGGAGCCTCTAAAATTTTTCAGTTTCTCTTACATTGCAGGGACCAAAACAGGATACAGTATTTGAAATATGGCCTAACAAAAGTTGAATATAATTCATAATCATACTTCTTGATCTGCAAGTTGTTCTCTTGCCAGTTAGCTTCACTGCTGCCAGGGGCCACTGCTGGCTTCTGTGTAGCTCGCTGCCCACCAGGAACCCCATGACCTTCTCAGCAGAGCTGCTTCCCAGCAAGTCAGACCCCTCTCTCTACTGCTGGTTGGGGTTATTCCACCCCAAGTGTAGGACTTTATCGTTTTTAAACCTCAAGCAGTTCTTGTCACGATCTTTCAGCCAGCTAAGATCTCTCTGTGTGGTGGGTCTTCCTTCTGGTACTTCCACCTCTCTCCCTCATCATCTGCAAACACGGTAAGGGAGCTTTCAGCTCTGTTATCCACATTTTTAATACAGATACCGAATAAGACTAAATCTAACATCAACTTCTGAGGAACTCTTCTTGTGACTGGCTGCCAGTTCAACTCTAAGCCATGACCTACCACCCATTAAGGTCAGCATTTTAGTCAGTTTTCCACCTGTCTTATGGCTCCTCTGTCCAGTACATGTCTTACCAGTTTGTCAACAAGGATGTTGTAGGAGAATGTGTCATACACCTTGCTAAAATCAAGATAAATGAGGCCCACAGCTCTCTTCTTGCTGACTAAGCTTTTTTTTTTTTGTCACGGAAGGCAACAAGATTGGGAAAGTATGAATTATTCTTGCTATATCTGTGCTGATTTTTTCTCATTTTTGTCCTTAAAAACCTTTCATGTGTCTAGAAATACCTATCATGAGGACCTGTTCCTTAGTTTTCTCAGGGACTGAAATGAAGCTGACTGGTCTGTAGTTTCCTAGAGCTTCCTTTTCGCCCTTCTTGTAAATGGTCCCAATATTTGCCTTTTTGTAGCCATCTGTGACTTCCTCTGATGTCCACAACCTTTCAAAAATGGTAGACAGTGGCTTTGCAATAATGCAAAGCAACTCTTTTAGCACCCTCTGATGTATCCCATCAGTGTCATACACTTGTGAATTTGTACAGATGGTCCCCATCTTGACCCTTCTCTGCTATTCATGGTTCAACATTTGCTTTGATTTACTTCTTGTCATAGAGACTTAGGGGATGACTTTATATGTGAAGACTAAGACAAACAAGTTTTATCTGTACAGGATTTGTCACAAAGAGATCCTAGCCTCTAGAGGTTATTGCAATTCAAATAATAGTAAGAGAAGTGATTGCATAAAACCTCACAAAGTAAATCAAATTGTTACGCCTTAGCAAGTTGCTGAAGGAAACGGTAATTTTACTTAACATTTGGCATCTGCATGTATGCGTCTATATTCGAGCTAGTCATTCCAGGCTCCTTTTATTGTATTGGAGCGAAATAGGTAGTTTTAGAGTGATTCACCTGACTTACTTTAGACATCTACTACAGGATGAGATGATTTGTGCTGACTATATTTACTAGACTGTTCAGTGACTATCTCAAGACACAGTCTACAGCTGCAAGACAACCCCCCCCCCATTCATCCACTCTTGGCCTGTGCCAACTGTGAGGCAAAAGCAGAGAAAGAGGAGTAAAAGTTTGACTATGATGATGTAGTTCATCTCAGTTTATGCCCAGAAACCTGGTAGGTCACATTAACCCTATCATACACCTGAGCTTTCAGTGGCTTCAGTTCTAATTTCTCAGCAAAACTGGGCTAAAATCAGCTGGACGATGGTGGAACTATTTAATAAGGCAGCAAACTAAATGGTTAAAGTGAGAAAATTTAAAATGCAGAAGAGAATAAATAGAAAGGCATTTAGCTTCTGGAGCCAAATAAACCTCTTGGGCTTCTTCTAAAAGTTTTTAAAGAGAGCAGCGGGTCTCATACTAGTAGCAACACAATGCTTCCCAACCCGCACACCTACTGTTTAGCATGACACTGGAAAAAAATCAGCACCTTTAGCCTCAGCTGTGGCAGCTGCAGAACAGATGGAGACTAGTGTTGCTTGACTCCTCCTCCACTTCTAATTAACCTGTACAAAGGGGAAGGCAGTCATAAGATCCTAAGTGAAAAACCCTGTGTCTCTGCTAAGGCCTTTTCTCTGTAAGAGTGGTGAAAAGCTGGGAGAGCTCTATATCTTAGCAGGTACAACTCCTGCCTTTCAACACAAAGACCACACTTTGTGTTTAAAGGAGCTGCTTACATTAATTCAAAGCGTCTCACCTCAAAACCTAATGCTGTGGCCTAAATTAAGGAATGACCGGACTCTCAATACTGTTGTCAGCTGAGAATCTCATATTCAGGAGAAACTTCAGCTGACATCATAAAGCCTAAACTCATCTGTAGATGGACAGGGGAGGAGGAGGCCACAAAATCTGTGCTCACTTACACTGCGTGCACTTAGACATACATATACATGTGTATATTTGTGTTCTAAACACTCGCAGCATCTTATAGTAAGTTTACAGCAGAAATGTGTTTCAAGAATTCTTGTGTAACAGAGCTAGAGCTCACTAAATATTTAGCTCATGTGATGAATGATAGCCATTTGAACAGCCAGAAATTTTAATATCCATGAATGGAGGTGGATTCTCATCCAGTTTCTCATTTCCTCTTTATAGGTTTGTTTATTTTTTATTCCAAGATGGACATATTTGACAATGGGAATCACACGATGAGACATGATTGGTGATTCAAAAGTATAAATTCTCAGATCTGGAGAATTTATAATTTATTAAGACAAAAGAGAAATAGAATTTGGGGAATGGAGATGTAGGAAGTGAGCAAGAAGAATTGCTTGCAAATGTAATGCTATTACCATGCTTTAAAAAAAAAGAATACGTAAATCATATGACTTAACCATGTGTCATGTTGATGTTTTGGCAGTTGACTTGGTCAGATGCTTTTCTAAAATCAAATTTTAAAAAATGTGTTTTTAAAATAAGTGTAGAAGTTAACAAAACCCATCCAAATTAATAATTACAGGTGGTGTCAGAGGGAAAAAAAATGCTTAGCAGGTGTTGACCCAGCCAATATTCCAACATATTTTATGTTATTGCCCAATATAATAACATTAGACAACGACATCACCATACCACTTCAGAGGTGTAGGTATTCATCAGAGAGTCATCAAATACTGGATTTTCTCAGTGTCATACAATTGCAGAAACAGTTGTGTTGGATATTTGTGCTGATCCACTGAGAAAAATGTCAGCGTTCAATGGCCCCAAAATGTTCTGCTATATGAAGCATGCAGAGGGTTGCAATTTAAGCCTGTGTCAGCTGGTGAAAAATCAGCAACAATTTTTTTTCTTCTTTTTGAAAAAAAATACTTCCCAGGTTACTTTTGAGATTCTTAACAATGTTAGTTTCTTGCACATTCTGTGTTTTGAAGATGCTGTTGTCTTCCATCTCTCAATTCGCTCACTCAGATTTTTTAAGGATTCCTTTTTCCCTCATCTGAATATGCCATTACTGCCTTCAGCTTCAATTTAATTCTCTTGGATCGTTTTAACCTGTACTTGAATCTCATAACTACTTAGTGTCTCCTGTGTCATTCAATTCAATTGTTTCTTCCTTCACTTGGAAGTGGACTCCTATTCTTCCCGGCGGCTGGGTCTTGTCATGTGCATCACCTCACCTCCTAGATTCCGGGATAACATCTTCCTCTTCTTCACCTCTGTTCTTGGACTGTAAATTGTAAAGCAGTCTAAATGTGCTCAACTTTAACTAAATGAATTGCCTTATATGTTTAAAGCAAACATGTATTAAACACCTTGATGAATCAGAGATCTACTGGTTTCTTTCAAACTCAGAACAGCCTCTTGATTTACTACAACTGATGCTTACTACCTCTGTTATTGTTACTGTTAATATGGAAAACTTATGATCACTGGCCAAGAGTCCCAGCCATAGACTAGCATCCTCTAATGTTTAATGTGGTGTAAACACAGAATATAAAGACTCAGTGCTTTCTCCTCTCAGAACCTCATGCCCACAGCTGGACGGAAGATCACACAGCATCTTCTAGGAGCATCACAGCAGGAGTGGGCAACACAGCAGGATATGAAAGGCATTCAGTTAGCTTGTATAGGGTAGAAACTACTTCCTACCAGAATTAAGTTTGGTAATTTGACTGTATCTGGGTTGTCTTGCAAGAAACTACCCTATGTGACCGAGTAGCTGTACAGCTCAAAAGAATATTATGGCTCAGACAAAAGCTGTGAGATTGTCCCCTCCATGGGAGTTTTGCAATTGACTGTGACAAAAGAAGCAGTCCAGCCACTAGTTGCTAAAAATAATCCTTTTTTTTCTTTTGTGATAGTTAGAAATTGCAGAATAATAACATATTCAAGAGCTAAATTTTGTAGGATCTGCAGTCCTTCCTCTCAGAAGTGGCACTGCACTGAGTCTAGTAATGTGCTGGGTTTAGAAGGACAACAGTCCTGGATCAAGTATTCCACTGCTTTTAAAAGGGGTTTCCATGTCAAATCTCCTGTATTTTAAAAACAATTTTTACACAGTTACATCAGCACTCCTACAACTTCTTACTTATTAAATATAGTTCCCAGTGCGACTCCCTGGCTTAAATACAACAGGTACTTTTATGAAACCTGGTTTGAGTTTTTAGTGCAGCTGTGCAGAACTTTTGTAATGAAACCCAAAACCCACCCAGGCTTGAGTTTCATTACAAATCTGAAACTCACATCAGGTTCTCTAAAGGGTTTGTCAGAGTTCACAACTCTAAAGATTTGAGGCTGGATGAAACAAGTCTACACTGAGTTATGATTTCAGGTGCAAGCCAGGGAAAATGCACTGGTTTGACTCCCAACCAGATAAAACTTGGTTGTTTAGGTTAAAAGGAATAAGTCCTTGCAAAGGGAAAACGGGGGATGAGTTTCATAAGCTCTTCTGAACCAAAGAAATCAGTTTTTTCAGCTGCAAACCTCTGTAGGTGAAAGTTTCACCAGTAGTTATGATTGCACCTTTTGACTTTCTCTTATTCACTGATAGAGGCTTAGCATTTGTTGAATGGAAAATGTGCAGTTCCTAGTCAGTCAAATAAAGGGGTAGTACAAATACATAACAATTCCTCTGATCTAACAGAGAAGCCGCTCATCATGGAGTTAGGAGGTGAATTCTGCACATGCTTTGACAACTGACTGGTTATCTCATCTTGAGCAATGGTGTGAATATTTCCAGCTGTATATTTCCACGTCTGAGAAATACTTTTACCCTTTAAATGAAAGCAACTTCAGCATAACCATTCTGTGTGATGGAGCAGTGTATTGGCATTCCTGCAGTAACATGGAAAGAGCTGGGGCATCTACAGGGCACGATGTACTGATGTTTCCAAATATTAGCTTACTTCCCCGGAGCAACACAAGAGAATCTGTGCAGCACACTGAGAGGACAAGTAACGAGGGTGCACTGCGGCTCCTTGACAAACCTTATTATCCCCAAGTACCCACGGTACTTGGGGATATGGTTTAGAAGTGTTTTTTGTCAGGTTAGGTTAATGGTTGGCCTTGGTGATCTTAAAGGTCCCTTCCAACCTCAACAATTCTATGATTCTATGATTCTATTGTATCGTGTACAAACCTGTGCTAATACAGCCACACTGTTTCTCATTCCAGTGCTGCTCGCCTGCATGCTTCCAGAGCTAGCCATGTGCTTCCACACTGTCCTCCACTGGAAGTGTGAGAAAAGCAGGTCTTTGGGCAATGAGACACTAACATCACAGGTATAAAATAATGAAAACTGCTATCTCACAATAATTAGTGCTTCAGACATTCTCCCCCTTTGTCTTTCTTTTACTTCATCCATTAGTTGTCCAGTGAGGGTATTTATCAGAAATGCCTTTCCATACTTTGCTCCCACAGTTCCTAGGAGGAAACTTGCACATTTTTGTGGAATTTTACAGCTTCTGATTTTTACCAAGACCCAGATAAAAGATCTAATTGACAGTAAGCCAAAAGTTTCTAAACCATCCCAATAAATTATGAGCTTAAGTTCCACTTTGAAAAGTGGTTTAGGTATTGAAAAGACTGACTCTCACTGAAAGCTTATGGCATATCAATCACTTGCAAATCAATAAAATGAGAACCTTTTCCCTAAAATATGAATGTTTGAAGTGTTTGTGGGTGGAATCATGGTTTTAGAAATTGAGTATATTGATATAATGGCTTTTGGTTCAGGTCCATCACTAATTTTAGTTAACTGTGAAGAGATTGATGCCAATTCTCATGTCTGCAGAGCTAGAGTATCAGTGCAGACTCAGATTCATGTCTCCCTAGTAATTAAAATATTTAACAGAAAAAAGAGACATTTTTTAATCTCTTCTCCAAGAATTATCTAAGAGATGGAGAAAGACAGTGCTAAAAAATCATAAATCTGTGAAAATTCACAGAATTTATGAGCTCTTCTTCCTATCCTGAAAACTGAGTGGGATTAATCTTCACAGCTTTAATCAATGTAAGTGACACTCATTCTGTGGTCAAGTGTCACTCTGCATATACAGAAAAATCTTAAACTTGACTTTGTAAATGTCACCAGTCTACTAACTTGGACAGAGGCTGAAGGTAAAAGGATGTTGTCCAGTTCTCTGCTTACATAGTCCAATGTATCACAGCTAATAGGTGCATCACGAAGACTGGGCTCCAGGGCCCTGCATAGATCTGGAGATGCTGGCAGTTCAAATCCTTCTCCTGTTATCCCCTTTCTTAGCATTCAAGCTGTTCCTGCCCAACTTCGTGTTGAAGAGATCAGCTTAGGCTAGGATAAGCAAAAGGAGATTGCATGAGCTGTTGAACTCCTCCCACAACAAGGAATTCCTTAAAATGTTTGTGATTTTGTTCAAACTCCTTTTAACCAATAAGTTTAGGACCTGGGGACTGTTTTGAACCAGTATATGGTGTTTTGGCTTGTTACTGGAATTGAACTGGAATGAGGCAAGTCTACAACAGTCTTTCAAGTTGCAGACAGCAAGTCAGTGTATATTGGGCTCCCTCTGTTTTGTGGAGCCACTTAGCTGTTAAATAAAACTCTAAATAAATCTCTAAACTCCATTTCAGAACTGGATTTTGAGAGCGCACTGTATTACGTAAATCAAAAATATTATTCTTATTCTTACAGTCACTATTGAGAAAGACAGATGATTGCTAGTAAACCATTAATTGATCTGTGGAGCCAAAGTCCTTCCAAGAAGAATCCCAAAATCTACATGATGACCTGTAACATTGGATGTTGCATATGACTTTCTGCTTTTCCTGAGAGATGAAAAAAATAACATGTTGTCAGACCACTCCCAATTAGTCACCCGTCTGAGGAGAGTCTGTGATTGGTCTACTTTACAATCAAGAGACATACTCTGGGAACGGCTGTTTGAAATGATAGAATATGAAAAATTGGACACAAATCTCAATTCTCCTGTTTGTATCTGGACTATGTATCCTTAAGGGGATTATCAAGTATACGGTTATAAATTTTAAAGCATATTTTGGGAATGATTTTGGAGAGCTGTGATTGTCACGTAGTCAGCTGTTAGTCCCTTGGACACACAGATCTTTCCACTCCTTGGAGGTAAGTCGTTGTCCCTAAGGTCAGATCAGAAATCTGTTCAACCTTTGCAATGGGTTAGCAACAGTAACAGAGACAATTTGTGTGAAAAATAGTAGAGAAAATGCATCTGCATACATTGATTAAACCTGTAATTTTAAAGAAAATTTAATACATTTCAGCACTGCATTTTTAAACAGCAGAGACACAAGCATCTGCTCAAGGTGCTCACTGGAAATATAATGGGTATGAATAGTAATTGCAAATATTCTGATTGAATTTGAATAGGTTTTCAAATAATCTAAATAAACCACTGAGAGAGTGGGCATATTAGAGAAGACGAAACATATAAGTTTGTGACTGAAATGCATACTTTGCTTCTTACTGTGAAGCAGTGTCATTTATGTGCAAATTCTAAAGCACAGTGCATTTTGGTGCTCATCTCTTTCGTTATATTACAGGGATACTTATGGACGGTATTCACTTCTGTATGATCACTTTGAATCAATATCGAGCACGGTCCCATCCAGGAACTGGAAAAAGTCTTTCAACCATTTCCTCCCTTGTGAAAAAGGAAAACAGAATTTTTCATCTATTTCACTCCCACTTGCCCCCTTAATGCCTTGCGCAGGCTTGCTGTGCCTGAAGGAGATGAGAATTCAGAGAGGGCTGAGAGAAAATCAGAGGTATGTGGATGTATGCAGAGAAACCACAACCATTTCTTTTAGCCCCAACCCAAAATGACCCTTTGCAACTCTGGCATCAATGGAGTGATGAATCAGCATCTTCCTATGACAGCCCTAGTCCTGAAGGAGTAGTTCCTTCTCATGTTTCCCTCTGAGCAGTAGAGCTGAGGGTATGCAGAGGTCAGGCTGGAGCTTTGGCCCATAGTTTTACTGTGTGAATCATAAGAGTATGTTCCAATCAGAAATAACTCAGTGAAAGACATAATTTAACTTGCTTAATTATATTGACTCTTATATGGACCACGAGTAAATAAATACCACGCATACAAGGAAACTTGTTTATGGAATAAAGCTTAGCTTGACTACAATTTGTTGCTTTTAATACATTTAGAGTACATTTTTAATACTTTCATATGGCCGAATAATACTTCCACATTGATTTTTCCCCTTATTATTTAATCTACTGTACAGTGAACGTACGACAATGGTTCATTGATTTATTGTGAGTGTAGCAATAGGTTTATAAGTGCATGAATCATGCAGATTGCTCAATTCACCACATGCCTTAATAAAAGTTTCACTTTAATAAAACAGAGCTAAGGCAAATATGTCCAGAGCCTGGTCTGACATTCTTTATACATTACCCTGCCTCAGGAAATTATTACTATATATTTTACAGCAGCTACAGTAGGTTGGGGATCAGGATTAGAGCATAGTAACTACTGTGACATTTAGCAGAACTCCTGTATATGCCATTAACCCTCACGGGGTGGATTGGTACAGAAATATTTTGGGACAGTGGTTTTCATGCTTTTTGATAAGTGGACTCACTTAGAAAATGCATGTAAAGGCAGTAAAGGTATGATTCCTTGCTTACTAAATTTAAGCCCCTAGCATTTCATTTGTACCTTTCACAGGTGCTTTTGAAGTAGTCTGTGGACCTCACAGGGTCTACAGGTCATGAACTGAAAATCCTGTCCTGTTCCAGGGTAGCTTCCATCATTTGTCTACACAGAGGTTAATGTAACTAGTATGTACTTAATTGTAATAGCCATACTTTAAAGAGACAAAATAATTTCAACAGTTACATGTACTTCTATCTGGTATCTCAAACTAATTACGACAATTAAATCTCAACAAGATCTGCTGGAAAGGATTGAAAACTTTTCCAGCTGAGGTTGTAGAAAGTATGATCTATGTATCCAAACCTGCTCTTTCATTGTGGGAAGAGGTTACGTTTTAAGCTGTTAGACAAAAGCAAGTCCACCGATGGGCTTATCTCCTAACTTTTTCTTCACTTTAGTCAGAATCGGTCTTATAAAATTTCAGACAGAAATAGTGAAACTCTTGTGACAGCAGAGGTTTCAGAATGTGTAATCTAATTTGGGTCAGCACTGAACTCAAATGTTGGATGGAGCTAAGGTAGATATTTTTCTCGTTACAGCCATGAAGAAACATATATTCATTTCCCCTGCCCAGCTTTCACCAGTAATGTCTCTTTACTCTTTCTTACTTAGTAGATCTCAGAATATTAAGCAGAAAGTGAATCATAACATAATTTTTTTAACACTTGTAGTTGAGGTAGGATTTTAAGAATGTTCACGGTTAGTCTCACTAGTGAACTCAATAAAAAGAGAACTACATCAATGTTAAATGGTAATGAAAGCTTTAATGTCTATGGGCATGTTATGATGGTCTCTGCTGCATTAGGTTCATTATACATTGCTGTCCGGTATAAAAATGCCAAAGTTTGGATGTGAAGTGTCATTGTTTGGCAGTTTATTTTATATCTAATTGGTTGTTTTGTTTTTTTGAGTTAGAAATACAAGTGCTGTGTCTGCAGCAGTAAAATCTTCTTCTCTTGCATTTTTTCACAATAAGGAGACTTTTTCTTCATTTTGAACATTGTTGCACGAAGGTGATGTGTTTACAAACAAAAAAAATAAAATCCACAGGCTTTAGTGTTCCTAGTGAAACCCCTATAAAAAAAAAAAAATTGGGAACAACCAGTGAATTTAATAAAAACCAGCTCTGGTATAACTGTCTTCCAGTACAATAAAAAAAATTTCTATTGCTAGGTTGTCAGTACTGCAAAGTGTATTTTAATGTATAAACCTCAGGCATGCAGATAAACCCAAGTAAACTGGAGCCAAGGTTTGAAATTGGTGCTTGAAACATGTCCTTAAAATTAGCTTCTTTGTCAGGGCAATTCTCTGTCGTCTGGAGTTATGGACTTTAAGGCACTCCCTGGCTATAAAAGGAGCAAGTGTGAGGGTTTCACCACTGTTCTTGTGTAGCTCAGTCTCTGAATCTCTCCTGCCATGATAAGTCTAGTTCAGATCACAATGATAATAATTTTAGACACCACTTCAGATACTAAGTGCAAAATGGCTGAAGGTCTCCACGGTTCCAGTTCATGGCCCCCTGCTTTGCTTATTAATTCCCATTATCTCCCTCTTTCTGCCTTTCTTCTCTTAGCTATTGACTGAATTCCTTTTAAGTGTTCAGTGTTAATTGTTCTGTAACTGCCCTGAAATCTAACCACAAAGTGCATATGTGTATATGTATGAACCTAAATGAAAAAATAAATATACTTGTTGACAGAGAAATATTTTAGATCATAATTTAATAAAATTGATGCTCTTTTGTTGTGTGCAATCTGGAAACTATATTAGCCAGAAAACAGGAAAATTGTGTACCAAGATATGGTTTATGAAGCAGAATGGAAGCGTACTATGTAATTCAATTTAGAGAGTCCTGTTTGGAGCTCATTAGGTTTGGTTTTTATTAGTAATAGAGATGGGCCATAGCAGAGTCATTCAACCTGCTTGTTTTGCATGGTTGTGTGGACGCATGCCCTCCAGTCTCATGTCAGTGCCAGACTTGTGGAGCCAGGCAGTTCTGTCATTATTACATCATTCTTGGAAGTTGCACGATGATGGTTTTCCTTCAAATGACACTATGAAAAAAAGATAAATCTTTACTCTTTCCAACACTTTCTAAAATAAGCAGGAATTAATTTTTATCTATAGATGTTGCTGGGAAAACTCTCTGGATGTAAATTACATGTTGTCCTAGGATTTTATTTGAAACATTCTTTACATAACCAATATATACAATTTTAAAATATTGTAGCATCACTTGTTAATTGCACCTGATGAGTGAGAACCTAACAAGAGCAAAAAGAGTATTTTCTACAATCCAAGAATGCATACAATGGTATTATCTTGAGTATGGCACATCAAATATTTTGTCAATGATCTGCAATCTGTAAAAATAAAAGCAGTGGACCTTCAAGGATGACTAGTAACCATTAGATCACTAGTAACCTTCACCTGTGTCTTGCAAAGCATTTTAAACTGCATGACTGGAAGATGACAGCATATCTGGGAGATGAGTATGCAATTCCTTCATTTGGCAGCTTGGTAGAGATGGCTGTCCTGACTGCAGCCATAATTAAATTTCAGATGTGCTCCTCCTACAGCCAAACTTCCCAGCCTGAGCAGGGCGTGCAGCACTCCTTGCAGGCTCGGTTAGATACCTAGCAAGGGGGCTGCGAAGCTCTGTGCAGCGTATCCGTGTGTGTGCAAATGTCAAATTACTCAACACGAAATGCTGAAGAGACTATTTTAAAATCCTGCCTCCTTTTTTTAGAGGCAGGTAGCCAAATGTTCCAGCAGGGAGGCTGGTGACCTCACATGGTGCTTCTAAGGCACTGCCAGCAGCCATGGTCACAGATTAGCCTGTTGCAGGTTTGATGTGATAATCTAGAAGTTGCCAACAAAGTGGAAAATGGGGCATCACGCACTCCTCAATCATAGGTGATTTAAGCCCATATGTTACATTGCTAAGAAGACTCATTTATCCAATCAAGTTATATGTAAAGTGGGATTGAAGGCAACTTCCACCCCTCCTGTGAGAGCCATGCCACTATGCAGAAAGAATAATAAGAACCATAGGGAAAGAGAGACAGAAAACGCGTTTACTTCACTGGGGACACCAAAAAGGATTTACCTTCCAGCCCCTATTTCCAAATGACAATTATGTAATTACACACACTGTTCAATGTCTCTTTGATTGAAAAAATATCTAGGAACAAAGAGCAAAATCCATTTTATCCCTCAGCCACACCAGTACCTTAGCCACTAAACCTTTGAATTGTGCTCCATTTTGTCTTGTCTCTTTCTATGGGGTCATGGATGTAGTGTTTGTTTCTGCCCTGTGATTTTATTTGAGCGGGTGAGATGGTGCCTGCTATCACTGGGCTTAGCCAGGACCTTGAGGGGACCTGGTGCCTCCTGCAGCCTGAGCAGCAGCTCTAGCCAGTGGGATGTTGCATCTCAAAGGTGGAGGAACAACCTCTTATTGCAATTGCTTTTAGAAAAATGTGGTCATATTGTGTTTTATGTGGAGTTCAAGCCAATCGGTATGCAGATGAGACATGGTCTGGGCACAGGGTTTAAATCCCTAAGGGTCTGTGTGTCAATGCAGTAGTCTACTGGTCTACCAGAGGTCTGCAGGAGAGGTGTACCAAGTTATCTGCGTGGGGCATGTGCAGAAACAGAGCATTAAACATCTACAGACCAGTCGTGGAAATGTTACGCGTTTAGATACTTGCTGAACTGGCAGTTCAGTGGGTGGGGTTTGGATCAAAATATTGGGCCTAAATTCTGCAGAGCTGCTTTAGTTTTGTTGAAGACCCTTGTGTCTTTAATTATGTGTAGTGGATTTCATTTGTATATACTGAATTTACTAGCTCAAATTTACCCAAGGAGCCAAAAGGTCAACAAGGTATTGAACATGCTTCTTCCAGTGACCCAGAACCCTCAGGAACCTCTCCCCTTTCTCTGACTGCAAATAAGAAAGCTGAAGCATTATGAAAGAAGCTTTAATTTAACAACACATTAAGGATATTGCGATCTCTACCAGAGATTTTCTGCTAAATGTCTCTGCCAGTGCTTGACCAGTAACCCTCTTTCTGCTAAAATATCTGTGTTACTGATGGATCAGGGTTGAATTTCTATGCTTTGCAACATTTGCTTCTCAGGCAGATAATATATTACTATGGATACAGGCCATTTCTCACTGCACATTTCAAAGAGAGAGCATGGCACTATGCCATGCTATGGCTGTTAGCATCACTATATCATCTCTTTAGAGTGGTCTGCTCTGCTACCACTTTCCAATGGATCTCTTTCAGGGCATGACACTGTGAAACTAGAGAAATTATGTTTGGCAATAACACGGGTTGATGGCAAGATATGTCAAACAGCTGAAATTGTAGACTCCCTTTCAAAAGCTGTCCTCTGCCCCATCACCCCTGTTGATGGTTAGATTTGCTGGTCCCACCTCCTAGTTTGCACAAATGGGATAAAAGTAGGGGAGTGATGCAGGAGCACAGCACACACTGTGTAATGTGTATAAAACATCCCTCAGCGTGAACTTGACGGTACAGATAGCCATGTAAGATGAAGTGAAATAAGTGTTCCTTTGTGAATAGAGGCCCTCTGCCCAGTCTTTGCATCACACTGCTTAACCTGGCCTACAGCCTACATAAAGAGACATAGATTATAAAGAAAACACTCCTTTCAGAATGCGATGTGAAAACTTGTAAAACATTGCTTTTGTCCACACAACATGTATTCATTCTGGAATGTCAAATAAACACAGGGACTTGCTGAATATCCTTCCTCTTGTCTGGCATTTTGGGGTCCAAACATAAAACTGATACATGGCTAAGCAGGGCTAAGAAATTAAAATCTGTGAAAAGTAAAACATCTTAAAGAAAGACTGTAAATTCTTTCCTGCATGAAAGTCCAGGAGTCAAAGTATGATCTCCTCAGCATGGGTAGAGAATTGGGGGAACATGAAGCCTTGATCTCACTCTGAGCATCATCCAAGGAAGTTTAACTCAACAAGATGGATCAGCTGTTATCTGAGCTTTAAAGGGTATAGTCCTATTAGCTCCTTTGCTGCCAACTGACACAATTTAAATATACTAGAAGTAACATGAAAATCTGGTCAGGAAGGAAGACTATTTTGATAAAATGGATAAGGGTGGGTTTTTTTAACATATTTTTCCTATAGGAAAGACTTTTTGCCTGATGAAATTCTGAAAAATATCATTCCTTCCTTGTCCTCTGTTTCATGCCCTTTGTGTAATTTGTTTCCATTCCTTCTAATTCGTCAACAATAAGAAAACATGGAAAAGCGCTTTTCCCATTTTGATACTGAATTCCATTCAACAAAATTCTAGAATAGGTAGAAAGCAGAGAAAACTAACTTAAGAACACTGTTTTTTAAGGAACAATGTTAATTCTCCACACTTTTCTATTGCCTCCAAATTTTCAAAACCCAGAAAATGAAAATGACATTTTCAACTATACTTCATTTTTGATAATTACACTGTTAAAATAATAATAATAATCTGTAGTAAGCATTATTCCTCTTTTTTTTTCTTGAAGATTGCTCTGATTATTTGGTTGTTTTTCTTTTTATTTGCAACCCCTAGGACAAGTTTCTAGACTACTCTTTCTTAAAAACACTTTTTGCTACAGCTTATATGATATTAATCATAAGCAACATGATGCAGTTCTCAATAAACCCTTTCTTTAGTTTTCACTATCGTTTTATGACTGAAAGGCCTTCCTCTGCATTTTCACAGTCAAATAAATGAAGAGTAAATAATACCACCAAAGGGGCAAAACAGCTACTGTGTGGATGGTGATTTAAAGGCTAAAACTAAACAATGCTACTACTAACGATAAAATATTTGCTTGCTTTCAGATAACCTTGGCTTCTATTAACTATCTCAATAACTTCATTTTCAGATCTTACTGAAGAAGCCAGTGTGAAGGAATCTCTCCCAAATGTAGTGTTTCTGTTTTTTTGCTTTTGCGTTCCTCTAGATACTTGCTGTATGCGCAATCTATCTTTGGGAAGCTTAGTGTAAAGCCTGGGATATGTCATCAGGAAGGGAAAAAATGAACTGAGTAGCATTTGTCAAATATCTGTGATGATTACATTATCATATGTTTCTTATAGGATGTTCTGCTAAAGAAGGCCCACTTTCAAGGCCTCTTCCTTCTCTCCCATCCCTCCACCCTCACCCCATCAAAAAAAAATATTCTAGCTTCTGTTGATCCACATAATGCTTAATGTCATTTTAATGTACGGCACTGAGCTGGCACCCTCAGGCTGTGAAAATTATGTTCTGGTATGTGATGTGGGGAAGGGAACTAGTGAAAGATATTGCCTGGATTTGGCAAGGATACCAGGAAAGGGAATGGGAGTTGGAAAAGCTGTTAGGAAATGTAGATTGGTAAGAGTGTCAAACAAAGACTGAATGAGAAGGACTCAAGGGGAAACTGAAAGTTTTGTGGAGAATATATGAGGTGACCGGCTGAGTCCGAAAGCATCCCTATCAACCATTTCAAGTCTGCTTCTCTCTCATTTCAGCTTCTCGTTTACTCATCATTCATTACTCTGGTGGTTTGCCTCTCTAGTGACTTTTTCCTGTGCAAATGACATTCCATGGCTTAAGTCAACCAGGTGCCCAGGTGCTTCCTCTCTCCTACCTTTGAATAACATCCCCTGAAAGCCAGGGAGCAGATAGGATACCTCATCATTTTCCTGAAGTCCAGGTTCGTGTTTTCTTTTGCACTGAGTCTTGTGGCACCCATCCATGCTTGAGGAGGCTAACACTGTTTGACTGTTTTCTCTTACTGCTGGTGCCTCTTTCAGAGACTGGGATTCTATAAGCTGTTTTTATGGTGTTCAGTTTATTTCCTTTACCCCTGACTTTCAGAAAAAAACTTCCATTTTTCTTCTACCACATCCCTCTCCCTGCTGACTCTTCTGGCTATTTGTGGGATCTAATCTCTCTCTGCAATTTCCTCCTCCCTCTCACCCCCTACTCTCCACTTGACAACAGCATTGCTTCCCCTTGCCCCCTTGCTGGGTAATATTTACTGTGACTTAAGCGCCATCGCTTATTCTCCCACCTAACTTGGCATCCTCTTCTGATTCCATAAATAAGTGTGATTATGAAACATCTTGGACGGGTATGTGGCTGGCACAGGTGTCCAAACATTCTGTTCTTTCATGGGTAGTGTATCAGTTGCTTAGATCTCACAGAAGGGAATAGGCAGCCCAACCTGTCCATATGCTTCTACTTTCTTTGTTTTGGTCTGTGGGCAATGATTTTCAGATTGTAAACCCTTTGAGATGCATGTTATATTTCACAGGTCAGCCCTTATTTGTGGCCATGAAAGGGCTGAAGATATCTGATAGCAAAGGTGACTATAAAAATAGCTCTCAAAAACATCACGAGGAATTGGGTGCAA
Source organism: Ibidorhyncha struthersii (assembly GCA_013398815.1). Taxonomy (NCBI): domain Eukaryota; kingdom Metazoa; phylum Chordata; class Aves; order Charadriiformes; family Charadriidae; genus Ibidorhyncha; species Ibidorhyncha struthersii. Next base: position 202,652 of record VZSZ01002583.1, on the reverse strand, counting down.
CTTTTTACTTCCATGTTACAAAAACCCAAGGTCTTAAAAGGCCCTTTAAAAACAGTGGGCATAGCAGCAAAGACTTTACTTTGTAGCACAATCCTGTATGAAAGATTATAATTAAAACCACAGCAACTTTAAGACCAGAGAATAGAGAAAATCTTATACCAGGAAACAAAGGGAAAACCTAGATGAAAACCAAAGCCTTTTAATTTCAAATCTGTATGACTCATGATTGTTTGGTGTTGCATTTGGCCATCAGTCATTTCCTTGGTTTCGGCTGATTTGCTTCTCTTGCAGTTGTGGCAACACTGGAGCTCCCATAACAGTTTATATCAATAGCTAGACCACAGCCCCATTTGCAACAGAAGCTGGTACCAAACATGCTTTAAATATGAGTTTCTTTTCTTTTTTATTAGAAGAGCACAAACTGAAGAATTGACTAATGCTGTTTATAGCAAGCATTATTTTACAGGATCTCAACCTGGGTTCAAAGATGCAGAAACTACTAGGTGGATATGCTAGTATTTTTGGTCTCAGACGTGTTTGATGTTGAGGACTGAATGATGAGGGTTTGAATTTTCACATAGTTCCCATAGAGACAAATTATTTGTGCCCAGGGGAACCCTGCTTTCTGTACTTTTGGGGTGGATCCCCTGGGATGACCAAGGAGGGGAAAGAGACAGTAGACCACTCATTATTGGCAAGTCTGCAAATGTTGCCTGAGAAGATCAGTTGGATGAGATAAGCTCAGTCAGATAGAGAAAGAGACTTCTGGCATAAAAGTCTGCTTTGTGCTTCATTGTGTGTAATCACAAAGGCATGAGATGAGACCCTACCTTGTTTCTCACAGATAATTTATCCTACAGTGGTTAAGCACCCGCCATGGATGGAAGTATTTGACACAGTTATGATTAAGCAGCGATTCAAAATTTATAAATAATGTGAGATAGATCAAGAAGTTGAATCTTAGCAGCACATAGTCAATAACTTATTTAAAGCTTTACACAGTGACTTAACAAAATAACTAAACAGAGACTTAATTACAGATTCAAAGATGTCAAGATTCACACTAACTTACTATAAAGTACCCCAAATCAGTACATGTACACATGAACAAAAACACAGATCTCAAATTAATGCACATACATATAAGCAAATCATATAAGCATGCGCGCACACACACACCCTGGTCTATAACCGCTGAGACCAAAGATCTCTGAATATCGCACAACTCTAATGAGCTGGCAGGTACCCCTCCTAACTCCTACACATGCACAGCCAGATGGAAGAACATCCACATCCATAAAGCTAATGTGTATTTATGAGAGACAATGGAGTATTTCAGTACTTTCCATGGTTATGCAAGCCCAGGACTTGCTAGAACTTGTGGTCCTGGTACCCCCCCTCCTCTGTGGCCACGATCCATATGTTGTCACAAGTGATCGATTGTAGTTATTATCTTTAAATGGTAGGATCCATGGCGACCAGGCACACTATTGAGTTCTTGGTCCATTGCTCTCCACCTTTTCTTTCTTTCATGTTAAACCATTGTGCTATGTTCTGGTCCAGTGTATTCTTATGTGGCCCAGGCAGGGCGGACATCATGCTAAGTACTGAGAGGCTGTCCTTGTTTGAGCGACACAGGACTAATTTCTCTCTAATACTTGGGAAGATTGCACTTCTAGAAGACTCTAGTGTCTGAATTAGTGAAAATATTTACTTTCTAGCCAGCTACGGTGTGTGGGTTTCAAGGTCTCAGTGTTTTCAAGCTTGCTGGGTGCAGGGGTGAGGAGGAGCAAGGCCCGGGCACTTGACCTAAGCTGGCCAACAGGGTTATTTCATACCATCAGCATCACATTCACTATAAATTAGAAAGTTTGCTGCAAAGTTTGCTCTCTCCCTTGATGCCTGCCATCCTGAGAACTTCGTGCCCTGGTGCCAGACTCCTGAGACCTTCTCTTCCTCCTGAAGCCGTAGCGCTCGCGGTGTCTGACATTTGCTGTCCACTGCTGGGAGCGCACAGCTTCCTGCTGATACAATTGGCTGATTATAATCTTTGCATATTCTGTATTGCTATCGGGATTAATATTAGTTCTTTAGTGCTATTAATGTTAATTATCTAATCTTACTCTATTACATCTGTTTATACTTCAACTCCTGGGTTTCCTTGTTTTTCCCGATTCCCTTTCCCAGGTGGGGAGGGGCCATCGGGTGATAGAATGATTGTCTAAATAACAATAAATTGTTATGGGTCCCTCAAACCATAACAGAGGCCTAAGGCGGGGGGTGAGACTGTACCACCACAGCACCGTGGGATGAAGAGCCTCTTTGCTGGCTTTTACATTGTCCTGGTTTGAGGTAAAATTGGACCAATTTTGTTCAGTAACTTTGGTTTTCAGTTAGGCGTCTTCTAACTACTGAAATTAGCAGCATACTTTGCAGACACTGTTCGCTCTCAGAGTTATAAGACCTGTGTTTACAGCTGGTACCCAGGCATGGTATGCAGAGAGGCTCTTGCGTATACTTACTGCTCTAACACCCAAGGCCAAACAACTTTGCTATTTGCCCCGTTGGAGGGTCGGAAGCAGAAAAGCGTAGAGGGGTTCCACCTGCGAGAAGGAGCGGACAGGACAGGCGACCCCAAACTGACCAACAGGGTATTCCATCCCATCTGCCTCATGCTCAGTGTAAAAGCTGAGGGATCAAAGGCTCAGCCCTCTTTCTTCAATGGCTGATGTCCGAGGAGGACTCTGTTCGTTTGCCTTTGATCCCAATCCTGAATCCAGATCTGGAATCCAGTTCCCGTCCGTCACTGAGTCCAGTCTGGGACTTTCCCAGTGCCAGCTGGTGTCGTGATTGTCATCCTGGGAGCTTGATACAGTTTTGTATATATTTCATTATTTTCTTTTTTATTTTTCTTATTATTAACATTTCATTAAAGTAGTTTAGTTCCTTCTAAACTCATAAATCTCTTCTTCCCTCCTCTGCCTCTCTCCTCTTTCAAGAGCGCTAGGGGGGAGTATCTGTCGGTCCCATCTGGGGTGCCCCACATCCCCCATAGCCAATTCGGCCTAAACCACAACAACATACACCGTGGATCAGAGGGAGCATTCAGGGGGGTGGAACATCTCTGTGTGTTTTTGTTGGGGAAGAGTTTTAGCTGTGCCTCCACATGGAGGTAGCAGCAGCATGAATGTTTCACACCCCTAGGGGGGAAACGCTTACTGCCTGGAGAAAAAATCTCAGGCTAACAGCACCCTGGAAGTGGAGCACAGTTTGAGAGACAGAATAGTCACTTAGATATACTCAAACTGCAGATTTTGGTGCAACATATGGAAAAAAAATTTAATCTAGTAGTAATACTAATTATTTGCAGTGGGAAAACAGGCAAAAGAGAAAAATTGCTATGCCAGTTTTTCCCTAGGGAAATTCCCTCTTTTAGCTCCAGCTCCAAGAATCTTATCAAAATATGTGAGATTAGGATGTTCTGGTGAAGGGGAGCAGGGATCATTTTTATTTGCTTTTTCATTAGCGGAATCTAAATTATTTTAGAGAAAGAGCATAACTCTCTTTTGTGTTGCAAATGGAGATGTGCCCATGCGCAAAAATGTGATTCTAGTTGTGGGTCTGAAACAAGATAAAGGTGATCAATGATCTCTGACTGCAGCCTTACATCTAATGTGCCTGTTCTTCTCCTTTGATATTATCACTGGCTTGTGTTTTCTTTTTAGTCCACACCTCTACTAACCTTGCACTGCTGCATGAGTTATGGGAAGTCACCACGTAATGTGCTCAGCAGAGGAAGGTCTCTGGTGCCAGCCTTTGAGTTGCAAATTCTCTGTGGGGAATGAGCTTGCAGAGCAGGTCCTTCAGCTGGCAGTTGACAATGTGAACATTTTTGTTGGGAACCCTGCTACAAGCCAAGCAATAAACCAGAACTTCAGAGCATGTGGGGGTTAATGGACTAGCCTTCTCAAATGTCTGCATCACCCAGGGCGGAATACCAGTGCTGCTCTGCTCATGGGAGTCTTGCATGGCTTCAGGAAGGACAGACACTGGACATCCATTTCGACAGACAGTATCTTGCCTGGCAGAATATACTCTGGGAAGTGATACTGATTTAAATGTTCAGACAGATATCATGGAAAGGAAGCCATCAGCGATGTCATTAATCCTACAGGTGTTTTCAAAGAGCATGGCTCCAAGATCATTCTGTTTACACCCTTTTATGTGTACAGCATGTGATTTTCTGACTGCCCAAGAGTGAATGACATAGAAAAGTAGAACCCGTGTTGACTTTTTGAAATGGTTTATGGAGGGACAAACGTTGATAAAACTTTACCTGTAACTTCAGTGATACCTTACTCAGTGTGTTCACTTACATTAAGCTGCCATGTAAAAGGAGAACCTAAAACAGATACTAAGAATAACAGGAAGGCAGGTGGTATGTCCAGAGGCAGGACAACTTTCCTGTTAGTCATTCATGGCTTGCATGCATAGCCTTGCTAGAAAAATGACCCAATAGTGATTGAAATCAACAAGAGGGCTTGATCTAAATGAGCTACCTATCCAAAGAAATTTATTGAATCAAACCCAATTTGTGAACAGTGAATTCATGTGACTAATCAAGCTCATATATCAAAGAGTACCAAGCAACAAAGTTGCTTCTTATCTTGTCCCTCTGAGGAGATCAGTAAAATTTGGGGCAGCGTCACCTTCAGGCTCTAAGTGTCTATGATGCAAGAGGCTGCATGCGTGCTGGGTGTCTAAGACCCTGCTGGAATCAGTGGGGAATAGGGTTTGATTCAGCTGCCCAGGCAACTGGCTAATACCTTTTGAGATACGTGAGGTATCTGAGGCATCTGTTTGCAGCAACAAATATGGCACATGACTATGGCACATCAATGTCATTCTGGAGTTGCTGGACATCAAATGAGATAATTTAAGGGGCAGGCATCTAGCCCAGGGGCACTAACTGCCTACATAGGAAGAAACGAATTAAGCCTTGTTTAGTACAACCTGAGAGCACTACAGATTCACCTTATCATAAAATAGATCCTGAAAATCTGTAGATTTTTTCAATATAATCATGTTTTTTGCATTATTACAAGTCTGTGGATATCTATATGGACTCTGTTTAGAGTGACCAACTGTTCAGCTGGTCACGTGAAATTTAGGAGTTTCCTTTAAAATAGAGTCCCATCTCACAAATTTCAAAGGAACATAACGTGCACTGATCCTGTGCTAGACTGAAACAGGAGGTGGACAACTGCCTGATAAGCTCTTTAAAAGTCTGTATAAACACTGGAAAAACAGTAGGGGCAGAGTACTTCTCCTGGTGTTATTAGGGTTTTGAAGACATTTCAGGGCTAAAATAAAAATTTGAGAGAGTGGGCTGTAGTTTCGTGTGTCGCCATCTCTAACACCCACTCCAGCCCTTCAGGAACCATTGCTCAATTCCATTCCCAGAGAGCAATAAAAAGGGCAAGCTGTTAGGGGAAAAAAAAAATAATCTGCCGCCTTCTCTTGTTCTCTATAAAAGACTGAACATTAGTTCACAATCTTGAATATCTGTCACCACATCATCTGTCTTGCTTGAGTATCAGGACACAGTGGGTAATAAATGCCCTCTAACTGAAAGAGAGGGAATACCCCGTGTACCAAATTGTCATAGAATTTTCTGCTTCATGCAACATTTTATTATGTTAAGTTAGTCTATATAGTTGTCACCAGAGTTTGTTTATTTAACCTCTGCCTCATGATATATTTGTCAACTCAATTACATATTCCATGAATTCTGTTTCAACCAAAAGAACATTAAAAATGGTATAAATCAAATTTTTATTTTCCCCCATTTCTTATATTTAATTACCTGCTCTCTTTTTTCACCTTTCCCCCAGGTTCCTTTATTTAGCTCTCACACATAGACTAGCTGATGAAGAAGGCTGGCTCCAAATCCATTTCACAGGTCCTTTGGGACGTGCCATGACCAACTATTTAAACCATGCTTTCCCCGGCTAAGCAACACAAGGTTAATTTTCATCGTTGTCCTTTGCTTGGATTTGTGGTGTGAGCTTTTCAGTGCCACCAAATCAAATACATGAACAGTAGACCAGCAGTAGCAATACAATGACATTTCCACAATTTCATCAGGAAAAAATAAACTAGCCCACCAAGATTTTGAGAGAGGTCAGATGAACTGTAACATTGTAATTGTGGTAGGCTGAGGTTCAAAGCTAGGTGAAACACTTCAGGCCTACAGTAAACCTAAAGTGGTGACTTCATGTGAAGTAAAGCAAAACTATAGAGTTTGTTACCACGGAAAATTGTTCCACAAACATTTCAATGGCTTTTAAAAAGGAACTAATAGCAGTGGCTATGTTACTGCTGAAGAAGAATTAAATCTGAGGTTTTGACTACCTTCTCTTTTCATGTTTTGCAAGAGGATGGATGTTATACATATGGTACTAATTCCCTTATAACATCAAATTAGACATTCTACTTCCCATGTGCCAGCCAAGCCTATCCCTCTGCCGGCTCCAGCCCACAATTACAGTCCAGGCATGAGTCCCAGCACAGCACAGCAGTCTCAGTAGCAAACCCATCTTTTGATTAGATTCTTGAGGAATTTTGGGTAGTAGAAAGCAGTGCTCAGTGCCTTTCATTGCCTGTTGTGCTAGACCACAGGGGCTTACTTGATACGGAGCTGTGATATGCCCCATGGCTACAGATAACGATGACATGGATAAAGGGAAGAGGCCTGAACCTCAAGCAGTGCTGGACTTAATAAGACAACTTTCACATTGCCAGGATGAGTGCTCTCAAGCTGTTTTGAGACTTTCCCCAAAACAGAAGACATTGTGTTTTTTGGAGGGGGCGAGGTTTATTTGTTTTATTTGTTTGTTTGTTTGTTTTAACAAAAGACTACAGCCAGTCAGATGGAAACAACCTGTGATCATTAAAGAGATCTCAGTGATCCTCTTTCAACTTTCGAGTCTGATCTATAACAATTTGCAAAACAGTTTCCCTCTTGCGCGGTGATGGTGACCAGGAGTGGATACTCAGAGAAGCTGCAGGTGTACACTCCCGGCATCTCCCAATCAGGGCATCCCATGACGTCCTGAAACAGTTTGCCTTTGGCCCATCATTTCTAATAGCTGTCTTTGGACACCCAGAAATTTGGTTAGCTACCTTTTCAGCTAATCTATGCTTTTGACATCCAAAATTTACTGTGAAGATGACCAGTACAATTTTGTCCTGTGGAAAAAAAAACAAACAGAAAGTGTGGTTTTGTTTGTTGAATCTGCTATATCATAGTTTCATGGAGCGCTCCCATTTGGTTGTTTTGTGAGTGTAATTATCTCCTATTCACTTCTCTACAGCACTCTGATTTTCAGTCTCCATTCTCCCTTCCCTGTTTTAGTCTTCTTTTTCAGTGTTCCTGTTAACCCAAAACATCTATCAGTCAGGGGAAAAGCCATTAATATTACTTTTTTAAATAGACCAAGAGCTTTCATTTCCATTTCTGTGGTCCTCCATATCATCCAAGGTAGCTCTGGAGTAAAGCCAGAAAACTTTAGACTTACCTTTCCTGCAGAGTGAAGGTAACAATTTTAGTGCTTTTAGTTTAAAATATCTTTTCAAACTGACCTAGTTGAATGTGTGTTTGAATCTCAGTAGATATTGGTGCAATCCAGTGAGGTTAAAGCTACTTTGTGTTAATAATATAACTATATTTTATTTCTTGTCTTTTCTCACTTAAAATCACACTAATCTGAGAGGAGCAATTACATATCGATTTTCTGAGCTAATTGCCCATAAAAACACTCTTATAATGAAATAAGCTTGAAACAAGGCTTTTTTGTTCATTATTCGGCTTTTCTCTAACACCAATATTTTAATATACTGACTAGTATTGTGATTATTAACAGAGAAGCCAGAAAAAAACACTGATGCTTGAGCACTCGCTTTTGTGTTCATTTCTATTAATTAAGATAACGAAAGCTTTTTGCCACAAATTCATTAAGAAGGATTCCAAGTCTAGAGCATAAGCTCAGTTAGCAAAATGACAGAGAAAGGTAGACCACATGATCATACTGAGAAGATATACAAAAAATCTTAGTCTAGTGCTCACATATTTACTAATGAGAAAAAATACATTCCACTGAAACAACTAAATATGCTGATTCCAATGGCAGAATGCATCTCATCTACCCACGATGGCATCCTTCCAAGGCTGTTCAGTGACCAATTATTTTCCCCTCAAAAATACCACACGTGTTTCATAGCAAATAAATTTCTGCACTCAGGCAAGGCCAAGATAACAGTAAATATCACACTTCGAGGATAATTCTGGTGCCGCGGAATTGCTATTATCAGTGCACAGAAATAATGCCAGAGGAAAACAATGATACTAACGCAGAACATAGCAGGAAGGCATGTGGCATCTTAACATGTGGCCTCAATTCTCTCTTGATTTAAATCTGTACTCAAAGCTCATAAAAGAGAAAGAAAAGAATAAAAACAGAAACACAAAAAAAAACTCAGACTAAGAAGTAAAAAATACATACAAGGTGATTTTCTTCCTCATTTTCCACTACATCTTTTCTGTCTTATGCAGAACTGAACATATTTACAAATGATAACAAAAAAACAATAAAATGCACCCAAATTAATCAATTAACAGTCAATTTTCAGTCAGTGAGTCTAAACAGCAGTAACAGAGAAAGGTGTCTGCTGTGTCAGAGATGTTAGAGCTCTTGGGACACATCATAAATGTGTAACACTTGTGCCTAGATTCAAAAGTAATATACAGACTCCCAGAAAAATCTCAGCATGTGAAAAGATTCATAGTTTCCTTCAACACCTAAATGAAAGCACACCTAGCAGAAACACAGCAAAATGAACATTGAGTTGAACTATGGCAATAAATAGGACAGGGCAATCCTTTCTGAAGTTTATGGAGGATAACTTTATGGTGCTTGTGAGGCTCTGCAAGTGCTGGTGCCAGTGAAAAGACCATTATGGGGATGATCATCTGAAATCATCTACATGTCATATAATAAAGCTAAAATTTTCAATGTTGTAGTTTGTGTATATGAAAATAATACAGATGAGAGGAACTTAAACTTTTCACTTACTGTGTAGCTTGCTTATGTGTGCCAGAGAAGAAACTCAGTGTATGGCAAGGCATGAGACAAAGAGGGTTGGCATGTCCGGTGACATCCTGGTCACTCTGCATATCAGTGTATGCTGAATGAGGCCAGGGCATGAAATATGCAAATGCTCAGAGATTCACAGCTTCCAGAGCACTCTGTGAAGCACAGGGACTGATCCTAAGGATGCTTATGATTATTGAAGGACTCCACAGAAAGTCATCAGTATGTAAAGTGTTTTTTTTTTAAAAAAGATATAACTTTATGGAACCAAAAAGAGAAGTTAATTTGTGTGATAAGTGCATTTTCCAAGAGAAATGTCACACTTATCCTTTTCCAATGAGCAAGATGGGGTATTTGGGCATTGTTAACAGTTGTGAAAGAGCACTGTTTTGGAGCCAGAGGCTAGGAAACACAGACATATTATTTGTGTTGTGATTTTAGCCAGTGTGAGTTTTGTTAAGAAAGCCAACATAAGAGAACATTAATAATCACTCACACCCTCAAAACCATAGGGATTGACATTTGTGAGTTAAAGGCGAAAGTACATGGCTTCTTTTCCAGATATTTGGAGATCATACGCTTAGTGCGAGTGCCATAAATCAGCTGAAAAATATATTGGCAAAACGGAGAAACCCAGATGAAATTATCACAGTCCAAGGCATCCTGTTTGGTGAGGAAGAACACATATGATTTATGGACATGCATAACTTTTGTCACGTTACAACTCGGCTGTTATCCTCTCAGCTGAATGGTGAGGCTGAGGGAAACGTGCAATCTGCAAAGCACATTCTGAAACAAGCCAACTTAAATCGTTCTGCTATAGAGCAACCCCCATACGTAACCCAGACATTCAGCCCAGCTCTACTGATGAGAGCATCACTGTGGAGATGTCAAATGATGAGATGACAAGAGTTAAACAGAGGAGATCTGGCTGATAAAAAGGTACCTTGACCGCCCTTTTTACCAAAAGGAAAGCTTTACTTAAAATTTGAAACAATAGCCAAGAGTTTGTAGGTACTTCTATCATATGAAAATAGTTCATTTGCTGCCATGGTCATTAGCATTAACAAGCTGCACTTGAGTGTTCAGACAAGAGGAAATGTGAATTACACATATCCCTTGTAGCAGGAGATGACATAGAAGGATTCATTTTTCCAATCACACTGTCGCCTAGAGCCAAGGGTTCCTCTGGGGTTGTGCTGTTCAATCTATTGTTTATGTTCGTCTTTTATTGGCTTTAATCATAGGTTTGTGATTACAGCTAACAAGATAATTAAGTTCCTCAGTACACAAGACTTAAGAGACAAAACCAGGAGCCAGGTGGGATTCATCTGACCTTATCTCAGCTCTAAGGCATCTAGCCTAGGTCCTGGATAGCATTCCTCTGTAGTCAATGGAAACAAAAGCACTTCTAAAGAGAAAGTCAACTCAGTTATCTTAGGAAATTTTTTGATGATAGGATTGATTCTCTTCTAGTAACATCTCTGTCTCTACACTGACTCTAAAGTAAGCCTGGATAACTAGCTTAGGCAAGATGACTATGTTTTAGACAGCTAAAGGTCATTGTCTACCGTCACCTATGGGGGTGAGTAATTTTGCAGATTTCCATGAATGTTTATGTGTTGATGACAAGTCATTTTCTTTACTTCTGTGACTAAATAAAAAAAGTGATAAGACAAGCCTGAAAAGTTTAGGCCCTTATATGTAAATGAACTAATAATAGTTGTAACTGTACTACTAACATTTCCATAGTTTTAAGTAGAGAAGTAGTAACTGGTAAAATGACATACAAGAAATCCTGAGGTTTATTACTATGTTGTCTGTCTGAATTCAGAATTCATAAGAATTTTGTTAAACTGTGAATTAAACTGACTTCTTATAGACACATAGTAGGTACAAAGTAGTAAAAGTTGTGCTAGTGGAAAAAGAATGAAAAATACCTGGTGGTCTGTAGAGAACATCTGTTAAGAAAGTGAGAGCGTCTGTTATGGAGCTACTTTTGGAGAGCTCTGATGTTTGGTTCTAGAAACCTGTCTTCAGATTTCTGTCCAACTTATGCATCATTCAAACCAACTACTCTTATTCTATTGGGTACTACTGAAACTTGGTTTCAATACACACTTTCACAGGAATTTCTTTCTCTGCCCACTGGAAACTAATGCTTCTCAATTTCTTCCCTTACTAGAGTATATTTTACTACAAACTGGAGATTTCATGTTGGTGCCTAAGGAATTAGTGTGGCCTGAAATGGAGGCAGCCCTAAAATGGATTGATTTAAAGAAAGCTTAGAAAGAAGTGGTAATGAACTGTTAGTAGTTTGAATTTCTCTCCAGTGATATTGTAGGTCCAGTACCACCATAAGTGGACTTTACGAGGCATATTCGAGGTATTTAGTGTAAGTAGGGTGATCACCAAACAGAAGGTGCTTGGCCCTCACACCAACAAAATTAGATACCTAAATTCCTTTTTCAGACATTTCGTCTGAAAGAGATTTTTAATATCTAAGAAAAATATCCTGTTCTTCCAATTTAATACTATGCAGCACCTAAATTAGACAATCTGCATATGTGCTTCAGTATATGGATATATACCTAACCAGTCAAAGCTGTGCAGAGAATCTGTACCAGAGGCAAGAAATGAAATTGGATTTCCTGACTCTCCATTTCGTTTCTTAACCAGAACTCTCTTTCCTGGTCAATAAACTGTCTTAATGCCATTATTTCAATACTAATAATTTAAGGCTGTATCAGGAAGTCAGCCTTTTCTAATAAATATACAATATTAACCTGATACTGCCTCACCTTGTAGACTAAAAACATAGTGTTCCTAAACCTAAAGAGTCTGTCAAGAGCCAATAAGCTGTCTCAAAAATCTGTAAAACGATCCTTGGGTACTCTGGAAGCCCTGTAGTTCTGTTAAATTCATCCTGTATGTGGTGATCAAAATTCAGTTTTTCTGAAATATAACATACATTTTCTCACTCTGACATACAAGGAAATAATTATTTTGTTACATAGCAACATAGAGTACTGAATCAGAGGAATTTTTTTTTCCTATTTCACTTCTAGAAAGGGCTAGTGTTGTTTTTTTACTGAAATGTTATACTGTTGTATCCTAAGATGTATGGAGCTTTGAACCCAGCTTTTCTGTGTCCTGCACCTGGCAGATGATTTGAAATGGTAATCTTCCACCAGGCCAAGAAGCCTGCTCATTACAGCAAGCTGTACAACTGCCACAGCTAACCAAGTGGAATTAGATTGATTAATCAGGAATTTCTGATAGAAAATCAAGGTAAAATTAGAGAGTATATGGGTAAAGTTACCAGACTTGCCTACCTTTAATAATCATGGCTTAATTACGAGTGAAGTGGAAATGTCGTTTTCTTCCTCTCTTTTTCATTATTTTGTTGGATTACTTAGTGCAGATTCAGAACAAAACATGAGCCTCCACTACAGTAAAATTAATACATCGCTTCTGGGACACGGCCATTATCACAACATAGTATAACACAAACTAAAGCATGTAACCACCCAGTAGCCTTTGCCTCAGGCCAATATTTTCTATTTAAGCATTAGTTTATATTTTTAGAAACTGACTGAAATTTGATTGCAGTTTTAAAGATCCTGTCGTATCCTTAGGTAAGGTGTCCCAACATTTAATTATCCTCATCTAATGTTTAATTATCCTCATTGTTTAAAAACAACCACATGTTGTACTTGAGTCACCGGATCTTGTTATGCCTTTTTTGTTGCTGTTGTTAAACTGAGAAGTCTTCTCTTATTAAATGCTGAGCCAAGTCTTTCCTCATCAGATATGGGTGCTGGGCTTGTAACAATCCATTTTTTAAGACTTAGACCTGGCATAAGTGGTGTCACTGTTTGGACCCTCATGTTCAAAGCTGTGAAGTATAAAGGGTATGTGGCCCACATTTAGCCCTAGAAGAGACATCCACTGTCTCTCAGTATGGTAAATAGCAAGAATAACAATGTACTTGGCACTTTTGAACAACAAAACTTAGGTTAGGATTGTACATTTTAACCATTTGTCTTTTAAAAAATTTTCATGTGATCCTGCAATTTGATCTGTATGACAGAGTTTTTGGAACCATCAAATTCTCTGAGCTTTTCAAAGGTGAAAACCTCTTCCTACTGGCAATTTTCTCCAGAACAGGACTTAAAGGAAGATGGAGATGAAATGCATGATGATGATGTCCAACAGGTTTCCTACGGGAGAAAAAGAATAAACAGTGCAAGAAATGGCCAAGGTAACTTCCTAAAGGACTCCTCAAAGAAAGTTGTGCAAATGTTAGTTCTCCCAGCAAAGCTCACTTAAGAATTGATTATATCTTGATGCAAAAATGCTAATAAGAAGCAGCAAAGCTTGAGCTCTGTAGGAACGTATTTCTCCAGAGAAAGCGAGAGCCAAGGAAAGAAGTGAGTAAAGAACTGGCTGATTCAACTAAAACATATGACCCTTTTCACTTGCAAAATACATGTCCAGTTAACAACTTCCCAAGCACTTTGAAGATTAAATGGTTTCAAACCATTCCAGATTAGCTGTGACACTTCAGAATCTCCACTGAGTTTTTAATCCAATAGACCAAAATTCAGAAGTGGTTAACTCTCATAATTTAAAAATTTTTCTTCTTAGAACATTAAAGTGGAAAGTACAGAGCCGGATGGTTAATTAAAGCTAACGAAAATCTTGTAAAAATAATTCACAAATAAAAAGAGGACAGGAATTACTTTAGGAACATCAACCTACATTGAATAGCGGGAAAAGGTAAATACAGTCAGAATATCAGGGGAAAAAATTCCTGGCAGAGTGATCCACAGGAATGTGGGGAAGTGTCAGAAACCCCTTTTCTCATGATATTTAAATCCAGACTGGACAGAGCACTAGAAACTGTGGTGTTGGGAATGATTTTATATTAACTGGGGCATTGATTGGATGACTTAATAGATATTTTCCATATCTGATTTCTATTAGCCTATGATTCCCAGCTGCTTTTGCTTCCAAAGCCTCTTCCAGTTTTTGGATTTCTTTGTTTAATACTGACTAATAATAGCACTTTAACTGGTGGCCCATTAACACAACTTTAGTTTGTCTTAAGAAAAGAATATATTGGCAGGTGATTAAAGTTTTCTTTTTCTCATTCCTCTTAAAAAGGGTAAAGTAAAAATGTCTGTGATGCTGAGATGCTGAGATGCTATTGAGAGTTCCGCCTGAGCTAACGTTACTCGAGTTTAACACATCCTTCTGCTTTGCAAGTAACGAAAGCAAAGAGTTGAGAAGACTGACAAATAGATACAAAGCACTTTTTTTGTTAGACTATCTAATTACTGTAAATAGGTCCTGATCAAAGTTTGCTGCCACACAACAGCTACTTGGCCTTCTTGCTGTGCAAGGGTTTCCTGATGTTTCATAACTGACCTTCGCTTGAGCTAGTTGGCAGTGTTTCTTGCTGTATTTGGTTCAGCTCCTTTCTGTTCATAGATTGCTGCTATTGGCTATTCAAAATCCAGCTCAGGGAACATGATTATGACAGAGTTTATCTACTGAGACTTTACACATCAGCTGCTTTGTGTTTGTGTCTTCTAAGTGAGGAAGAATTACCCCTTTGCGATCACTAAAGTACATGAAACAGAGAGAGACCAGGTTCATCCTGAATAGCTTCGGGTGCTCGAATGAAGTAGAGTGCAGCCCATCATATTTGCATTTAACCTCTAAATGCCCACCAAATTTCATGGGCGTGCTGGAGGACTTTGAGCTACAACTGCTGGAGGCTTTGAGAGAGCAAAAGGAAAATTATCATTGTGTGCCAGCCAGCCCTATTTTTACAGTCTGTCCTAGGCAACTGAACTTCCTCACTGCTAGGTGGACCCACTGCAGGCTGGTGAATTTTTGGTCAGTTACATTATTTAATATTGTATATATATATTGTGGAGAGGGTGCTCTTGCTGGAGCTTAGGTTCTCTGGTTTATGTTCTGGTGGGAAAATTGTCTTCCAAATATTAATATCTAAAAACCATTTTGATTAAGTTTAGTAATTCAGTCAGGGACCATCAGAAGTTTGAGTGGACTCTTATTTTACTGAAAACAATGCATATTTAACTTGCATATCAGCAAGTTGAATCCCCCTGTCACCTGCCTCTGTCAGCTTCCCTGATGGGTGAATGATTTCCACCTAGGATTAAATGCTTCCAGAGCTGCTAGTTTCAGCACCTTCTTTAGCTTTCTGTAATGGGAAAGAGTTACAGATGCAAAGATCAGCTTACAGAACCTAAAACTAGTGAAATCACCCAACTTTAGCTATGTACTCGAGTCTAGGCACCAAGATTCCTTATGCAATGACTGTTGAAAAATCAGTTTCCAAGACGCACATAACCTCACACACCTTGGAAGTTTGTAATAGAATACAAAAAAGGATTAAAAAAATAATCCCTCATATCAAGCATAAATATGAGTCTATGCAATGAATTCCCAATGAAACTTCTAGGAAGTTTTGCAGCACCCAAACAAAATAGGATAAATCACCTTTGCAAACTGTCTCTTTTTCCCATTGATTTCTGAGGTAGCCTAGATTTTCTTTACACAAAATGCTTAACTCTTACATGGTTACAGTAATTATTTTCATGCTAGCATTCTATTTTAAAATAAATTTCACTAAAAAACTTAAAGAAACAAATAAAGGAAGAAAAAAAGCAGAAAACAACTGGAAAGAATATATGAGATGGTAATGTTACTCTCCATTCACTTCTTTTCGCATAGTATGTTTTATGATGTAGTCCCAGGGCTAAATACAGTCTTGAAATAACTGACCACATTTAATTTTACTGTACATTGGAAAGAGGTAAGTTTGCACAGATTTAAATTGTGATCAAGACTCAGATTTTTCTCAAAACTTATTTCTGTATGGAAACTTTTGAAGTATGAATGTATGGGTCCAGATGAATGAGTAAACTACAGTGCAGATTGCACTTGAAAATGAAGATTCAATACAAAATATGTAATGGACGTTTACACTGAAGAAATGGAAAGAGAAAACATTATGACAATATTGTATAGGGAGGCAAACAATTAAAAAACATTAATAGGAAAATTGGATATTTAAAAAAACACCACATTTTAAAATCCTTTTTTATTGTGTTTGTCGTGGTTTAGGCCAAATCGGCCACTGGGGACGTGGAGGACCCCAGATGGGACCGACAGATGCTCCCCTCTACCCCTCTTCAAAAAAGAGAGGCAAAGGAGGGAAAGAGACTTATGAGTTTAGAAGAACCTAAACTACTTTCATGAGATAATAATAATAACATACAAGGAAATAATGAAATATATACAAAACCGTATCAGGCTCCCAAGATGACAATCACGACACTGTCTGGCACTGGAGCAGTCCCAGGCTGGACTCAGTGGTGGATGGGAACTGGATTCCGGGTCTTCCTTCAAGATCGGGACCAAAGGCAGACGATTGAAGGGAAGAGAGCGAAAGAGCGAGAGAGTGGGGAAAAAAAAAAAAGAGAGAGAGAGAGGGATCTGACCCTCAGCTTTTATCCTGCTCATGATGCAGATGGGATGGAATACCCTGTTGGTCAGTTTTGGGTCCCCTGGCCTGTCCGCTCCTCCCCGCAGGTGGGACCCCACTGCGCTTTTCCGCTTCTGACCCTCCAACGTGGCAAAAAACAAAGTTGGTTGGCCTTGGGTGTTACAGCGGTAAGTATAAGCAAGAGCCTCTCCCGCATACCATGCCTGGACATCAGCTATAAACATCGGTTTTATCACTCTGAGAGAGCAAACACTGCACAATATGCTTTTAATTTCAGTAGTTAGAAGAGGCCCAGCTAAGAAGTGAAGTTACTGAACAAAATTGGTCCAGTTTTACCTCAAACCAGGACATTCCACCCCTTATTCCGTACCATTTGCATCTTGCTCAGATTATTATTACTTTTATCTATCAGTGTCTCAGCTAAACCATATCAAAATACATTGTTGTGGGTGGTTGGAATACCATTTTAATGGTATTTTAAACCCTTGGTTTAATTTATCAAATAGTCCTGGACTGAGTCAGTAAAAAAAATCTGCAGTGTTCAATAGGCCTCAAAATACCTCACTTCCTAACTGCGGTTTAGTTGTTGAATATTAAACCATTACACAAGCCCTCTGACTGCAGGGAATTAGGAGTAAACTCCAACTGTTGTGAGTTTTTCTCAGAACCACCTGCTACAAGGTTTAACAATCCAGGAAACCAAATCAGAACCTGGGGCCAATGTCATGCCCTCCGCTCTTCCCTGCTAGAGTATGAAACCTGCATGCTGCAATCAGGGCACAACCTTTCAGATTTAGTAGTTCTAATACACTTAGTTGTGTCAGGTTTTGGAAAGAAGAAATCAGCTTTAAAGTAGCTGATTATAGGTCGCACGTAACAGGCAATAGGCTCTGCATAAATTACTGGTTGCTTCAGTGAGAAGGTGATGTGTGCACTGATCACAAAGCACATCTGAGAGAAGGTAATTATTACACTGCTGTCAAGTGCTCTTCTAACAGCTTGGGAAGATGTAGAAGTGGCTGAAAACACTGATGTAAAAAGTAGAATAATATTTCTAGATTTACAGCATTGCCCTCACACAGTGTAAGCTCTATTTCTTGTTTCATTGCAGTTCAGATGCAGCATAAAAAAAGAAAGACAGACACCTCCCACTTAAATCAGACAACAGGCAAATAGTTACTAGACAGGAGGAAGACCTGAAATGCACGTATTTCCTAAGCAGCAACAAAAGTATGAACTCTTGATGTGTCTCAATAATAAGGGATGCTGTATCACAAAGCATCACATCTTTTTTTTTTTTTTTTTTTTGTCTAGAATCAAGGGTAACACCACCAATGAATGCCATGAACTTCAGAAAAAAAAAAAATCACACAAGTTTATGGACAGTGTTGTTAGATCTGAACTAGCAAAAGGAGCAGCAGTAGAACCCGTCCTCTGGCCTGAAAGCCAACTCTGATAGTCTGGCTGCTTCTATATTTCTAAACTTCTGTACCCTCCAGAACTGGGCAGCTGCCCACAGCTGCTTAATGGGAAGGGTTTGCTCCCACTCTGAAGCCGTGCCTGCGAATGATCCAGGAGAGTGTTAACTGGTGCAGGCCCTGTGTGTGCGAGGGACTGGTCCTGCTATTAAACTGGACCAAGTTTCAGTGCCTTGAAAGTGTTTGATTTAGTGGTGAATGTGAGTGCCAGCTTGGGCAGCTAACCTGTGCTGAAATCACAACCCCGCGACTCCTGTGCCAGGCAGTTAAAACTAACACGAGCAACGCTCCCATTTCTGCAGTCACTGCTTCTCATCCCCTGTGGACGCGCTGCCATAAGCATCATTCGTTGCTCCATTCCCTAGCCTTTGGCTCAGTCTGTGTACAAGTTGGGTGGGATCCTCTCACTTAGACATCTGTGTGTCAACATTTCCATCTGACACCATTTATACTTGGTAGGGAGAAACAGACAGCTTGGCTTGCTATTCTCGCCTCTCTGAGAAGTCTGTGTTAGGATAAGATCAGTCACACCCAGGAAGCATCTATTTCTCCCCAAAGGGAGTCTCCAGTGATAAAGTCAGATGCAGAAGTTCGTATTTTAAACACATCTGTTTGAGCAGATCAGTTTCCCCTTTCCTGCTTCCTTTTTAATTTTACCTCCATCACCCTCAAATCTCATTGCTGCATCTGAGAGAGCACGCAGGATTGTGACCAGCATATAAAAAAGCTGAGAGACATAGTTAACAGCTAAAGAGTTGTGTTTATATACCCAACCTTGTCATAGCTGTCTGTGCCTGTTAGACTTGCAACATTGCCAAGGTGAACTACAGCTTTATGGGGGAATGTACATCCTTTCCATCCTTTTACACTGGTTCATCCAAACTTTATCTATAACTCTGTTAGATAGATTTGAAAGTGGAAAAACAAACGTCTGCCATCTGCTCCATGTTATTTATGATGACTTCTCCAATTAGGTCCAATTAACTCGCTGTCAATGATTAAATGTAATGGGTAATAATAACTTGACTTCATCATTACCACCAGTATTATTAGCTCATTGATTGCAATAATTTCAAAAATTACCCATCAGAATAAAATATGTTTAGCACCTGGTTTGTCTGTTTAGGAACATCTGCTATAAATGTGTGATATATGTGGAATTTAATGTCTCTTGATGTGAAAGGGAAGCATATAATCCGTACTTTGAGAGTCAGTGCTGGCACAAGTTTATCGTGAGACAATGAGAAGATCAAATAAAAATCAGTTCAGAATTTATTGCTGGACTCACAGAACTGTCAAAACAGGAATGGAGCTATCGTATATTTACCAGCCTGAATTTTCATGTCTAGGAAGAAGATAGTTCTGTTCAGATGATCTGAATTTATGTGCCTATGTTGTACTATAGCCTGTGCTCACGGATGGATTAAGAGTGGGTGCGTAGCTGGCTGGATACCCAGACTACCCACAGCACTTTGGCTTGCTGCTTGCCAAAGAGAGATGTTTTTATCCAAATCCATGGGCCTAGTTTGTTTGGCCTTACTTGGAGCCTTGCATAAAAGCTTTACAGAGATGGGCTGCATCTTCTCAAACATGGCATGCAACAAGTTAAGACACAGTCCTCATTTCCCTTACTGTCCCACAATGGCAGTTCTCTCTCACTGTGCTCCTGCTCCATGCAAAACAAATCTATTTGTCCATGATGAACTGTACTTGCCATATCCTAAGTTTTCCATGTGTTTTAGGTCAAGAGTTGTGCAATTCTGGTTTCCCCGGAACCGTATGGAAATACTGCGGAATAAGTGCTGTCTGGAATGGCTCACAACAGGCTCTGTTCAGACAACTAATGATTCCCCAATCTTTAAGTGTGCCAGCTAAGTTCCCCTTCCTGCAAACAATTTTTTTCTTCAGCATCATGAATGCTAATTCTCCTAATTGTCCTCTGATTTACATCCTTCAGTGGGGATAAGAGGGTTGTTTAGAAGAGCAAACTTTGGCCCTAGTTATAATTGGAATTCTCTTAACCACCCTCTCAAAAATGCTCGGGATCAATATTTTATTTTCACAAGCACCTAAAAAACAAATCTCAGTTTATGATTCCTGAAAAGTGAAAAATTTGGAGAAAAACTAATAAATGTCTGGCTGTTATTTATACACTGAATGTCTGCTTATTGGCTTGCCAGATATGAGAAACATTAATTCTGGTGGTGTATTTCTGACTTGAGACACACTTTTTTTTATCTAACCCAGTCTTGGAAAAACAAGCAAGGCTTTGGCTGGTCTCGCCCTTTTTCTAACATTTCATTGCCCATTTTCTCCAATTTTGCCATCTGGAATGTAAATTAAGGGTTTTTTCCTTAAAAAAAAATCCATCATGTCTTATCAAATTTTCATTATTTGGCTATTTAACAAAATGGAGATTGGTAAGCTAATGCTTATTTGGTGTGATTATTTCATTAGATATTTGGCGGTAAGTCTTCAGGAAATTTAGTAGTCTAGCCTTTAAACCTCTGATCTTTTTCCATCGTTTGTTCTTAAGAAATATTGAACTACCAGAAGCTAAACAGCTTTGTGGATATTGTTTGACAGCTTGCTTTAATGCAAAAAATGTGAAAAGTTTCCCACCCGAAGTCCTGCTTGGTCTCTGTCTCTAAAAGTCTGTACTCCGGAGAGGGTGGTATGCGATATCTTCCCTGTCATATGAATGGGGTAACCAACTCATGGGTCTTCCAGTGGTATCCCAGCACTGGTTGGAGCAATGCAAGATGGCTACCTAATCACCCTATACGGACATGTCCAGAGAAAAAATAATTACAGCTGAGATCTCCGGCAATGCATCTGTCTTTTGTACTACTAGAGCAGCTACTTTGCTATTAACAGACTGTAGATGATGAAAGTACGTTCCCAATGAAGATATCTTGGCTACTTAAAGCAAGGTGGGATGGATCTGGACCAGAGTACAGAAAACTAATTTACTCCATACATCACAGCCCAGAATTTTATTTGCTAAAAAGCAGTATACCCAGCTGAAGTCAACGGAGCTATGTTAATTTATGTCTGGTTCTATGGACAGAGCAGTAACGGAAGCAAGGGGTTTGTTTTCAAGAAATATTACAATTTTTGCTGAGATCGATTTATGAAATAGAGATAAACACACAATGTTTAGAAATAAAAAAAACACAACCACCATGTTGTCCTCAAAAAACTTCAGCTGTGTAGGTCAATAAATAGCAAACAGAGTTCAGCAACAGTGAATGTAAATTAACACTTAGGGGCAAGTAACCAATTTGGATAGTTTGTGCTCCCTCTATTAGCCCCTCTGCACTGTTGAACAAAGGGAAAAACATAGGGATTATACAGAAAAATATGATGAAGTCAATACCACACACAGCTGCATTTTGGAAGACAGAACTTGTGTTAAAAAGCTATGATAAAAGATACTTAAAGTTTGTATTCCTTCAAGGATAAACACAGAAAACAGATGCTAGGGGAGGCATTTCATACAGCAACTGAAAGATATATCTTTCTTCATTAGGAGTCATAAAGCATCTGTTTGGAAAATCTGCTTTTCAAACAGTCTTTTAGGCCTAGATTTCCTCTCCTATTGGTCTAATTGCTCCTTGAAATCCTCATCCTGTTTCACTGCAGTATATGAAAAGAGTTTCCATCTACTTTCTGCTGGGTGATCTGGGCTTGCACTCTGTTGGGAGATTTGGGCTCATGAACTCTGTCAAGTCCTGTTTCCCAATGTGCCAGTCATCACACTGGAGAATGATGCTGGAGATGTTCTCCTGCGGGGAACAGACCTATTCCTAACACCTGCCAGAGAAACTAGTGCATGCCAATGGGATCAGCTACTTTAACGCAGTCAGGAAGGTTTCTCATATGAATTTTCAGTGACACTTTAATTGTGTATCACCTGGTGGCACAGGTCCTCCCCAGGATATCATGTCCCTGCCTGAGACACACACAGGGTGTTAAACCTGTGGTGTGTTTTCTTTTGCCCAGTCCTAGCTAACATGTCACTATTTCAGTAACAAACTTGATGATGGCACAGCAGAAAGAGGCCAGATGTATATGGAGATATACCAATACCCAAGTCTTGTCAAAAGGTTTATAACCTGATACAGTAGGTTAAGTATTTCTGATTCACAGCAAATGAGGACTCCTTCTGTTCTTAATATGCCACACACGTTTCCTTCTGAAGAGGAAAATTTTGTACTTCTATAGATCTCCCCATTCTACATTTTCACAGGGATTCACAACTTTAACACCTTTAACCTCATAAAACATGCTGGTATTATTCTCTCTGTTTAACAGAAGGGGAAGCTAAACCAGAGGCAGTAGAAGAACATACTCACTGACACAAGGCATCTGTAGCAGTGCTGGGAACAGAATTTTCAGTCTTCCTCAAAGCCACCCCTGAAGTTTAAGCTAGAGAGCTCTAGTGCTTTTATACACTGCCAACTGCTCAGAAAAATCCCATGCGTGATCGTTGATTACAGAATCACAGAATAGTCAGGGTTGGAAGGGACCTCTGGAGATCATCTAGTCCAACCCCCCTTAGACTTCCTATTTGAGGGTCCTAGTCTTTCCTGAAACCCCATTGTACTAAATATAAAGACAGAGATAGGAATTACTTTTATTCCAGAGATTATAGTGTCTGGTTCCAAACAAGCTTCAGGTGGAGAAAGTCATAATGGATGACGGAAAACATAAAAGCAAGACTGCGTGGCTATATACATTTGGGATTCCTCACCGAAATTAGTTCATATTTTAAAACCAGTAAAGGTATAATTGTATAATGCATAAACAAACTCAACTTTACATGCTCAAATTTCACTTTATACTTGAATACTATTTTTAGTAGTTTTACTCTGATATTTTATTACATCTGTATTACATATAAGAGAGGACCCAAACTGACCTCTCATTTATTACAGTTGGAACTCTTTTCTAATTTAAGAAGAGCCCAACCCTTCTTTCATACTCTTTAACAGCATTTCTATCCAGCATGCATTTGGCCTACTTCATATTTTGTCTTATACATTCTAGTGTACGACTGAGTGTTGCTATGCACAGCCATTAAGTTCCCTTTCTCTTATCACAAGGGTGGTGTCTGCAAAGCAACTCCAGCAGATCAGGTCTATTTATTACTGGCATTTATGGTTAGTTAAACACAACCTGCTTGATTCCACACTGCTTGCACTTAACCAAACCACTTTCCCAGGTGTTCTTCCTACTGCATAGTTTAAAGTTTCCAATGATTTCCCTTCAGCAGATGTTAAACTCACCGGTCTCTAGTTTCTTGGTCTTTAATCTCTTGACCCTTTTTAAACTAATGGAGTTGTATTTGCCACTTCCTAATCCTCAGGAATCTCCTTCATTTTTAAGAATGTCGGTTAATTTCATGCCTTTTACTAATGCTTGTGAAATCATGTTATTTGGACCTGGGGCTATATCTACCATAAACACATTCAATTTTTTTTTTTCTAATTACAAATTTTGCTTTTACCTATAGATTGTCTTCCTTTTGCCTCTGGAAAATTGACCCATTGTTTAGTCAAAGTATTGTTCCACCTTCTTCTTCTAAGACAAAAAGCAAGTAACAGTTTAACAGATCTTTTTATTCTCTTGTGCCCCAAATGATAAGCTTTACTTGTACAGAGGAAAATGAAGTTGCAGAAGGAAAGGCAGTTCCCATACATTTTCCTGTCCTCAGTGGGACTTGAGCATTTCCAACATTACTCTACAAATGTGAAGCTGTATAAAAAAAAAACCTCAGTCTGATTAAAAATTGCAAGATAACCAGCAGTTGGGTAATGCATTGAATAAATAGTCTCGCTGCTTTTTTTGGGTTTCCTTTCTTCCAATAAGATCTTAGTGAAGGAGCCACTTATGACTCATAGACCAAATCAAGTGCTCTGTTGAATTGAAGGCCATGTGTGCTGAAGGGAAATGCGCTGGTATACATTCTTTGATAACTGAAACACTTTCTAGGCTACCCTCACCTTCAGACAATCATCAAGAATGTCTCTGAGCATTTTGAGACCGAGTTTTTCCCAAACCGTCCAAATGGGAGTTAAAAAATGTAAGCTAACGAGTTTCAAGATGCGTATTCTGACTTTTTATTGAGAGCTGTGAAACCTTTTCCCACTGTCAGTTTACTTTTGGTACTTTAAAATATTTTTCCCTAGTTACAAGGTGTTTCTAACCTTATTCCCTGGAATTCCATCTCCTCATAAGCAATATTACGTAGCCCTAAGGGTTACATTTGCAGAAGCAGTCCATACTTTATCTGATATGAATCATATCTTTGGGTTTCAGCTGCAAAGTTCTCAGTGCCTTTGAAATCAAGCTCTCTCAGATGTGATCCATTCAGTTTCTGAAGGCTCTATTCATGTGGCATTTCACTGGAGTAGGTTTGGACTCCCATACAAGTTCTGGACAATACGGAGATTTGAAAATTAAGAACTCATTTTTTCCCCAGGTGTGCTTGGAATTTCATAGGATCTAAACTGAGTAATGATAATTTTTTATCTAAGACCAAAACTATATGGAAATTTAATTTGTGGTGAACTTGTCCAATTCCCTCGTCATTATGGGAAAAAAAAGGACTGACATTTAAGTTGAATTGGAACTACTTACTTTCTAGAATTACTAAGCAAGGGAAATCTAAAAAGCATGAAGATTCAAGAACAGTTGATGGACTCTATCCTGTGCAAAACTCCCACAGGAGTAAAGGTCTTTGAATGTAATATAGAACATGAAGGTTTTGCTTTCAAGTGCTGTCACAGGAGAAGTCAGTGGCATTGTATATGGAAAAATAAATGACAAATTCTATTGCTCATCTTAGAAGCCCAGAAATTTTGTCTTTCAAGGTATAATTTGCATTGAGGAATAACATTAGAAAGGAAGAAAGTGCAGCAGAAAGCCAAAAGAAGCATTTTATATATGCTTTTTTTAAACTACCTGCTGAATTTCTGTAATGACAGAAGACTCCCCAGTTCGTCCAATATGCGTATGGTTTACTTATTAGTCTGAATAAATTACAAACTTCACCAAGAAGGACAAAACACAAAAAATCCTAAAATAAAGATCAATAGCCCGAAGACTTTTCAGTCCAAAGGCTTGTACTGGTAGCTGAAAGCAAGGACCACCAAGGAGTTGTTATCACTGAAATATTTTACCAAGACAGCATGGACATCCTTCGGATAAAATGGAAGAAGGAACTGGAGAAATCTGAGTGTGTGTTATCTGAGGTTTTGTTTTGAAAAGGGCTTGCTCTGGTTCATGAATGAAAAAACAAGGATTGGGAGGCACTTGCATTGTAAAGGCAGTAGGAGAAAAGAAGGGGAAAAAAGTATGTAGGGAAAAGCTTAAAAAAAAAGAGGACTAGAGGCAAACTGTGAAGGCACTGATAAGATTTCCACAAAAATTTTATCTGAGCTGAATAAAATATTGACATTTAATATGCCTTACATAAAACATAAAGTATCCAGGTATATATTTAACTAGATTTCAGATTTCTTTCAAATACCATTTCTCTGAATTATTCCTCACTGTATTTATCTGTATTCAGAACCAGAAAGTCCAGGTATATAGTACCTACAAACAATACCTTGGGTTCTTACTTTTTGGTTTCAAGTGTTGCTCTGAGTTTTCGTTTTTCATGACCTCAAAAATGAAAGAATCTAAGGCAACATCTTCAGATATCATCTCGATCAGTTGTATGGTCTATATATGGCCATTGTGTGATTTATTAAAAAAATATTATCAGTTACTATCTGAAGTATGGATGAATGCAATTAATCTTGTATTTCATAGCTATAGCTTATATTGCTGGAATAAACAGTCCTTTATTATTTCCATTAATATTATTCTACTATTCTAATATGCATTTACAGGATTAGTGGAATTATCATAGGCTTGATTAAATTACAGGCAAAGTTGTCAGAATAAAATGTTCAAACAGTTTAAACGACCTGACATTGAATTTCCATTTTCAGAACAGATATAGGCACTGAAACATAGTAATAGATAACATCTTAACTGTTATGCATAATTTTTGAAAATGGAATGTAAATTAAGCACTTTTGAATGCTTATCCCTTTACGTAGTGCCATGGAGTCGAGTTTAGAAACTGTTTTGCCATTACCTTTTCACATTTGTTTTCTCTTGAAAATACTGTAAAAATGTTCTTCTTGTAATAGCCACGTGCAAATACACCCATCTTTTTATCAAGTTTATTTTGTGCTGGTGTCTCCTGTCACCCTCCCACTTGCCTTCCTTATTTCTTGTCACATCCCTGAACCTCACAGACCATCCGGATTTAACTAACTCTCTGCAGCTCCCTGCAGAACGCATTCCTCCGTCACCACATATGCTTCTCATTCACCAATATTGTTATGCATTCGATTTCCCCCCTCCCCTCTCTTTTTACTGCCACTACCTTGTTGGCATTGTAAAAAGAGAATACTTTTAATGGGCCCTGAACCACTGTCATTACACGCTCCAGACAGCAACCCAGGGTGCAACCAGCATCTTACCACAAGTAGGAAATGAGAAATTCTGGGCTATAATGAGTGCTATTGAATTTTTTTACAGCAGCTTAACATAGGCTATTTAGCTCAGGTGTTTCAGGAATGGTAATGCACATGGAAAAAGCAGTGCTTTAGGCCCTTGAGCTTTTTCATCTTTTTCTCCCACCTCAACATGTGAATCAATGCCATTCTCATGAAAGAGTCGCAGTAGCCCTGGCAAGATATGATTTCAAGTGTACGCTATATACCCGCTTGTGTTATTACTTTTATATCTTTGGTAGCTGCTTGGTTCTAGGATTTTCCTTGGTACCCTGGCAGAGTGGGTCCACTGTGCTTACATACCCTCTTCCCTGAGACCCTTTTCTTCCAAACATTTTCAAGCAATCTTTTATTAGCGCTTTAATTTTTCCCCCTTATCCTTTTCCCTAATAAAAAGAAGAAAACCCTTTCTACCTGAACGCTTTTACTTGGTAGAAAGGACAGCCAACTCACCCTTCGGATTCTGCAGCCATGTCACCTTTTGCAGCACAGCTGCAAAGCCTGAAGGTCTCGAGAATGTGAGGAGAAAGCCAGTCTGGGCCCCCCTGGCTTCAGCATAGCTAGGATTTCACCCCATGTGCCCTGAAACTGGAGGTCATGGCCAATGTCTGCAATATGAGACCGGGATGAGGTCACTAATCTAATCATGACCTAAGCTTATGCTGGAATTCCTGACTTTGGAGAGACAGATGCAAAAGAAACCAGTTTTAGGGGCCCTAATAAACGAATTAAATGCATCAGAATGGTGTCCTCGTTCACCAGTTTTTTATATTCATTCAAACTATCTTCTCAGGAAGATTCAGTAAAGGTTCTGGTCTCTTTCTGACTGAAAACTGGCAGGAAAAGAGTATGACTTTGTTCAATGAGATTGAACTTCTGTTGAAAGTTTTTTAGGACACCAGTTATCTCCTTCAATATAATTATATATCCTTTAGCGATATGGAACCCTGCTTTCTTCTAGGTCCTTTAGGATCAGGAAAATATTCAGTATGAAAACCAAGAATTGTTTCAACACTGAGAAAAAAATCAAAATCTGTCCATAATTTAAATACATCCAAGGAACGAACCATCTCTTTTCTTACTTGTATCTGATGTTACTGTCCTGACACTGTTTATGAGTTTGGAGATACTTGCATAAGCCGGGATCATTTGCAGAATATCATTTTTACCCTAAAAATTCATAAAAATGTAAACAGTTTTGCACCTGAGGCTTTAGGTGATCTTCCTCCCACCCCTACTTCTCTTGTGAGGCGGTATTAATGGAAGCTTTGACGTTATTTCAATTACTGCTGGAATGTACCCAATGATGCTGGGAATGGGCAGAGTGCAGGAAAACAAAGACAACAGCAGATCCTTTACTGTCATTGATGCACAGTCTGGGGGGTTGTTTGTAAAACTGCATCAGATAAAAATGCTGTGGTTTAATTTTGTCTTTTTTTGTTGTTGTTGTTGTTGTTGTTTAAAAAAATGCTACCAATCTCTGTTGTATATTTAAATACAGTTCTGAAAAAAGCTCTCGTATTAGTTCTTTTCAGTATCAAAAAATTACTAACTCTGGCGTGCTTTCAGAATACACAAGCACTATGATGAAGAGTGTAATAGAAATGCTTGCAAACAAACAAACAAACAAAAAAATAGAGAGGTACAGGAATTCCCATCTCCTGACAATGGGAAAACCAAGCTTTCTGGGAAAACTCTGTGACGGGTACAGAAGGGTTTCTATGAATTCATGTAATATTCCACTATGATCCTTTTTTGGCCTCTTAGTTAGCAATATGAAGTGACGCTGAGAAAAAGTGTACATTTGCTCTAATATAGCAAAGAATACTCATCCAATTAAAACACTTCATAATCTATGTGGGGCCTGTAATTTCTGAATATATTTATTATTACTTAATGTCAACAAAAATGTCTTTAAATACAAAAGCACATTTTTTTGTCCTGAGAAAGCAGATTTGTTTTAAGACCATTGAAATGCACAATGAAGAGGAGAAGAAGCGATATCTCCACCGGACTTCTTATTTTCGACATCTGGTTGTGGTCCGTTGGGAGAAATGTAAGTAACAGTTTACCACATGGATTACAAATGTGCTGAATTGCAAGAATGAATATTAAATGAAAATATCCATAGCACCTGCAGCTTGTCCGGGAGAATTCCCCTTGTGTGTTGTGGGTGGGTTTTCCAAAAAACCCCTAGTGAGATGCGAACTGCAACTGCAGCTGCTTGTAGTAGCAGCTTGTCTAGTGTTACCGAAGAGTTTGCAGATTCTGTTCCCTTCAATGAATCAACATTGATCAGGGCTGCCAACACGCTAAAAAAAGAAAGGGAGGGAGCAGGAGGAGGGTTGCAGGGGAAGGATTATGATCATTAGGATTATTCCCCCAGGTTTTAGATGATCGGGAAAAATTTAAAAATAGTGATTAAAAAAAGAAAAAGAAAATGCAGGCAAAATGCATGATGAAATATAAAGCCGGTTTGATGTATCTGGGTGAGAAAGCAGTGTTTACTCTGTCAAAAGGTCAGGCCTGCTTTTTTCGCAATAGAAACTCTGCAATTGGGTGTTTTGCTGACTCCATATACATTCTGTCTATACCGAGCACTGTACACATGTGACACTTGGCTAAATTTCAGGTGCTGTGTTAGAGGGGATTAGAGAGTGGAGAATGTTTCCCCTTTAGTATTACCTTTTTATTTTAAAGAGACTGAACCAATTCTACATGAACATGCCTTGAAAACAGAGTGGTTCATTAGGAAGTGTCAAATTCCCCATTTTGATTTTACCCTCCAATGAAATGGTGAACAGGCTCTGCACGCTCCACGTCTTTTTATCTGACCTCTCTGAAGAGCACTTGCACATTTAGGCATAGAAAAGTGGAAATCAAAGGCAGATCAATGCTGGCAGCACAAAAAGGGAATTGCTAGTCATTCCTTTGGGGTTTATAATGTTTATCATATAAGATGATAAAAAATATGAACATCAAGTGGTACTTATTTTTTTTTTCCCCCGTAAGAAAAAAAATAATATTTTTAGCTGTGAGAGGCTGCCAACTTATTCTGTTCTGGAATTTGTGTAGGATCTTGCTACTATTACAGAAAAATGAAAAACTTTACACACATTTCTTTGTATCTCTTTGATACAAGAGGTCTGCAAGGAAACCCCAAGTTGCAGAGGGATTAGAAGAGAGTCACGTGGCAAACGCTTGTCACCCCAAGGCCGCCTTGGTGGGTGACTACCTTCAAATGGTAGGTTTCCTCTGGAGGTGATACATCTACCTTTGGTTCTAGCCTGTTGTCCAAATATTTGGAGCAAGTATAAAGAAATCTATTGAATTGAACTCAGCTATATGCAGTTCCAGGTTTTGCATCCCTCAGTTTTATACCCCTGTAAATCATGGTCTGATGCTGACAGACAGGATATGGAAAATACCAGCTCAGTAGTGGAGAGCCCAGCTGGGTGCCGGTCAGCGTGTGTCCTGTGTTGCTCATGTGAATATTGAAGTCCACATCCCAAAGAGGAGGAGTGAGTGAATCAGAAGAGGGAGCTCTAGCTGTGCTAATGAGGCTAGAGGGGGACTTGTGCTGGAGTACACCCAAAGTAGGAAGAGAGACCTCTTTCTCTATTTTTCACAGAGGAGAGGAGTTGTATTCCTTTCTTCCCCTCTAGAAGTCCATGTTTTCATCCTAGTTTAATAGATCCCAACGGACTCTCCAGCAACCTATTGTGCTGTGCTTCTTGTCTCCTCCCTCCCTTATCTTTCCTTCCCAGGCATCCCACCAGCAAAGACTCCAGCTCTCCAGGAGTCTCTGATGGGAGACTTGATTCATTTTGCTTAAAACATTTGCATGAGTCCAGTTTCTAAACCTATTGTGCAAATATTGTATTAATCCACACAGGAGGACTTCTACATAATAGTCTTCAGAGACGTTGCAGATCTTGGGACAATATTTTTAAAGGTATCAGAACTGTAAAAGTTCCCAGATAAGGGGCCAATATTGACTGTCCCTTACAATGGAGTGAAATGTGGGAGAGAAAGAGTTTCCGATCCTGCGTGGCCTTTTGTAGGCAGTTCCTTCTTTATCACTTTTTTCCCCCCCAAGATGAAGGAAGGTTCAATAGAAGTAAACAAGTATGATGTGACTTCCAAGTCCCACTCACCTGGCCTCGACACTGCCACTGAAAGGCATAACAGAGGAGACTGCAACAAGGAATAAATGCTTTTATCTGCTTGGAAGCTTTGGGAGATATTTGGTGCGTGGTCCTTGGGGAAGGGCCATTGTGCCCCCCCCAAGTCCTGTTAAGTGTTGTGTTTGAAGGGATATGCAGACTCCTTAAAAATACTGACAAGTTGACAGTAAACTAGCGTTTTCTGTGTTTCACAGTTCACTTGTGTAACATTTTACAAGCAAAATTACTTTCTGGAGATTTGGATAAACTGATGTATTATGTACTAGACAGAAACAGTTTAAGAAACAAAGACATGTTCCTTCATCCTTAAGTTCTCTTGTACAAAGACTCCTGGGTTTTGACAAGGAGCAGGTGATCTGCACACTGCTTACAGCCCTTCTTTTTGCTGCTGATTATTGTGCCATTAGAAATAGAATTAATCATAAATTTTTAGCCCATTGTGAGTCATACAAAAGTTAATAAAAAGCTTGACTAATCAACACTGGAGGTGCTTCAGCTTTCTCTGGGAGAAATAAGTGGCTTTGACTTTACATAACCTTCTAACATATGCAGACATACAGTCATCCAAAGCATATAGAGGATGTTATAGCTCTGCAGGGGTGCAGGCAAAGGCAGTGACAAGGAGAGATGTGACAAGGGGTCTGTCATGTGGCATACACGGAGTTGCACCTGGCAGGGCTAATCAGAGAGAGATCTTAATTGACAAGAGACCTCCAACATGAAATAGTTAGAAAGAAGCTAGTGTCAGAATACTTTATGACTGTCTCTAGAGGTCTCCAGAATTAGGAGCTTCTATCTCAGTGCTGGTTGTGTAGGGAGTATCAATACTCTAGTACAGGATTTAATGCTCTGGTATGTGCTGTACAGGCGTGCAGCTATTCAGGACAAGGAAGACCAAAGGACTGAACAGATGTTTGAGAAAGAATTCTAAAGTCAACATCTCTGCCTGCAGCATCTGCCTCTGCCTAGAACAGATGTGTCCAACAAGAGAGATGAAAATGAGCAAAGGCACCAACCTTCTTTCTTCATATCAGAGTACTAGCTAAAGCATGCCTGGAGAAAAGAGTAGACCATGCTTTGGCTCTCCTATCTGTAAGGTGGTCTGAGTCCCCTGTATCCCACTTGTGCTTTAGAAAACAAACTGAAGAAAATGGTGCTGTATAGTCATACACATGCACTATACATATTGCATCTGTTTGAGATGGGTCACTGCCTAGCCAGGATTTCAGAATTTGGGCCCAGAGAGAGAAAAAAACACAACAGCAAGTCAACCTGTGAAGCCAGGTGATAAGGATATCCTCTAGGAAACAGCATGCTTGTGCTTCTGCTCTTCATATTATCTGAGGATTCACATTAGAAGTATACAAAATGTCCCTCAAGAATGGGCTTAGGTGCCTTTCAGTCTATCTGTGAATTAATTAGTGTTTGGGTACTTTTTCTTTCACCCAGCTTTCTAGAACAATGTGCCTCTGTGTATAGGAATGGGCCCCAAAAGAGTTCCTATTGACAGCCAGCTCACTGTTGTCCTGAGGCACCTCCAGGGGGGTGGGGGTGGTGCTCTCTGCAGTGGACTTTTTGGTCAGCTCTCCAGATAATTCTCAGCCTGGGCTTGCAACACAAAATGCAAAGGTGTTTGCTAAAATGTGGTTTAAACAATAAATGCAACAAGCCAGTATCATATTTTCCTTACCCATCACTCCAACAGACACCATTTTCCTTGCTAAAAATATCATACATGGACACCTGCATGTGAATATGTGGCAGAGCTCATGGGGTTGCATATAATGAGTAAGGTAATTGGAAGGTTAGCAATTTCTCTTTTGGGTTGGTTTTTAATATTTCGTCGTGAGTTTACTGGAAGTGTGCAGCTGAGATCTATATTACCATAGTGCTTACATGTGTGACTTTTAATGGACAGAAATTGAAAGAACCTATCTTTCTGGTTAGTGAAAACCCTAATTACTCATTATTCCCTGCTCCCTACTTTAGCACACTCCTTGGAGCCTGTTGGTGAGCTTCATAGAGGTGTTTCTTTTACAAGGGTTATTATAAAGACACCTGTTAGAATTGATATAGTTAATGCTGCATCAACATTTCCATTGATTTGGTTTATGACCCAGCTGTAAAAACTCCTTTTAGTCTGAGATTTGATGAATGACTGAACCAAAGAACACAGGGAAAATAATAATTGTAACTTACTAGAGGGCAACATCAAATTAGATGGATTAGACATAAAGAAGTTTCAGAAGCTTGTTTTACATACTTATAATGTGAAAAATATTTCTTTCCACAATAAAAGTTTGGAAGTTTTTTAGACATAAAAGTCTAGTACCTCTGTGTACATTAAGAAAATAATTAAATTAGGTGATTTCAAGTGGAGAAATGGCTCCTGTGCAGGTTGGTTAATTATTTTGCATTACAAGGTTCATTGGTATTTTAGTAGAGACTTCAGAGAAGGCCATGACTTGAGGCATAATGCCCTTTCTATTTTGACCAGATTAAAGAATCATTTGAGACTTACTGGGGAAGGTGGAAGAAATATCACCAATCTTTTCTCCTGTATAAGATGGGTAAATAATATGGAAAACATAAAGACTCTCTGAGCTAGTGTTTATTAAGTGATGGCACAGAAGTTCTGCATGTTCAGTCCGGAGACAATCCACAGAAACAAGTGACCCACGTGAAACAAAACTTTGTGAGGTGCCTCATATGCACTAAATAATTTGTCTCACCTTCCCCCTCCTCCTAGGGTTCAAAACCACAAAATGCAACCACATGTTTGGGTAATAGTTTTCCAAACTGAAAAAAAAAAGGACCAGAAACGAAGGGTAGATCTGTTTTTAAACTCAAAAGACTCAGCCATTATAGCGGTAACAGACATGCTTCTGCAAGTGGTCGTAGTGTGGGGTCATGTGTCCCATCCTTTCTGTGGCAGAGGTGGAGGCACGTAATTACAGGCTGGGAGTAATTTTACCTGCAGAGTAAGAGTTAGACTGCAGCAAAAGAAGACAATGGTGTCCCAGGGATGTGAAATCACAGAGAACTTGGTCTAAATATCTGAGATAATCCATGTCCCTTTGAAAGCAACGGGTGATGCATGTGTGTAACTATTGGTACTGAACCTGAGCTCATTCATTGCACCTGACTTGGGGCACACACTGTTAATTCCATTACAGTATATTGTAACTTAATATTTACACACGGAAATATTTGAGCGAATGGCCTCAGTCTGGGTGACTTATGTTACACTCATCAAGGCAGTCAATCTCCTGGAGGGTTCCAGGTTTGTTTAACTCCTGTGGGTTTGCTAAACGTGATATAAATAATGGGGCTGGCATCACTTTTGTCAACAAGAAGAAAAGACTGATTTTCATAGTAACAAAAGTATCCATTTGTAAAGACAATATTGTCTAACGCAAAATGTGAGAACTGGGGTCTCAAAGGATGTGGAAGTTTAAGAAAATGTGAGATCTGATCCAGAGTTCACTGAAGTCATGGAAAGATTTCCCCCCCTCTATTAGTGGATATTGAATGAGCCTCTTGGATCAACAGAAATAGAGGAAGAGCCAGAAAGAAGTTATCATGAGAGGTCAGAAAGATGGCAACAGCACTCAGAAAAATATGAAAGTGTAATAAACGTGATGTAAAAGTAATGCTTTTATTTCAATAGTTGGCATTCTGACTCTTGGTTAAATGCCAGGGTCAAAGTATTTAATATCCATTAGGAGCTTTAGGCCTCATTTTTGATCATTACTGACTTTCAGTAGCACATGCTCATTTGGTGTTCTTTAGATGGTGACTACGGCCAAGTTCTTGCTGGCGTATTCCCTACTGGACACCAGTGAAGAATTTACTCCAGTAGTCAGTCCCTGGAAGTAAATAGATTTGGTTTAGCAGATCTTCATTAATGTCAAATGATAAGCATAATTATGTTGCACATATTAATTCTAAACATTTTGCAGGTGAAATCGTTATAAACATCCGTGTATGTGCACGCACACAGAAAAGAACTATACAGAGCAGGAAAATTTCTTGCAAAGATGACTATTTCATTGCTTTTATTGAGCTCAAATTAATCAGAGGTTGAGATAGGCAGGGAAGAAGGAACTGTTTTTAACAAGACAGTACAATCTTTGTGTGAATTACAACAAAAGGCAGCACATTTTTTCAACTGCAGGATTCACAGCCAGGTTTTAAAATGGCATTTAAACAGCTGATTTGCAGTCAGACAGGTATCTAGGTTTTTGTAGCTGATTGGGATCATTTCGAACAAAATCTTTGCATCTCTACTATTTTACAGCTCTGGCAAGGGCAGGATTCAGTTCTGTGCCACGGGGCTGTTCGCTGTAGGTGTGCTGTCACAGTTCAGGCAAAGGGTACTGTCTACGGTCTTCTGAGGAGCAGCCCATGGACAAGAAAGCTGCACCCTTCTGCCTGCCAAGGTCCAGCATAAATGAGATGAGGAAAGAAGTGGAAGGATAAGTTTGCTTTGGCAGAGAATAAATACTTGATCGCTCCTTTTCTTTCTGGCAGCCCATCTGCTTCAGACACAGACCACAAAACCCCTGTGCTAAGTTCATATCCTACTTTGGAAAAGCCTGATTAAAGCAGAGCGAAGAGCAGGATGTTTTTATGCATCTATGAATATAAAGGAGACATCCTGAATTCCTTGTTCTAGCCTGTCAGTCACTTTCTATCTTGCTTGAATAGAAAAAAAGCACAGTCATATGGAAAATGGTGGGCGATACTTTATTTTAAATGTTATTCAGGAGAAAAGATAATCCTTAGCATACCATGTATTTTTTCTCAAGTGTACCTCGATACTTTGTTCAAATACACAATTCTGAGATCATAAATTTCAACTTACTAATTAAAATGGTACTTAATGTCCATAACGCTTTTTATTTCATTTTTACCTTTTGAAACTAGGTTATAAAACCCCTTAATTTTACATTTGAAACTAATTTTAGCAGGAAGTTCATATTCAAAATTTATTGAGTGACTGCAATCTGTTCTTACCTTTTTATACAAGGAAAAATTTCTTTATACTTCTGCACATGAGGTAAGCATGGGCATAAAAGCTTTGAGAAATGAAGAGAAGTAGCATCTAAAAATAGAACATTAAGCCAGTTCCTAGCACAGGCTTGTAAGATACAACATATTTTACTGAATCTTTCAATACTATGTATTTCTCATATATTACCTTTCATCAAATTTCAGTTTTCAATAATCCTTACAATTTCCTGAAGAGGAAGAAAAGGTGGTTCAACTGGGTTAACATAATTTCATCTGATGAAATCAGTCTGAAGTCAGATATTTGAGAACTAATGTATATCACTAAATGAAATCCTTTCACATTTCTTCCAGTTTGCCATGATTTGTTCTCAGATAAGAGTTATGTTTATGACTGGAGAATCTGTCATCAATTCTTTGATGTAATTTAACTTTCTGTGAATAAATGAATGAGGTAATAAAATGTAGCATAAGGAAAATCAGACTGTTTTAAACTGCATCATATAAATCTTATAGCACATTGTGTGAGAAATATAAGCACATTCAGTCACTGAGCATTTCTTTCCATCACTCCACTGACTGCCACCCTTCAGAATTAAAAACTGCAACTAGGCAGCTTTGCCTAGTATGCAGAGTGACTTTGAAGAGCTGGAAAACATTTCCTTCCAGCTGCAGGGTACAGAGATAATCAGCCTTTGAGATCAAATTATGACAAGGTCAAATCACAACCAGGGTAATTTTCTGTATTATGCAGCATAAGAATTACACAGGTATTTAGACATAAACATTCATTCTCATTTTTTGTTATATTTTGAATGGAAGATTTAACGTTGCTATCTGGGTAGAATACTACTATTATTCGCTGTAAAGGCTCATTCATTGTCAAAGTAGCAACTATTTGATTGTAGTAAGCTTTTTACATTTTTTGTTTCTAAAGCAGTTTATGTATGTCTTGAAGACAACCAATTACCCAAAAAATATTCTCCTTTTAATTGTTTAGTAATGATAGTCAGGAAAGAATATTTATGTGGCTAGATGCCCTCATGACCAGACAAAAAAATAGAAAACTTGTTTTCTTAATTGAAAAGCGAATGACAGGACTGTACAATTTTAGGCAAAGAGCAGTCTAGGAGGACAAAACAATCTACTTGCTGTTAGAACAAAGCAATCTATATGGATTGATCCAGCTAATACTATGGTATGTGCTCCTGTGTGTGTTATAGTATCACAAAGTCAATATCATCCAAATCATTGCAAAAAAACATTGGGTTGGGGTGGGCTGAAATGGGAAATGAGTTTTCACATTTCATCATCACACTCATAGTCAGGGTCATGGTTCATCCGCAGTTTTAATTTGATCAACTAAAAATATGTAGATAATAACTTAGATCATGACCACAGAAGAAACAAGTCATATTCATAAACAAAGGTTTCTGAAGTAACACAAAATGCCCCAGGGGGTATTTGCATTGGATATTAGGAAAAAATTTTTCACTGAAAGGGTTATCGAGCATTGAAACAGGCTGCCCAGGCAAGTGGCTGAGTCACCATCCCTGAAGGTATTTAAAAGACGTGTAGATGTGGCGTGTAGGTACATGGTTTAGTGGTGGACTTGGCAGTATTAGGTTTATAGTTGGACCTGATGATCTCAATGGTCTTTTCCAACCTAAACGATTCTATGGTTCTTTTAGATAGCTGAACCCAAAAAAGAA
This sequence comes from Ibidorhyncha struthersii, assembly GCA_013398815.1. NCBI lineage: Eukaryota > Metazoa > Chordata > Aves > Charadriiformes > Charadriidae > Ibidorhyncha > Ibidorhyncha struthersii. The sequence continues at coordinate 164,985 of VZSZ01002583.1, read as the reverse complement.
TTGCAGAGCGCTTGCTGGTGATGCCTCTGCTAGGAACTTCCTGGCCTACCAGGAAAAACTGCCTTTTGCTACCAGGTCTTGAAGTCCTAATCTACACGTCATATTCATTGACCTTTGCAATAAAATGAACCAGTACCCATACGTGGCAAACAGTTATGTTAGTGTGTCCTTTATTAATCTTTGGCAGGACTCTCCAGGATGGAAAAATGTGTGCCATTTCCTAGGACAGCTGGTGATATTGGACTGGACTGGAGGGGGAATCTTTAGGGGCGCTATTGTGCTTTCTGTAGTAGATGTAGCATTTATTAGGCTGAGATAGCTTTAGTTACACACAGGTTTTCCATATACTTGGAGATGCCAAGGAGATTCTTTCAGTGGCTGCTCTTCTAAAGCAAGGTCTGAGGCAAAACAGGCTGTGAAACTCTACAAAAGTGGTGATATCTGGGATACCTTGCATAAAAGATTCACCATCTGGGCTGTTGAGTGTCTACGTTAGGCATGAGTGTGACCAAAGTAGGAAAAGGACAAGGGTTATGCCCCTGTAGAAAAGCCTTTTCTCATCTTTGATTTTTATTTGCAATTCTGATTAATCAAAATTTTCAACCATTAGACATTGACAGGCCATGTACAGGCATATTAAAAGCGCTGTGTCACTTTGCCTTTTCTGTGCCATCAAAGCTACCATTAACCAAGACACGTGTTAAAATTGGGCGATGTGAACCCCCAAAAAATCACTATTCTATTTTGAATGGCAAAAATACTTTTTTGTGGTTTTTTTTTGTTGTTGTTTATTCTTTGTTGGGGTTTTTGTTGTTGTTTGGTTTTGGGGTTTTTTGTTTTGTTTTGTTTTGGGTTTTTTTTTTTTTTTTGATAAATAAAGACCAAGGTCCACTTTTAATTTCTGAATTGTAAAAAATAGTTGACTTTTAGAACAAAATGGTTTTCTGTGATGAGTACACTGTCCATGATACAGGTCCCCTTTAAAGCTCAGGAAGGCCTCTCTCAGCTTCCAATTTAGTCACTTTTTCAAAAGAATTTCCTGGAATTTGGTTGCCAAATTCTAGGTCTCCAGTGATCGCTTTCTCACAGCTCTGTTTTCAAGGAGTATATCCTTTTTATGAAATTTGGCTTGGGAATGATGCTGACCTTGAAGAAAGTGAGGTGGGGATTTTAGTGTTTTGTGCCAGGACTTTGGCTGCTATTACTGTGTTGTAATCACCTTATCTATGAGGTTTTTGTATTAACCAATCAAACTAACAAAAGAAATAAATACTGCAGTATAATGCACAACATGTTATTTTACTTTGCTAATTTCTTGAAGGATTTTTGGCTGTAGTTGGTTGGCGTGGTGTGTTTTTGTTCCTGATATCATTCCTGAGGTTTATTAAATATCATTTTTTATCTAGCTGAAGCATGTATAAGAATTAATGACCTAAAGAGAAACCCGCCGATCTCCAAATAATTAGAATGATTCTATGCGTATTTATTAGGTCAGAATCACAAAGACACTGCACTTCTATTTAGCGTTTAAAGTGTTCTTCCAAAAAACATTTTGCAGGCTTAATCCTATTTCAGACTCAGTTGAGTTTGGTTTCAGTTCTTCAGTTGTATTCTGTGACTTAAACATCATATATGTTATGTCCCACTATAACCCACTTCACAAAGGGCTCTGAAAGAATAAACAATAGAAGATCTTGAGTCCTGGGACTGTAGTTGTTCACAAGTTAATTCTGGTGTGTTTACAAATTACAAGAGGGGACAGCCAAGATGTTTTTTTGATCCTAACAAACAGAATTAGAGCCTGTCCATTCCATATACTTTTATTATTTTTGTCACATGGGTTCGTAAAGGACCACGCTGTTAGAATCTTACTGAGCAGTGCCTTGTTCTACATATAGTCTGTGGAGGTCTTTTCAGTGACAGCTGCTTGCAACTAAGCATGTTCTTAGCCATGTTGCAATTATAGATCAGTTTGTTTCATACTGGATGGGTCAGCATTGCTACAGGTATGTGTCTGTGAAAGCTGTTGATATCACACAAAAAGTGCTGTACAGAAAAGAATTTATGAACTCCTTATGGTAAGTGAAGCATACTTTGTTGGGTTTTTCTGAGTTGTTATTCAGAATTTTATTTTACTAAGCAGTTTTGTGGTGGTTCACTTTTTTTTTTCATATCAGATGTGCAGAAACCTAATGTGTGGGGATTCTGGTTTTGTTTCTTCTTTTGGTGGTTTTTGTTGGGTTTTGGGTTTTTTGTTTCTACAAGAAGGTAATGGATAAGACAGCATTACACTCCATAACACAGTGCTTTGCAGCTTTGGAAATTTCCAAGTGCTGTGCAGGTGTGTGGAACTCACAAGCCCAGTTTTGTTGTGTGGGCCTCACCTTGTGAGGCAGAGAGACAGTAGGAGTTTCAGAAACCAGAACACCAAGGGAAAATCTGCCCAATCTAGAAGTGTTGAGAAGAGGGAGGGTGGGAACAGAGACCATGACTTAAGCCCTACCTCTCTGCTGCTCAGAAATGCCTATAGCCAGATTCAGGGCAATGAAGCATCTTCAAAAGGTGAGTAAGCAATCTCTTTCAAATGAAGTACTAACTGTCTTCCTAAAGGGTGGAGGAGAAAATTGACTTTTATCTTTTAAATTGGTTGTTGAGACCATCATTTCTGAGGTTAGAGACTCTCATTCAACATCCCCCCCCAACATATTTGTGCCTACAATCTTTCCTTGCCTAGGGGAATCAGTGAATTACAGGGTATTATTAAGTGCTAATGGCTTTAGTGGAGGCAAAAGGAAACACAGCAAAACAAAACGAAAATAATCTATAACCTAATTGCTTGTGACAAAGTCTCTCTGTTTTGCATATAGTTTTGCACAATTCCCATACTCTTGGTTTGAGGAAAGAATAAAAAATGAAGTAGATGAGCCTCTCAGATATGTTGCACATGAATAGGAAAAAATGCTCTGTGACTACATTCCTAAGATAAAATGCAGTTAGCTCAGTGCAATTTTGGGGCATGAAAACCAGAACAAAACTAAACTCTTTTACTACATTATTTTCTGTTATCTGAGCTGTGAGAGAAATTGGAGTTTCTCTTTGGTGAAATACTTCAGACAAGATGCATAGCATGGAACAAAGTTCTAGGAAATCATTTGCAGCATCTTCAGTTTTGCAACATTTATTTTACATGGCCAGAAATATTGCATCCCATGCTCCCTAAAGTTTTGTTGCTGACTGGCAAGGAAGTAATCAGTGATTTAAGAATTTCAACATATTTCTGAGGAAGCCCTGTTTGTTCATGCCGGTAAATTTGTAATGAAACATTTTAGTTTCTGAGAAGTATGTTAGGTTGTGTGCATCTGTACGACCCTTGTGTCTGTTTGTATCCTTATGGATTCTTGCATTATTATGAGATATCTGTTTTTACCCTTATGGTTTCTTGCATTATTATGATAAAAGGATATTTTATATGAAACACTTTTACTATATCTATGCTAGTAAATAAAATGGCCAGAGACCACTGTCAGTTCTGATGTATATATTATGTTGATATAGTTAAACCCTCTTTACTCCTTTGCCTCCAAACCATAATACTGACAAAAATACCCAACCCATGTTAACCTCTGGCCATGCCCCAGCTAGAGTGTAGGTCAGTGCCAGCCAGCCTGGGTGAAACATATACCCAGGTAGAATCCTGACATACTTGGGTTCACTCCCTGGCCCTGGTGTGTATACTACTTTAGGTGTAACCTAATAACTGAGTTGCTATGGATAAATGTTTCCCTGAAAAGCCTACACCGATGGGTAGGAAAAACAATATCTAAACAGATGAGTAAATACAGGTTCAGGCTTTAGGATGAAGATGGGGTGGCAGAGATGATCCAGCCACGCTCTTCTCCTTCATTGCTTCCCTCCGAATAAAGGAATTGTTCTTTGGAGGAGGAAAAGGAGGGAGAGGAATACACGGTCTTTCACACACGTTTGTAACCCCTGACGCAGCTCCTGTAGAGGTCAATATAGCAGAATTCTTTGACCTTAATAATGATAACGTAACGAGGTTTCACTGAAAAAGGGGTCAGCAATAAATTGCTCCTTGTTTTAATTCCTGGTAAGTGCAAGAGCCTGGAAGGTCTGGCCCAGCAAGAGTTCACGGTGACCCAGTTTCTTTTCTGTCCTCCCACTCAATGGAAGAGGCAAAGGGCAGCACAGAGCTAGCTGGGTTAACACTATGAACATTGGGGTCAAAGTAATTCTGGAGTTTTCCCTGTTTCGTTCCAGAGCAAGGTACTTTGGGACAGAACAGGTCAGAAAATCTGCAGGATTTTTATCCCTGTTGCAAAGCTAATGTAGCTGTTGTACTGCTTGTACTTTAGCAGGTGAAATAGTGAAGGAGTGGATCTAAATTTTCTTGGTGAGGAAAAAAAGTGTGCAGGAGGGTTTTTTTGATGTAAAAAAAAACAAACCAAAACAAAAACACCTGCATAAAAACTGTGCATACAGGGTACAATACATGCAATTTATCATCATTGTGAGCAGGCTGAAGTTAGCTAAGCTTTCCAAACACTGTTCTTGCTGTGGAATGCAGCCATTCTTCATGATGGTCTTCAGGGCATAAGTATTTCTAAACCCAAAGTGTTTCACAGCATATTTTAAATAATCAGTCATCATATTAAATGTTCTCAGTGACTCCAGTGTTTCTGCATGTGAGCTACTTATTACAGAAAAATTACACACAACAGTAGAGAAAAGAACTATTTCATCCCCAATACTGGCTAATCAAAACAGTAAATATTTTCTCTCTGTTATTTTATTCCAGTGTATATTTATAAAAACATATAAATGGGCTGGACAGAAGAAACACAAGTCTTAAAACAAACTTTTAACCAGCATTGTCCTTGGAGCTCTAGGACTAGCTAAAAAGCAATTTGGGGCACAAATATAAGTTCTCCTGGTAGGGAAAGCTGTGAATGGTGATGTTTACATCTGAAGCATCTATGTAATATCATTCATCTCAGATGAATTAAGTAGTGTAAGCTGATCATTATGACTCGCTGTAAAGTCAGTGGGAACGGAAATGCACACAGAAACAGACACATGCACAGGAAAATTAATTCCCCATCTTTTATACATGTATTTTAGGATTAAATGAGTTCCACTCTGCAACTCTACTTATGCTTATGCCTCACTGTTGACTCGAGAAAGAGCGTAAATGATGAACTTATCAAGCAGTGCTTCCTTTCCACTTCACATTGTTTGGGAGCATTGTGCTAGATGCATATTAGCAGATATGAATGTCTCTGCCTAAATATTCGACAATAAAATTATGCATATGACAGAGAAATTGCTATTTAATATATCATACAGTAAAAAGTGTCTTACATCATAATAGAAAATTATGATAAATATAAATAAATATAGCCTCTGGGTACTCGTCTCTTAAGATACAGCAATTACAGGGACTACACACATGAGGAAGCAGGAAAAAAGGACATATGGGTTTTTTTGATGATCTGTTTGCTTTTCTTAAATATTCCAGTCTGACAGGGATGGAGTACTTGTGCTTCTAAAAGGATCTGGAATCAGTCAAACAGATTCTCCTCCGTTCAGCTGGCCCAGCAGATCCAACTCTGAAGCTGATTCTTAGGATTTAATCAAATTATCACCATGTTCAGTGGAATTTTGGGTTCAGTCTGGACAACACAAATGAGACCAATTGTCAGATAAAATGATCAACGAGGTGCTAAAATGATGTTCATGGAACTATGAGGAACATATTCTACGTTACTCCAATTTATGTAAAACTCACGTGATTTCATGTTTAATAAAAATATTACGTTCTGAGTGAACCTTAACCACAGTTTTGAGTGAACCTTGGCTGATTTATGGTTTGCATTCTCACATGATTTTGACAAGGAACCAGATAAAATTTGGCAGTTTTGACTGTGTTTCATTTTGAGATTTTGAGTTTATTTGGACCTGAAACACAAACAAAACTTGTAGCTCTGAACCCACCCAGAAAGAAACTGAAGAAAACCGACCCAGCCCTCCATAAAATTAAATGATGGATTTTCACATAATTCTGACATACAGATGTTAACATTAGGTGAGATGAATCCTGTGCTCCAGGAACGCCAACATTGGTGACAAGAAGCACCACAAGAGAGAGCAATAGCTTCTAGGTCTAGCCTACACGGGCACTGGGGGACACATTTCCATATTCTTCTCTCGGTTGCTTTTTCCACGCAATCAGTTGAAATGGCAGAGCTTTAACACACTGAGAACCCAGCTGCACCCCTACACCAGTCTCTTCATCTGCCTACCACATACCACCAACTGCACTCACCCAAGCCCATCTCCTTAAGATAGGTTCACCTATGGCATGCTTCACTTCAGCAAACATTTACTTCCCAGAGGCTTTTTGCCTCCTGAACCTGCTCCCACATCCTCAGGCAGGAGTATGGAACTTGAAAATAGCTGGGTTCCGGCAGAAGGTGGAGAGCCAAAATGTTTCTGCACTCAAATACTTAGCTGAAGGATCTGTCTGCAGCTCAACTAAATACCTCCACCTAGACAGACCTGGCAGCTACTGCTGCTACGTATCACTTCAGCGCTCTGGAAACTTCTGCACCATACTAAGCAAAGCTGTGTATCAGTATCCTGCCAGTAAACTTATGTCATATTAGAGAAGTATGACACTTGGAATGAAGTTTTTAGTTTTGCAATATCACAGGCATAAGAAACAGTACAAATACAGGTAACAACAATTAAAGAGAGAATAACTCGCTGCTCAAGGGAAATAGGATTATAAAGATAAAAGAATTTACGTGCATACATAGGTTTTGTGCCTAATTTCAAGTCAGTTATAGTTTATGAGTGTATTTCTATTTATTCCAATAGATCATATCCTTTGTCATCTTAACTGTAATTGCGAGTGATGGTAAACTTAATTGTCACTGGTGTAACAGTTCTAGTGATCCATCCATGTGCTGTAACCCACACTAAACTGACTAACTTTTTTTCCTTTACACCTTTGGGCAGCCTCTCAGTCTCCATTATTGTTCTTAGAGCTCTATTAAAAAAAAAAAAAAAAAACCAAAACAAAACAAAAAAAAATGGAAGGCTTTTCCAGGTAAACCAGTATGTCATTTAACCTTGTGTTTGTTTCTGATCAACCTCCTCATTGAACGCAGTTCAGAAGCTTGAGATATTATAGACTTCAGTACCCAAATAGTGACAAATTATACCTCAGATTAAAAAAAAAAAAGCATGGTGAACTAACTATGCAATCTGACAGGGATTTTTGTCCAGGAGATTTATTCTCAAGTGGTCAGATTTGTAAGGAAATTGCAGAGCACTGGTGAGAAGTCATTCAACAAAACATACTTTCTGCTAATAGTTAGTAGTAGTTTCAATAATTAACTGTTTTGTGGTGTGTATCATTCATACGTACGATTTAAGGAATGTTCTGCCAAATTTAACTTTTCAAAGTCTCAAAACATATCACAAGCTTGAATGTGACAACACTGTAGACATCATGAAGGAGTAGATCATAAGCAGGTTTAAAACACCAGTTATGCCAACTTAAATGACTCTTAGGTTTAACTGAGGAATAAAAAGGTCTAAGAGCCTTCTTAAGGTTTTCCCAGTGAAACAGTGGCAGGGGAGAGAATAAATGACAAGTCATGTGGTGCATTCTCTCACTGTAATGAACAGTATTGCTTAGGAAAAAGCATGAAAGGGAAAGCTTTTGCACCTTGAGGAAACAGCCCTAACCTCTTACAGGAAGAGCTCCTATGGCACAAAGAGATTGGTGAACTGTTACTCACATAAAGAAACACACTAGGGTAAATGAGACAATTCAGATGGTCAGCTTCCCAGCAGTGTTAACTACTTAAAATTGATGGGACACTGATGTGAAAGAGAACATTTAACTGATGGGGAGAAAATAAAAGAAAAATGCACCACCTCCTTTACTCTTTTTTCCCCCTCTTCTTTTCTTCAACTCAGTCCATCCTTTACGACTGGAGTAGGATGACTTAGCTAGGACATTTCCTTGAAGGCATGAAGAGGAGAGGGACATAAAGAGTTCTAATGATCGAGACCACATACAATGGACAATTTCAATTTAACAGATGACTTAAGGATATTAGGATGACCCCAAAGTGTTGTCACAGAAAGAAACTATGAATTCAGAAAGAAGGTAGTTTCTTAGGACCAAACCAGGCAGGTACGCCTGAAAAAGCTCCCGGTGCGAGGGGAATAGCCCAGTTTATACATTTACATTGAATGCCAGTATGCACCAGGCTAAAGGAGAGAGAAGCAGCAGACTGTATCTCGAACTACAGTGAAAGAGAAAACATAAGCTCAGCAAGCTTTCCAAGGTGAGGCCAGGCTTTGAAGAAAGAAGAAGGGGAAATAAAGTAAGAGAGAGGGAGAGGCATTACATTGCCAGACCTTTGCACTCCTCATAGCCAAGATACTGGAACAGCTAAAAAGGAACTTTGGAGTCAGATGTATTTTAAGTTTCTGTTTTCATATTTCATTTTTTGTTTCCAATTTTGCAGTCAGGAATTCATCTCACTGCTTGGTAGGACACATTTGTTTCCTTCTTTAGGCTTGTCTTATGTTAAGAACGGGCTGCTTTGGCAAGAGGCAAGCTATGGAGAAATAACCTGTGATGCTGGATTAACTCATGCTGGACATTGGCCTTTGCCATGTGATGAAGGAAAGTAAAGGAATTAGGATGCAGAATGTCTTAAGAAGTTCTTGCTAGATGCAGCCCCCGCATGGTCTCAAAAAAGCAAGCTTCTCAGAAACATTATTGAGCCAACTAGGAACTCTGTAAACTAAGTATATGAGTGCAAAAGAGGCAGAGTGGAAATCAGACATTAAACAAGTTTCCTTTTTTTTCTAACTCTCCCAAACCTTTCCAGATGTTAAAACAAGTAAACAGCACATGACAACTGTGTTTTATTATTAATCCTGGTATTAGGGTTAACTTAACCCTGCACGTCTGCCTTGTCTCCTTATTAGAACTATGGCTTCAGGTTCCAAATGTGTTGGGTTTAGCTTTCTGCTAAAAGTAAACATGTGCACCAGGTCACTTTTGTTATAGAGTGAGCAAGATAATTTTCAAATGTAGTCCTCCTCAAATATAGCTGGGAATTTTTATTTTTTAACAAAAAAGAATTTGTTCCCCTTTGTGTTGGCGTCAGTGGCAGTTCTTATGTGTAATACAATTAGCACTGGTAGCTGAAGTTCCCCACAAGGAAATGATTCAAGACAGATGATCATAAAAAGCAGTGGTGGGGGAAGTGGTATGTGGTTAGAGCAGCAAAAATCTCACTTATTAAGGTTATGTCTTCACTGTGGAGTTACTCAGCTGGTGCCCCCAGTTTGGCAACAAAAAAGACCTCTGAACCAACTAGAGTGATGCCTTGATCTAAGCAGATGAATTGCAGAACTATAGCTTACAATCTGTGCCTTAATTCCTCTTCGTCTTAGTCTGATAAACAGCTCACTTTGCAGAGAGGGTTCAGACACCCTTCTTGTGCCTTACCACAGTTCCCTCTTTGTTTCACTCAGTTCATGGGAAAACAGTGTTTTCAGAACCATAGGATGTCTCCATGGAAGTCCTCTTACACGTGTGACTCAGACCTCGTTATTCTGTGCATCACAATATACTATCATATAGCTAAAGTTATCGGTGCAACAAAATATGGAAAGGGTATTTACGTTAGCAAGGAGAGATTAATCTTCCTTCACTTCAGATATCTGTGGTGTGGGGGGTGATCCGCTGGATTCATTTTAGGTGTCTATGTGACAGTGAGATGAGGATAACCTGAAAAACACCTATTCATTGTCTGTAAGGAGAGGCTAGCTGAGATGTAGACATTTACATTGGTTAACATGAATCCCATTCCAAGTGATTAATCTCAGCTGGGAAAGAGCTATCACTGTTTTTACTGCCTTGAGTTCAGATCATCGCCTGTCAGAGTGAGTGCTGGACTGCAGTGCTAAATCAAACAGATTAGCTGAGGTCATGAGAGATGCAAAGCAGAGTGGAGCACAAGCACTTACAGAGTCAGACCTGGGTTACCTGCCCTTCCCCAGCTAAGCCCGGTCACTGCCTGGGTGGGTGCCCCTTCCTTTCTCTTTCCTGTGTGGTTCTCAACAGTCTGCTCATTAATGAGCATCTGTCTCAGCTGAAATGTTGTGGTTTTCCTAAGATTAATGTTTGTCATAAGGTGGAAAGTTAGACCAGAGACAGTAGAATAGAAGATGAGTGCTTGTACAGGCAAGTGCCGGACAGTAGAAAAGGTCACCACTTGCAGCTGAGACTGATGCAAACATACCTTTTTTGATCTTTTCCACTACTGTTTAAACTGCCTGACTTCACAATGATTGGGCAACGAGAAAAGTACTTGTACAGGCAGGGATCTGTCTGAGCCAAGCAGCAGTGGGTTTAGCTAAGAGATTGCAGCAAAGTGTTAACAAATGAAAGCCCTTCCTGTTGAACACCAGGGTTTCTGGAGATCCCACGAGCTTCCATGTAAGGGAGCTAACGAATCTCCAGACAGGATTTTTTCCTCACTGGGGGGATCTTGGAAAATTATAAGATTCAAACATTTTGAAAGTTAAGGACATAACCAAGATTAGGAGCTGATTGATAAGATGAAGTGGAGAGAAGCCATGCAGTGTCATGATACATGTAATCACTGAGCTTTAAAGACAGGAATATGTGGGTGTGGAATTACTATTTCAAATGAGATTTTGCGTTGTGTTTGTTCTGCCTAAAGGCTTTAACAGTGCAAGTTGGGTCTGCCCTGAAGAATTCACCTTATAAAACATAAAGTTTGATTAACCCTGGAATCAGTCAGTCAGACGGACAGATGCTCATCAGTTCTTCATTGTGTCCTTTCATTTTCAAGAAAACCAAAATACAGACAACAGTCAGGATAGATTTTCTTAACAGAGTATTACGGCAACCAGTGGTTGCTGTACCTAACCATGATTACCCACCTGAACGCCAATCCATCAAGAGAGATGTGTTCCTGGGCAAAAGGGGGAATTGAAAATTTGCCCTCTTTCAGGTTTCACCTGGTTACAATTCAGGCAACTATGCAGAGTTTAGTTTGTGTTACTTTATTTATATTCTTTATCGCATACACGGATGCATAAACTGATCCATTTCAGATACCTATTCACCGGATGTAACCACCTTGTTTGTGAAGTTTGTTAACTACATGTCAAGGCATAAACTGTAGCAAATAACTTCAAAATCCAAGAAACACTAAAGACAAACTCACTATGCAATACCTTATCTCACATTTCAGCAGACAAAAGCAAGACTATGCCACTTCCCATTTTATGTGTGAATAGACCCCAGGCCATAAAAATCAAATAAGACTCAACTAGGAAAAAATCTGGGCTAATTAAAAACTTATGTTAGAAATAAAGAAACTCTTTAGGGCCAAGTACACATTGATTTCATAATCCAGACCCTGTAAGCTGCTTTTCCACTGGCTGGCGAAGCATTTCTCCAAGCTTTGTCTTGACTAGCAAGTGCTGTTTTTAACACAATATTGAGCTTAGCATCAGTTTTTAAATCCTTATCACAAACAGAGTTAGAGCTGAAGTAATCAGAATGATATAACCAAGATCTGCTTGTATCTCCTCTGATCAGTCAGTAATGATCAACATAGTATCAGCTAGGTCAGATCTTCTCATGCATTCAAAACTTTTGTTATGACATTGCCTGGAAATGACATTGCCTGGAAACCTTCTTTGACAAGCTGGGACATCACATTTCCCCATGGATCCCCTCAAGGCTGATGAGAGTCATTTATTTATGAATTCTGTTTGTAGGTTTGCATACTTTTTCTATGTGTATGGTGCATTTCCAAAAAAGCATGATGAGAAGATCTAGATGTCAACTGTTTCCCTGTTCTTGAAGAGTTTCCTTAAGACTTTGTATATTGGCATGAAAACCTCTGGGTTCATATGCCTGAAGAATTTCAGACCATCTTCACTGTGGCCCTGGTACTTGTGAATGCTTGTAAAAGTTAACAGTTGACATTTATTTACACTGACATTTGCTACAAAATGTTGTAATAGACAATGTTTACCAATTCCCTTTACCACGGTCTGTTGATGGTCTAGACAATTCTATTTCCATTGAAAAAATACGTTAAGTATAAAAAGTAAGTCTGGCCTACAGTTCATTCATTGTAAAGCTAGAGACATGATCATGATTAACTATGAGCTTCTCCATCACTAGGGAGTTATAGATTCTCATCGGTCTATTCACATTAAGCCTATAGCTTGAGATTGACCTAGAACTGTTTAAGAGTTTAGGGGTTGGTTGTTGGGTTGGGGTTTTTTGGTTTGGTTTGGATGGTTTGCTGTGTTGGGTTTTTTTAATCTGATAAGAAAAAAGCTGGGTAAACTGAGACCTGGAGTGTCAAGTGGCTTTATCAAAGCCAAGAGACAAGTCAGTGGTAGAACTAGACCAGTACACAGACTTTTAATTATGTATCCCATGTTCTTACTAGACTGGCAGACATTCGATCAGACATCTCAGTACTTTAAAAGGTGGGTGAATACCACCAGCCTTGTGTGATCAACTCAGAAACCAGGCAAATGCACAAGATCTGTGCTATGGTTTGAGAAATCCATAACAATTTATTGTCATTTAGACAATCATTCTATCACCTGATGACCTCTCCCTAGGAAGCGGAATCAGGTAAAAACAGGGAAACCTGGGGGTTGAAATATAAACAGATTTAACAGAATAAGATTAAATAATTAACATTAATAGCACTAAAGAACCAATATTGATCCTGATACCAATACAAAATATACAAAGATTATACTCAGCCAACTATATCAGGAGGAAGATGTGCACTCCCAGCAGTGGACAGTAAATGTTGGACATTGCGAATGCTATGGCTTTAGTAGGAAAGGAAGGACTCAGGGGTCTGACACTGGGGCACGAAGTTCTCCGTACGGCAGCTATCAAGGGAAAGAGATAACTTAGCAGCAAATATTCTAATTTATATTGAATGTGATGATCATGGTATGAAATAATCCTGTTGGCCAGCTTGGGTCAAGTGCCTGGGTCTCGCTTCTCCTCGTCCCCACACCTGGTGAGCTTGAAAACACTGAGACCTTGAAACCTGTACACCATAGCTGTCTATAAAATATTTTCACAAATTCAGACACCAGAGTCTTCTAAAAGTGCAGTCTTCCCAAGTATTAGAAATTAGTCCTGCATCGCGCAAACAAGGACAATCTGAGATGTAACTGAGTTTATGCAGTAGACTAAGGGAACCAGCGAAAACAGTTCAATGCAGCAGCATGAGCAAGTGAGAGAGAAGATGGTAAAACAAACTTTGATTTACTGAATTAAAATTATTTAGATATAGCTTTGCCTAATGTTCTTCTGGGAACCATGTGTTGTCTAGTGATAGGTTTCTTTTTAGTATGGGCTTCTTTCCCACTCACATTTCTGGTGCTGGAGAAAAACTAGGAGCATGTTACTTTCATTGACATTCTCAGTTATTGAATAAGGATTCCACTGGTACTCTACCTGACATTTTTACCATTAGAGCAGATACCCTTCAGATCCTGCAAACCAGAGGCCTCTCCAGAATTTTTTGTAACCACCTGTTGAAGTGCTGACCTGGGCTTTTGAGATGGAGGGAAGGAGCTGGCAAGACAGTAGTGCTGATAACCAGACCTGTTTTCTTAGTAAGCTGACCACTGCGGCTGAACAAGTTATCTTCTGCTGTCAGAGGTGACAAAGCTCTGAGGATTATTCTCTAGGTCTCTGACCAATGCTATTCACCATTGTGTGCTGTCACACAATGTCACACAACTTAGAAACTGCTAAGATTAGTCACCTAAGTAAGGATATATGGTGGTGGTAAAGCTGGGTGACTCTGGGTGACCCCGCTCTAGGGGTCACAGGAGGGTTCAGAGAGGATCACAAACTGCTAGAAAAAAGCTTAAGGAAGTTTTTTAACAAAAAAAAGACCCCCAAACCAACAACCTGACAACAAAGAAGAAAAGATGACCAACATGAAGAGCAAATTATGCTGACTTGAAATTTGGTAAAAACCAACAACCTTCATTGAAATCCTACAGTCTTTGCCCTTGAAATGCTGTACCCTATAGAGACATTCAGGGAGCTTTCAGGAAGACAGAGGGGTGAAAGGGCTCACAATTTTCAAAAGGGAAAATTTTTATTTCCACTAATTAGCTCCCCAAATGGGTGTGGGGGTTAGACTAACAGTCAACTCACAGCAGATATGGAGCACGTTTGTAAAAAGGGAAAACTCTGCTCTGAGGGCTGTGCTTGTCCAGTCTGGGAACAGCTTATGATCACATGTGATCATATGAGATTTCAGACTAAAATTTGTGCCTCTTCAACATCATGGTTTTGGTTGTAAAATTAGCCCCCAACTTAGTTTTTGATAAAAGTGACCAGTAGTGACCTGTGTGACCTGACTGTAATGACTACCATAAAACTTTATAGATCTAAATCAGATGTACTATATAAAAATAAGGTAAAGGAAAAGGTGGAGCAAGCTAGATGCTAAGGAGAAATAAAACCTGACAGGTTGCTACTGCTTCTACTGCTTCTTTTGTTGTGCAGAAAGGAGAGCTACAAGTCCACTGTGGTGGAGTGAGTAGGTTGGTGGGGCATAAGGGCAAGAAGAACCTGATCAGAAAGGGGCCCAGGACAACAGAATCTCTCTGGTTCTGCATGGAAAGATGGGACATTGCTTGCTAGCCCTTTCTATTTGGATGCTTTTGCAAACTCATTTTGATTGCAGATTTAGATTTAATGAAAGGTGAAAGTTTGAGGTTACCAGAATAGCTAGTGAGCCTTCTGCCAATTAAAGGTTTTGCCCCAAAGACCACACCTTGCGATGGCTGAATTTCACTGCCACCTCTTCCAGAGTGTTTTCCCTCTGCTACCTTGTTATTGTAGTGATGGTGGCATTGTAAATTATAGTCCCAGCTGGATGAAGAACCCTTCTGAACTGATCCTAGTGCTGTTCCCTATAGTATTGCTAATGATTACACAGCTGCCTACTAGGCATTCTAGAGCCTAGGCTCGTGGGTCTGCCTCCAGCACAAGTTGCAATAAAGTTTATTTTCATTCAAAACAAAATATATTGGGATTATTGTCAGAGCAGCCCTAGAGGCTTGCACAGGGGGTCTAGCAAGCATTGGTAAGAAAATTAGAAGCCTTGAGGTTATTAATGTTGCTAGAACGGCAAGCTTAGTGGCCAGCAGAGGTATAATTTACTTACACTAGCATCACACGCTGGAGCAAGGCAATCAAGTAAGAGGTCAAGGGACTTTAACATAACATAAGGTAGATATATAGCCCCAAGCTTTTTAGGCCAGATTCTCAGCTGCTGTAAATCAACGTAGCTTCATGGGAATCCGTGGACCTATGCAGTTTTCAATGTGCTAAGAATCTGGCCTATACCCTTTATGGAAGTTATCCTGAGATCTGAAATGAATGCAGCAGCAAAACTCAGTTTTCATTTTTGCTTTGTTTTAAAGCCAACACATGACATTTTTAGCTCAGCTGTACATCGGTTTGGAGAGCAAGAGTGTAGTTTAACACTTTTGGCAAGCACACATCTCAAAATGGTCATGAAAAAGCTGATGAGATTCCATCAATACACATTAGCTAATAGAGAGAAAACTTAAGTAAATGCAGAAGGAGCAAATATCTATTTTTAACTGATTAGTAACCAAAGTTCAGGTAGCATACAGTCTTCTAGTCTATAAAACAGCAGTTCATATTCCTATGTATAAAAATGAGTTAGCACATGTTTGAACAAAAAGTAGTATCAGCTTTTGGTGATTTACGTGACATGAGAGTGTGCTGTGCATTCATGCCAGGAGATAGAGTGAGTAAGCTGCCAGAGATAGCAGGGAGGGTGAGGAAGACACAGACAAGTAAAACATACACCATTCACTTATAGATACACAAGGTTCAGTCCTTCTCCTGGGTATGTATAGGTATAGATCCAAGCCACAACTTTCATTCCTGGATTGCAGTCCAAGTCTATGTCTCAGTGCAGTCCCAAAGCTGGTGGAGTTTCAGGGAGCAGGGAGGGGAATGTGTCTAGTGTTTTTGTTCAGAATAATTTGTGGCAACTCATAAATATAAATCCTGCAGTAACACTTGAATCTCTACCAGACCCTTTAGCCTCCAGTAGTACTGCTTCCTGTTCTCAAGAAGTCCTTGTATTTACTGATTTATCACAGATACGCATCGTACCTGTCACAGGTAGAAGCTCTTACTACCTTCCTCTGATGAAAAATGTAACATCGAGTACAAAGAAACTCAAGAAATATAGACAGTTTTCTGAAGGGGGGACATCAACCTGTGAATCAATTTACTTGTCCTACATATCTGTAGGGACTGAGCTATTTAAGAGTTTGAGTCCCACTTTTGTTGTGCTCTATAGTTGTTCTTGTCCTTCATTTAGACAAGGACCTGGCTCCAGTTGTCCCATGGGAAGAAACTCAGGGCTGTAGTTCACATTAATGTACCAGTATTTGGAATCTGAATTTCAAAACTGATCTAACATTACAGATGGAGCAGACTCATTAACAGTCTTCTTCAATAAACTTGTTCTTTCTTGGATCAGTGGATCAAATCACATTTTCCAGATCACTAAGGTATTAAAAATTGGAGATATCACCTCTGCAGGTCAGAACTGAAAGGACACATAGCATTTTGTCCATTTCAAAGCTCCTGACAGGGAAAAAAACCCCAAACATTTAAGGTGAAATAAGGTGATAATATAAGCCATGCTGAGAGCAGACGAAAGAATAAGAGGTGACAGAAGGGAATTACATTTTTCTCCTCAACACCCTCTTTCTCTCTCCTTTATTTCACTCTCATGGGTAAAGCAGTTTATTCCCAGCTGTGCTTCCATACAGACTTTCTGACTGGCAAGAGCAGGAATCCTCACTCCCACACTTCCCTGTCTTTTGCTTCCTCTCCATTTGCTCTCAGAAAATAGAATCAAGTAGGACCCTGATGAATCTTGAAGGAGCTGTGTCCCCTCCATCAAGTCAGGCTAGGGTGAACTTAGACCTTCCCTCTCCTACGTGCCCACCTCCAGCACTGCTGGTGGCTGCTCCTTCCCCAGCAGCAGCAGAGCAGCCGGCTCCTCTGCTAGCAGAGTTCACAGATCATCATGCTCATTAACACAAACTGAACTCGACTGACTTAAATTGATATACCAGACAGTCAACTGCAGTTGCTGAGGAACCAAACACTCTACTGCTGCTGGGGAGGAAACCTCCGGGCAGACAGCTGGGGGCAGAGAGCTGAAGAGGATGACTTCTTAGGTTACACCAAGCTGGACCACCACAGAGCCTTTGGAAGTTCCTTCTGTCACTGTCTGAATTGTCCTGGAACGGGGTTGTAAAGCATGTGCAGGGCCAAGGAAATATGTTTTGCCATGCTCCTTTGCATGGGTAACTGAAAACCCACAGCCTTACTCAACTCATCTCCTCAGAGGATTTGTGCTCTCTGGAAGGAGATCTGCCTTCCAAAAGCCAGAGCTGGTGACAGGCGACCAGCTGGCATGCTCGTAACCCTTTACTTTTGTGCGGGCAGCCTGCCAGGCTGATCAGAATCTAAATTTAACTGTACTACTTCAGGTATTGTGAAAACATTGTGTTTCTGGATCACTAGGGATGCTGGGCAGTGAGCCATCCTGAGGACCAGGAGCCAGAAGGTTGTCTATTGGCATGTTCTATGGAAAACATATAGCTGATTCTTTCTTGGCCGTTTATCTCCCATCCCAAACAAGGGGCAGAAGTTTGAAGTATTAACCCTTCCAGATATGTACAAGGAGGTGCCATAGGTATTCATTGACCATTTCAGAATGAACAGGCTGGCCTACTGCTCCTGTGTAAGGATGGAAACTTTGCTGGTCAGGATGCAATCCTTACCTACGCAACACACAAAGGTTTGTTTTCATTGATCTCAGTGGCTTTTTGCCCATCCATACTTGTAAAAAAGCTGACCCACAGTTCTCCAGAGCTGTGAGTATGGGATCAGATCCTATACACTACATTAAAAGCATCTCTTGGTGACTCTCAAAGCACTTGCAAACACAAGAGAGGATAAAATATGAGATGAATGGGAAGCTTGAATGAAATAGGAATTGCAAGCCTTCAGGCAGAATTTCTCTCTGGAGGGTTCAGAGTCTCCTCTTACTAATAGGTCAGGATCACATGGCCAGTGAGGATCACAGGCAACGCCACAGCAAGATCAAAACATAAACATGATTCCTGTGTTATTTTAGCTAAACCAGGAACAAATCTGGCACCATTTGTCTCTGGCCTTTCGGCTCTGTGACAGGGCAGTAACGGTGCTCGTGCCAGATGGCTATCTGCTCTGCAAGAGTCAACAAGTTGCTTGACATGCAATGTCCTTCTATCTCATTTTTTGATTGGAGCAGTGAAATATTTATGAACTGCCATCAGTGTCCAGCTTTTGAGTTTTGACCCAGTAAAGGATAAATATGGGACAATTTGCCTTTGGCCTTTCACTTTGGCCACTGACCAGCTTTCTGTCTGTTTGTGGTTTCAACTGGATGGGGAAACAACTGTCCCCTAGGTAAAACCCTTTCCATATCTATGACTTACTCCAGAAATAAATGATTTTAAAACCAAACACACCGAGTGAGAAACAAATCCCACACAGTTGTCCAATGGCCTTCGACCTTCTGATGGCTTGATGCCATCTGGCTGCCAGCTGGCTACTTCACTACACTAGGAAATAAGTTTCTCACAGACAACTCTCCCTTCCATTTTTAGTCCTACGAAAAAAGAAAAAACAAACACACCTTTCCTATAACACCCTTTCTATCCAAAAAAGGGAGAGATGTGACACAGGTGGCTGTTGAACTTTCAACTCTGAGTGGCAAACTACCAACCAGCTACTGCTGGACTTCACACACCTATAGCAAAACAAAAACTTGCTTAGGAAAGTTATTGTGCCTTGCCACCTTGAAAGAGTTACTCGAAAATGGAGAGAGAATAAGTAAATAAATAACGGTAATCAGTGAGTAGAGATGTGTACTTTTTGGCAGAATATACAAAGAGCTAGACTTGATAGATAGGCTCAGTGCAAAAGTGTTCCTGCTTTGCACAAAAACAGAGAGGACGTGAAGGATCATTACTTTGCTGTGGAGACTTTTCACAGCCTGATTCTGCAGACATTTGCTTTGTTCCTGGAAGTAGAGCAAATGTGTGCTTTCAGTAGTGAGCATGCAACCTTCCTGACCCTCCCAGCTGCCTACCAAAATCTTCATACTGCCAGCACCCATGAGATGTATAGGAATGCCTCGGAGAGCTGAGGGAAGGAGGCCCTGGGAATAGTTCTCAGGCAAGTGATGACAGGGGCTCCCAAGGGCTCCGGTGCTCTATTGCAGGATGAGGCTGGGCTAGGCATGCAGCTGGACTGGAGGGCGACCTGCTGCTGTGGCTCATTTCCTTCCACAGCTGGGTGTTGCAATTATCTGACAGTCCCCACATCAACATGCGCACTCATGTGAGAGAGATCCAGCCTGGGAAATGTATATACATTTCTCAAAAGCAATTGAACACCTATATATTAGTCATGCAAGGATAAGACTTTACAGATTATGTACTTTTTTCCTTCTTTTTTTTCCCCCCCATTGGTGCAGAAGGCCAGGTATGTTTAATCGGTATTAGCTGTTATCATTCAAACATTTTTTTTAACCCCACTGTGACCCTAGGATTTCCCCTTTCTCAAGACTGTGTTTCCCGTTTCTATCCTTTGTCCCCTATAGTACACATTGTCCACAGAAATGAGTGTCTTCCCATTCTCTCCACACTCCATCTGCCCATGAAGACTCTAAGGGTTGCTGGAGACGTGATTCTCCCACTCTTCCCATGACAAATTCTCTTCCATCCTGTCATTTACATTTACAGCCTGACTCCAAGCCCGTTCATAGCCAGAGAAGTCTTTTCATTGACTTCTGTGGGCTTTGAATCAAGCCTTTATAAGCCACACATGTACCCAACAGGTATTTATTAACATGAGCTGGCCATGTACTGTATGCCATGAGTGTGGAAAAAACTAACAATAACTTTACAATTACCCACCTAAGCCCTCTAACAGGCTCCAAAGGCATGTCTCTTCGCCAAGCAAGCATTGAATCAAGTTTGACATTTCTAGGGTAAATCATTTTTGTGTTCTAAAAACCAAAAAAAGGGTTAGGAAAAAGTCCAAAGAGTGAGAACATCCCCATTTTTGGACAATAATATCATCCAAATGTCGTATCCAAATGGCTTCAAATGTGCCAGAAACAAATGTGCATTCTGGGATAAGACCACTGACTGCTAGGTAAAATTTCAGGTGGGTCTTCTTGAGGTTGGCAAGATTAAGCAGGGGTTAAAATGAGATTAACAGTGCTACTTTTTTTTTCTTTTTAATTACCCATGGAAATATTAGTGTTATTCACAATCTTTCCAAAGTGCTTAGACAGCTCTGGATACTAATGTCTTTATGTATTTACTTTACATTCTGATACTTCAGTTCTTTCACAGGCTTAGCCTAAATGTATCTTATTTTTGAGTTGCAGGACATGGAATCAGATGTTATTTTTTGGTCTCCAGTTGAATTGAATAGGTGGAGCCTGTACTGTCAGAGAGGACAGCCCAGTTGACTTGGAAAACCCTCAATCCACTGTGCGGGTGAGGTGTCACAAATTACTTTCCACACTTTTATCAGAAAGTAGCTCTAAGCCAAACAGTTTGGATCCAGACCTAGATAAAAAGTGCCTCCAAGGACAAGTCTGATGAGCTCAAGGGTTTCCATCCAGGCCAATTTCTAGCTGTGATGTAAGACAAGGATATTTCCCTTAACGTGTAAGATTTGCATCATCCATTCTCTTGTGCTTTTATTTTTTCACTTTCTGCAGCAAATCAATCATTATAATTCTAGCAAAATATTAGTTTTGTCTTGTACATGTTATAGCTCAGTTGGGTTTGGTTCTGGTGAAATATGCATCTCTGAGAGAGCATTTTGGAGACAGATGTCCGCCAACAAGTAGTTTTGTCTTGTTCACAAAGGCCGAATTTTTTTAAAAGTTGATGTCAAAATTGGAGTTTTCTGGGTTGCAAACAAGCATTTACATGAGTATTAGAGTCTTGCTTTTTTAAAAAAATGTTCAGTTACCTTGCACCCATCTTTAGCAGTCCCTTTTGAAAGACATGGCTGACATATGTCATAGTACTGTCCATAGATCTTGGTCACCTTTTCTTCACTGACTGCGCCCCCTGAAGGCACGTGTACCTTGGTCATTTCTTCTACTGTTGCTGTAGTAACTCTGTAGTTGCAAGGGTTAAACACAAGATCGTACATTCACAGATGCGAAAATACATATTTTTTGGCAGGGCAAATGCACTAGGCAACTTCTGCATGTTTGTGCTTTGAGTAAGGAGGCCACCTGCTTCTAATGTTACAGGAATATGTTGGCTAGTGGAAAGGCAGACACCATTTTGTACTAATTGAATAATCTGTGTATCTTATCCAAACGCCAGGAGATTACTTCTATCCCGTGATTAGCTTGGAATTTTGATGACATTTTTTTTTTTTTTAAAAATATACATTCCAAAGTCCGTTTCCTGTTTGGTCCAAATCATTTTATTCATAGTACAGAGTGAAAGGAAAATGGGTACTGGATGAAAGAAATAGTAAATAGGAAACAATCGTCTGCTTGAATTGCCAAGTGAGTTTCCAGGTAGGGTACTGTTTGGTAGGTAGGCATATTCAACTGTTTGGCACTAGCGCATGGAATAGCAAACACATGTAGCAGCTAAAATCAAGCTTGCATTAATGATTTCATTGCCTGAACTAAATTTGTAATGTAAATCATTCGGAGGTGCTCTAAGGCATTTCTATTCTTAGAAGAAAAGTCACAAACTGGAAAGTACGTCACCTTTGCAATCAGCACCCCCTTTAGCCTGTAATGTGGAACACATGGTGGTTGAAGAGGTTACAGTGTTACAGAAATGTCATTACAGAATTTCTCTGTGTTAACATGTATCATCTGTCACATAATTGTTTGTTTTACAACCCATACCTATAATGGGCTAAGTGGGGACTATTTATATCAGTTAACAATGAGTGCCTTTAATTAGTATTTCATGCAACTGGAACATGTTAAAGATTCTGACACAAATCTGGCTTGGGTTGCTAAATTCCATATGAATTTCATTATGAAATTGCTAAGACATTACAGTTACGCAGGTATTGAGGTTTATAAGTGCACTTCATCTGTTACAAAACTAGAGTAAGTCATACGTGTGTTAAAGAAAGATCTTCAAAACAAAAGCTTGGTATCTGACACAGTTGAATAAGAGTTTAAAGCAGGAAAAACGAAAATCTTTTACAATTTGAAATGTGCCTGTATTTGCTCTAAAACTGCAAATTTACTAACATCTGCACAGCTAAAGTGCTATGGAATGGAAAAAAATATAACAAGGGAGAATCTTATTGTACACAAAAACGATAATGAAAAATTATTGAAAATGGATCAGTCAACAGAGATACTCACAAGCTGCTGTTAGACTGTAGAATGAAAAGATGGTCTTTTGCTGATGGTTGAGACTGAGTGGTTGCAAACATATGTCGTGTGCTTTCTGAGTGAACTTAATAAGCCAAATATTTAGACTGAGATCCTCACTCCCAGCCCAGCCTCTTTTTGGTGGCTGAGGTGGTCAACAGAACACTTTGGAGCCGTGATTCACACCAAAGGAGACCCCCAGCCCCTGTGGGACTTTCCTCCATAGGCATTCGTGACTTTGCAGCATGAAGAACGTGCCAAGGAGCAGTGTAATATGCAGGGAGTGATGTGAGAGGGAAATGTGCCTGAGGTTACTGTTTTAAAATTTGGGTAGTGTCACGGTCCTTAAGAATGATCGAAAGAACATGCTAGAATCAGGTTTATGTCAAAATTAGAACAGTTCAGGAGATTAAGAGTGGGAGAGCGAAGGATGACAGGAAATCCCAACAGCTTCATGCCTCCACATGATTCTTCTCAGATGTATGGGCAGAGGCTCCATCCCTCTGTGTGCCTCAGTTCTTGAACCTAACACCTTTTTTTTCCTTCTGTACCTATCACTAGACTTGTAAATTTACGTTGTAATGACACACAGATTCAGCAACTGTCTCTAGAACCTGTCTCAAAGCTTTCTTCAAGATATCGAGATGCTGAATTAGGAAAGGAAGAAGCTCAGGATGTCTTTTTTCACCCTTCTTCCATCTGTATCAGCTACCTGTGTCAGTGCCTACAATTTTCTGTCTAAAACAATTTCTGACAGGCAGCTACATTGTAATGAAGTTACTTTACAGATAACTTTAAATGGAACTTTGTGGGTCATATCTGATCTATTAATTAGTATACAGATTAAAAACAGAAGCTGGTAGGTTATTCTAAGTAAACTTACTCTAACTCCTTGTGAAATTACGACTTCAGAATCCAGCAACTAGTCTCACAGTACAGCTGTTTATTTATCTTCTCTTTTAATCGACAGAAAACCCCTTTTGTCATTTTAGTTTTTCCATGCAGAGCATGCTAGTCATCCTGTCTCACCGGAGCAGACCTAGCAGTATTAAAGATCTTCATGGTTTGTTACCTTTGCTAAAAGAAAGGATCTAATTTCTGAAATGTGTTGTCAGTATTACAGATAGCAGTAATGCAGGTCCTGCAAGGACATCTCTGATCTTCTTCTATTAATTGTTTTTATCATTCTTTTAAATTTTTTGCTAGCAGTTTGGTGCTGGAGTTGCATTTGTTTTCTACTATAAGTTCTACAATTTAAAAAGCTGCTGTTAATTTGCAATCAGATTCTTCTCCTCTTTCTATTCACCTGATTCCTTATTAAGTGTTTCAAAGATTTCTGTCACTCTTACTACTGGCAGTTGGGGTAGTCAGAAAATATTTTTAACAAGAAATCATAAACAATGGGGGAAAAAAGGGATTCTGAAATCCTTATGTGATTGCCTTTGATACCCTTTTTGCTCTGTTAGACTTTCTTAAAGTTAATCCTTAAACTACATTTTTCATGAAGAAAAAAGTGTCTTACCAGAAGCCTCAGGCATAGGACATCATAAGAAATAATATCCAGGCTGTGTGTGCAATATATAGAAGTAGATAGGAACTTAAAGCTGCAATAAGAGGACATATCAAAATATCTGAAATATAATATTGTAAATTCTGTGCACGAGGGATTTTTGCTAGCTATTTACACCTATGTCCTCTTTTTTCCTCTTCTCTGTCCTCTCCTCTTCCAAATAATTTTCTCTCAAAACCTGTTTTTTTTTTGACTGATTTTCTCTGTTACTCTGGAAAACAATAAAAAACTTCTAACCTTTATGAAAGGGGAGTCCTTCCTCTGGAGAATTCTGGAAAACACATCATGATAAAAGAAGAATTTCAAGGAAATAGCAGGGATAACAGACAAGTCCAAAAAGTATATAGAAATCTATCTCTGCATCTGTGCATAGTTTCACTAGTGTTTTTAAAATCTTAAGAATGAAGAGACATAAACTGATACTAATTAGCCGATTTTCAGATACTGGAAAAAATATTTCCCATAAAGGGTCAATTTGGGTACAGTGCATTGAAGGAATTGTGATCATAAATGAAACTGGTGAGAAATCACACAGCTGACTGACAAGAAAAGGTTACAGACCAGCAGCAAGGCTTCCTCTCTCACAATCTGATGAAGACTATGAGTGAAGAGAAACATGCTTGTTCAATAGGGATTTCAATGTAAACCTTGAAGGGGGTTACACTGGCAATAAATAATTTCTGGACCACTGGGGTTTTTTTAGAGTTCTCTGCTGGTCACAGAAAAGTATTTGTGCCTCAAAGAAAAGCTTCAAGATGTGATTCACCACCACATGTTTTCACACCACTGTCATCCCTAGGAAGATCAGGATTTATCCTAGCAAATGAGCTGAAATTGTACAGAGGTATCTGGCTGGACAGTCCCAAGGACTGTCACCCAGTTTTAGCTGTGCCCTTGTAAGTGGTGGTGTGCTCATGTGAAAAGTTATAGCATAAGGCATTTATGTCCTCCCACACTGTCTGCTTTCTCATACATATTTTTTTCTTCTTTATGTGTGTGGTTACTTAGGTTTTTATACCTCTGATTGGAACACACACCCTTCCACACATCTCAAAAGCCACTGGAAATATAATGTGCACAGTAGTTTGTAAATTAAATATGCTTAAGTAGCATAAAACTGCAGTAACTAAGGCTGATATATGGACTTGGAAGACTAAATCTAACTTTGTGGATTCAATTATAATTACAGCTGTGTGAGCTGGCGCATTGGCAAGATGAACCTGCCAAAACTGGCTTACTAGAAACCGTAGGAAGGCTGACCACATCATCAAAGAATAGCTCTCTGATGACACAGTACCTGCAGCTCTCCAGCTGATGGCCCACAGGTCCATCTGAAGACACTAGCCGGTTTGGTGGGAGGCAAGCGAAGAGAAAGGATGATGGTTTGCTGCCAGGGTCAAAGGTAAGAGGGATGTTTCCTCTTAGAAACTTCAGGGAGAAAACCTAAGTCTCCAGAACAAAGAAGGGGAAATTACAAAAATATATTGGATTTTGGAGGAATTTGGATAGCTGAGGTGTGTCAGAGCCAGATTACAGTTACTTATTAGGGAGGAAAGGTTCAGAAATGCAGCGCTTAACACTCTCTCCAGCTCTGCTAAACTATTTATGAAGAGCTAACTATAATTAGAAGTCCACATTTAAAAAATAGTAAACCAAAACTTTACTTTAAAAAGTGGGCAGATAGCCAACTATTTTTACTGGGCAGCACTGGAATGTTAATGTGGAACATACGCAAAGCTGTTATGAAAAAAAATACACCTCTTTAATGCTAATATCCAAATAGAATAAATGATAATTGCATTAAGCACCAATTGGGAGTCAACACAGGTCCCTGAGAACTGGAAACCCACTATAAGTTACAGGATAAATTGTTACTGACAGAGCTAGTTTGAGATATTTTTCTACAGGAAATAAAAAATGTGAAAGGGAGGAGGAAACACAATTTCTCATGCAGAATGAATGAAACTATTTTGTCAGTTAGGAGTAACCAAAATAATACCTGTCTAATTTTACCATTTTTAAAGTGCCTTCGATCTGAATTGCATGGGATGTGTATAACCTCATACCAAGTAATAGAAGTTGTGAATAATCTACATAACTGCTTTCACAACCTGGATCATCCATTTGGTTAAGGTTTAAGAAAATAATCACCTAAATCGGCAGCCTGATTTTGTCCCTTAACACATACCCACATGGAACCGCGGGGAGAATTTATGGTGGGTGGAATGTAATTATCTGACCTGGAATTTGCCCAGAACACGTGAGGTTAATAACGCAAGGCTTTCCAGGCACATATTTCAATTACCAATCACTATTTCTCTATGGTGGTCTTGACGATGGGTAAGCCAAAATCACTAGGGTGAGAATTAATGTAAAATATTTCAAAACCTGAATGCAAAGCTTACTGCCATATTTTGGCAACAGCCACATCAGAGCGGCTATACTGAATCAGGCCTCTTGGGTCGTGGTTTCTCCTGAGTGAAGGAGATCCCATTACAAAGAGTTGTGGCCCAAAGCCCAGAGAGAAAAGCGCTGCTGGAATTGTGCTACTTCTCTCCAGAACCAGCCTGAGTGTCTCTGCACCCTGCTCCTAGAAAGGGCGGCTAATGAGAATGACTCTGGCTGGCGTCAACCAGGTCCAGCCAGTGCTTTTATCTTTCTCTCAGCACTGACGTGAGCACTCTCAGCACCTAAAAGCAAAGCTGATTATGGCAAGGACAAAGGAGATCTGTGTGCATGGGAGGAAACGAGAAAATGGAGTGGACATGCTTTTCAGGTGAGTCAGGAGAACGTGAAGTCAAGAGCTAAAGCGAGAGGAAGATCAAACTACAATTTATTTAAAATGAACTTGTGACACTCAAGACAAAATATTAATCTTAGGTACATCACTCAGTAAATGCACAGTTCGTTCATATCTTGAACTGTATTTAGGTCTGGTGCTGCATCCATCAAAATCCATAGGAAAACTAAGGAAAATACAAAGAAAAGCAACAGAAGTGATCAGAAATATGGAACAGTAACCACATGATGAAAGAACAAACCTTGAAAAAACTCAGCTAAGAGAGGACATAAAACCATGTTCTATGTGTAAAACGATGCACGCTGTAGAAGAGGAATTTTTAACCATATTTCACAAACAGGTATCACATGAAACTGTCAGGTAGGAGATTCAAGACAAACATAATTAACTTTTTTTTCATACTACTCACAATGTAACAGTGGAACTCACTGCCACAGGATGCTAGACATGCCAAAGGTCAAGCGGGGTTCAAAAACTGGTGAGGTCTATCTAATGAAGACAATTACCACAAGGGCTATTAAACACAAAGATGTTACCTCTAATTAGGAAAGTTCCGAATCTTCTAACGGCTGGAAGTGGGGGAAGCCTGCTGGGGAAAGAGCACTTTGTGTTGCTGTGTTCATGCTCTTTTCCCTAGATTTCTTCTACTGTCAGAGGCATGCTACTGGGCTGAAGATACTTTGGTCCAATCAAAAATTACCTTTTGTAATGTTCTCACTTTGATATTTCAGGGCAATGTGCGCACAGGCTGCTTGGCAAGGTCCAGTGGTAGGAAGCAGTAGACCTACTGTACCATTGTAGAGTGACATTGGAGCCATTAAACTGAATATTTACTATAAATAAAGGCACAGGCAGCTAGTCAGCCCCACATGTATTTCTGGATATACAGCAGTCGAGCTGGAGATGTCCAGCTAGTTAGGGCTACCAGCCATAGGGAAATCCCAGACAAATATGTAATACCCTCCCCAAGTCTTCCCAGACAAAACTTTCTGGCAGAGGAAGGAAGAAATGTCCAGGAAACCCAGCCTAAGGGTCGCCCTAAAGGTTATAATGTACTTAAAATGGATTAGTGAGCAAAACGAAAAAGGAGGTGGTGATCTCCACCCACCTGTTTCTATGCCACATACAAAAATAATCCTACGTGCTACTAAATCCATGCCCTTACAGGAAAATCACAGTGTGTAGTACACAGTCGATACTGGAAACTGAATGGTTGGTTTGTTCATGGTCTGTTGCATGCCAGAAAAAAAGTAAGCTGCATTATCCTGGAGAACCTTAATACTTTTACTGGAAACCTCATACTCTCTGTTTGTAACACTCAATTTTTGAAAGTAAGATATAATAATCCAAAAAATCTTGCATTCAACAAAAGGGAATTACCTAGTTCTCATCTTTACATAAACCAAGCAAGCCATTGTAGAGGTGAAATCTAATAATTACCTTGAAATAAATACTCATGACTTCTTTCATTTAGGAAGTGGTGTTTGGGGAGAATTAATTTCACAAAGTTGACAAGAATGAGGAACGCAAATCACCTGTAGAAAACAATGTTCAAAAAAGAAGAGATAATCAGGCAGTGTTTAAAAAAGTTTTCTCTCACTTATCCCAGATTCACAACCCTAGAATTATAAAATGTTTATGGTGATAAAGTAAAATAATCTAATAGAGGGAAGAAATTATGGCGAATACAAAAGTCAAAATTCATCTAGAAGGAAGAGGAATAGAGTGAAAACCAGCAACAAAGCACAGTAGTAGACAAGGAACTGTGGCAAAAATTATGAAAGAAGACAAATTATGCAAGGAGGAACACTTTGCCAAAGCAGAGAAGTGTAACAGCACTAAAGAAAACCTGTGAGTGTCCATGCCATTACACAGTTGGAAATATTATCCCAACTGCTACTAATGACACAATGGAAGCGGTGTTCAATGGGTATTTCTGCTTTTTATTCAGGACAGAGCTGGAGGACACATTCTTATCAAATAACAGCGCTAAAAATATTTCCAGTCCTACAGCAAAGCAGGAGGCTGTTAAATCAATAGGTGAGGATTCCTGCATCTGCAAGTGGGAAGAGAGGAAGCACATCAGCTGTCTCAGCCACTGAAGAAACTGTAGAGGTGTAGAAGGCAGATACAACTGTGGTAACATTGAAAAAGGTTAATAATAAGAATGTCAGCTTGGGCACTAGTCCCTGGCAAAATAATGTAATGGGTCATTTGTAATTTCTTTAATAAAGAATTAAAGAACAATATAATGAGTATCAGAATGAAAAGTTAATGAAAACAGAGCTTGTCTGTTTTTTTCATATCATGTCTGTACTTTCATATCTTTGATGAAATTAAGCATTTCAGTGATAATAATGTTGATATTATGGACTTCTGTAGGGTATCCGACTTGGCATTTTGTTTTACTTTGACCAAGAAACCTATATGTTGTAGATTCAGAGTATCAGTCCATCAAATGAAGCACTGGTTAAGAAGCCATATGGAACCGTGAACAAGGAGTCACTTGTGAGACATCTCTGATGGAGTCCTACAAGCTTTAATTCATGGCCATCTGCTACTTAATGTTTATATTGATTAACTGGAGGAAAACACACAATTGTTATATGTAATATTTAGAGATTACCTAGGTAGGAAAAAATGCTTAACAAAAAAAGAGAATAAACCAGTTACATTGAATAATAAGGATTCTGCGGTCAGCTGCAGGCAACTGAAATGGTTTTCAGTATAAGCAAACCATATTTACAGACTGGGGAAGAAGTTCCTTTGCGAATGCCTTGTGAGTTGTAAAGGATAAACAGCTGAGCTCAAACTCCCAATATAGCACTGAAACAGAAAAGGCAATACAGTATGAGGACAAAAAGCTGGAAGAAGCTAAAGGACGCTACATTATCTCTGAATGTGGTGATGGAACCACTAGTGGGGTGCTGTGCTCTGAGTTGGACCTTAAGTCCTGTAGCATATTGTAGAAGTAGAAAGAACTTGGACGTGAAGTTATAGGATGGTAAAAGATACTTTACAACTAAGACCTGGGGACCCTACTCTATCTGCAATATTTGTGTATGAGATTGTTGACAAGAATCAGGTTTGGTGTGAGCTGATGAACAGGCAAAGGCTCTTCAACTTACCAGAACTGGTGACTGAAAATAAATGCCATAAAATTCAGACTCAAAACAAAGTGGAAGTTTTAGCCTTTTGTGAGTTAATTAATCACTGAAATGACTTACAAGGTTTGATTTGTGTTTCCTCTGTCCCTGAAAGAATTAAATTATAAAAATAAGTTTTTTCTAGTTGAAATAAGAATAATTTGAGGAGGTTTTATTGTATATTTGTTGAGTCAACGTAGCTAATCATACCATCTTGTCTTACACTGTAATATCTAAAACCAGTAGTTCTGCTCTATTAATGTTATTTTCTGAGATATAGTCCCAATCATTTTCCCTACAGTACGGATGCACGCCCAGTTTGGAACTTGGCTATAGTTATGGATACTTATTTGTGACTGCATTTTGCTCCCGAGTGTTTGCAGACAATGTAAACCCAGAGTGACAGATGCCTAAATGGACAATCACCTGAAACAAGTCTATTCTGTAATGTAAACCTGTCAGTGAGCACACGGGTTTCTTGTGACTAGTCCAGTAATAAATTTAGAGTGACCAACACAGTTTAGAGCTAAGATGACATCTTCTGTCACTGAATTTTCTCATTGTCCCTAATGGGAACTCTCCATAGATCCTCCTAGTGCTTACCAACAGCAGAGCTGAACTACTGTTTGGAATTACCTGTGAGGTGCAAATGTTACCCCTTGTTACTTGAATGAAAATCCACTAGTTAGAGTAAGATACATTTGACAGTTCGGTATTTTTTGATGCAACTCCGAGTTCTTGTAAAGACTCTATGAAATGTGTCTTTTCTGAATACCAAAGGGAAGTCAGAGAAGGAGTCCACACACTCATCTGCATGACCCTTTCAGAGAGCAGTCAGTGAGCAGTCCCCCAAAGCTGTCTGTAGACCATCTCTCGGGGTTTTCAGGACCTTTCTATACTGTCTCATTCAGAGAAGGAACCCATCAGGTGTAGGTCTTTAGGGACGGCAAAGGTTTCTAGCTCCAAGCTGGTGCAGGCAAGGAAGAAAACAGAGAGGCCTTTTGATGTGTTGGGTGTTGGAAGGCACTCGTGTGGGAAGAGAAAGCAGAAGGAAGCCAGGTACACTGGAAGCAGGATTTAATTGAAGGTGTGAACAAACCAGACTCAGCTGCCTCCAGGAGCAATATGCAGGGGTTTCTTTTTTTGGGTGCTTCTGGAGGCTACCAGGGCAGCTAAAGTGACTAAATCATCCAATACAGCTCCTTTGTCTTTTCAAATTGAGGTCAGCTTTACCCCAGAGCTGTAATTCTAGTTACGATTCCTTTAGGCTAATGTTTTCAACCTAACCCTTCCTGACTGGCAGCTGATCCGGTCCTCTCTCCC